>OZ012689.1:28452655-28491037 GCA_963942565.1 Maea johnstoni | reverse complement strand
TCACCATATGTAGAGGTAGGGGTTGCTGGGTGTGAAAACCCTGTTCAAAATGTCTGAAAGTATCTTACCCTTCCAATACTGAGCTTACTTTCGTTCATAGCACATAGGCGCAAATGTTTTTAAAAAACACCTAAACCTTGTCATGTTGGTATATTAACCAGTTTTTTTCTGCATCATTTTGCATTGGCGAAATGAGTCACCCGGGGGATAAGGGTTAATGTATGGAGATTCTAGATCCAGGGAAAAGGGACAATGCTGGAAGGTGTTAACCAATCGGAATTGTATCAGAGTCAATTATCCACAAAATAAATCTAGAATGTTTTTTCCTAACTAGTAGTGGATAAATGGCAAGCCGTGAGAACCTAGATATTTCTCTGACTGTAACTGATCTGGACAGGTTCCAGGAACGAGTGCAGCGCAAGGCGACGCAAATGCCGAGTATTGACAGCTCATTAATTCTCAATTCACACACATTAAGCGGTACAACCATGAAGGTGAAATGTCTTTCATTCGCTCTTAGTGTATACACATACACACGTACATACCATATATATATAGTACATGTACGTTCGTGTGTGCTAGTGCGTGCGCATATAAATACACATACATATGTACAGACACATTAAAAGAGAGAGAGAGAGAGAGAGAGAGAGAGAAGAGAGAGAGAGAATGAGAGAGAGAGAATGAGAGAGAGAGAGAGAGAGAGAGAGAGAGAGAGAGAGAGAGAGAGAGAGAATGAGAGAGAGAGAATGAGAGAGAGAGAGAGAGAGAGAGAGAGAGAGAGAGAGAGAGAGAGAGAGACTATTCTCCATATAATAATCGCTTTAAGCAAGGATCTCACCCATTCAGAGGAGCTTCTTTCATTAACTGGGTATCTTTTTAGACATGTCTCTGATGTCTCT
Organism: Maea johnstoni; assembly: GCA_963942565.1. NCBI lineage: Eukaryota > Metazoa > Annelida > Polychaeta > Spionida > Magelonidae > Maea > Maea johnstoni. The sequence goes on along the minus strand of OZ012689.1, from coordinate 28,490,135 downwards.
AGTTCATTAACGTGTTTAATGTGGCATGCTTAATATATAATCCCCCTCTGTGTTGCTTTCTTCCCGAACACAGGGTGAGAGATGTTTCTTTGTGCAGGTCTCACGTCTGAAATACTGGAGATTGTACGTGTAGCTTTCACCAGGCTTGTCACTCCTAATCTGACGGTTTCCGGAGGGCGGGCGGTGGAGGGGTGGGGGCTTGAGTTTCTAGGGGGTAGTCCAAATTCTCCTGATCAGCATTTGATTTAAGACATTCATCAGGACTCCTCTGATACCCCTATGATAGAATGAATCCCGTTCAACTGGCCACTGCGTATGCATGTAAAGGAGTCCAATACAGATCATGTTAGTTATCATGTCGTAACAAGGATGACTAATAGTAACTCCCAAAGTTGTACTTTAAAAAAACATGTTATTATAACTAGACCGTAATACCAGTATCAATCCGAATGGCACCCTTGCCGATGACAAGTGTATCAAAAGACATGGTGGCTAGGCACACCCCTGTCTAACATTGAAGAGGGATAGCCCCCTCCCCCTCTTCCAATCTCCAACAGCCCTCAAGCCTGTCACACATAATTGGGCAGCACGCCACGCTTGACCGAAGCTGCCGCCGTTCACACATGTATTATTTCAGCTATAATCTCCATATCAATATTTTTGATTCATCGGCAGGATTAGTTAAATACCCCATTGTTTGAACTGCCACCAGGTATATAATATAATACCTATATGGTGCACTATGGTATTCATTGAGACAATGTTGAATGATCCCTTTAAGAGAGGCTGGGAGCCGCTGGACAGTGAACTATACCCAGGGGCTAGATACCGTCACACCTGGGGTAAACACGTAATACGAAAAGCTTGAATCAAATCATCACCATTTGATGTTTATTTGAATATGGGTTATAGACCGAACATAAACATTAACTGTAAGTCTAATATTTTCTCAAAACATTGCACCGTTATCAATCTATTTGCAGAGTGCCAGACCAATTGTCCACGCCCAGCGTGTTGATGAGTTAATGCAGCAGAAGCAGCTGAGCATAAGCTTCAGGATTGGAAGGTATGGAATATATCATATCCTTAATCCTGAACGGAAATATATGGCTAAATGGCAGTACCAGGAGTGATTTATCTTTTCGTCATCCATATGGTATCATTATTTGGGGGTTTTAATTTTCAGCTTTAATGAATATACCTTGGAACTTTTTAAACCTCTCTTGAGGTTAAATAGAGTTGCACTATTAGACCTATTAACATCATTCGTATGGAATATGGAGATATCTAACGGTCGAAAATAAAGCAACGAAATCAACCAATACAGCGTTGAGTCAGTGTGAGTTAATAAGCAATGCTATACTTTGTGCTTAAAGGCACTGCAAATCGAGGCACTGTACAAACCTATGTATAATACGTGTAGTTCCTCAACATTGCTATCCTGGTATATGATAAATCCAGATATAGCACTAATAATTATTGTCTATGCTGGCATGAACAAGATGCAAAACCAGCAAATCCAACATGTTGATGCTACAATTATGGTATATAATTTCAAAGACGTGATAGTAAACCTGGGGTAGACCTTCAACACTAGATCAGAACAAAGCGAACAAGTAGTGTCATTCCCTAAAGAATCCATGCCTAGTAATATAGTCTACGAGGTCATAACTGCTAGGCCAGCATTACGTACGTCAACCCCCGTGGTATTTTGCTAAATCGAGTGAAATGCAGCGGTCATTCGCGTAGGAATCAAGGGTCAGGAGTGTGTGATGTTCACGTCATATTGTTAGGTAATCGATGCATTACATAACTAGACTTGCTACAGGTCAGAGTAACATGCAGGTGCCAATTAGCAGAGGGTTCTCTCATTGAAGGGTCATGCATGCACTATGGCAAAGACTAAAGACTGGGACAATGGGACAAATAGAAATATAGTACTTTAGTACATACTTATTGACGATATTCAAATGCATCCAAACTAATAAAGAGAGGAAAACGACTACTGTAATTCTAAATGACACCAAATAAATGCGATACAATATGTATTTGATAAACCCTTATGCTGGTGGCTAATTTGGCTAATACAAGATGATGCAAAACAAAACTGAAAAATGACTGAAACCCTGGCAAATGGGTATTCATCTGAGAGTACTCAGCGAGAGCTTCCCAATGAATACCAACACAACAGGGTTTCGATGGTTTTTAAAAATATTTGCGATCTTGTGTTTGGTATGAAAGTAGCCTCAGCATTGGATGGGTTAAAATGAAGTGTGACTGATTGATGTAAACGTTCTATTATATTTGTTTTCTCGTATTACGCAGGTCATTATTATGCTCGTTATGGTAGTTCCATAGTAACACCAAATATCTTAAATGAGTCAATTTATGATTAGTACAATTTCAAGTAAGTAAAGAGATAAATTCACGAAAATAGCGATATAACACAATATTAGCGTAAGACAAATCATTTGTTTCGTTCTCTATTGTTATTATAACTTAGAATTCATCGAATATGGTAGACCACTAGAAGCATGCAACAATCCTTTATTATGAAGACAATTTTTGTGGAACATAAATGTACTTCTGGAATTTTAAAGTTTTGTCAAGAGGGAATGTTGTCTACTTTAATGCTTGCTTTCTTAATGTAGGCTGTGCATTCACTCGACTTAACTGCAGACTAACAGCGAAAGACTACCCATTCTAGTGACAAATAGTTTTGGTCATCTCGGCATGGCAACATTAATATTTAGATTGGGGATTCTGTGGTTCTTTGTAGATGAAGAACAGTATGACAGTTATGATGGTCCCAGATTACAATCTTGAGAATAAAGTGTTCCCCTGTGTAGGCTATTATGAATAATTTGACCAGAGTAAGAACAAAAACCTTTTGACAGGTCTCTCATGGGTAAATTATATAATCCATGATTCACCGCACTTCCTGACGCTATTACAATTATATTGACTAATTAAATCACAACCAGCTGACAATCTGTCGAGCAGCCATCATTGTGCAGGCTAGCCGCAGAGGTCATCGCCTGGGTCAGGGGTGAAAGGTCAACGATGGCGGCCTGTGATCAAGGTATGTCGCGTAATTAATACACCACGAACTTTAAAACTATTATGTCAACCAGTAATATATCAAATCAATCATGTACTGCCTCTGAGGATAATTACTCTAGAAAGCCATAATGCACGTAGTTGTAGTATTTCAATGTATTTCAATGTGCAATATATATATATATATATATATATATATATATATACATATATATATATATATATAAAAATCATATGTCAAATTATTGTCCTAGGTTGCATAAATCTATCAGCTCTAGGACATGAAACATCCATCGAAGTAAACAGCCTAGAAACTTTATATAGTAAGCAAGATACTTGTTGTAAACTTCTCGTTCTACACCAGAAGTCTGCTCTATGTTGGATTTCAAAGAAAGTGCTTAATGTTAGCAACTTAGACAGGTAAGATAGATTATCCAGGCAGCATTCTCCAAGGCCCTTGGAGAAAACACATCAGAGCCAGCCCACCAGTCCTAATGCAGCATATTACCGTATGCAAATTCAATTTACAAATGTAAATGACGTCTTTGCCTTCCCATTAGACTCTGCTGAATAACAATGCCCGCCGGCCAACGGAATAATTGATTTGCTTGCTTTCCAATCATTTCGTTGGGAATGACGGAAATCCATTCATTCCCGGCTGGAGGAGTGAAAGAAGGGTAAAATAAGTTAGGGATAGACAAAATAGCGAGTAATTACACGCAAGAAGTCTCTTTTACGACCATGTCATGTATTTTACTAATATATATATATATATATATATATATATATATATATATATATATATATATATATATATATATATATATATACTAGTATATATATATATATATATATATATATATATATATATATATATATATATATATATATATATATATATATATGTGTGTGTGTGTGTGTGTGTGTGTGTGTGTGCGAATAGATATTTGAAGCAAACATTTCAGTCGTTTAACAGTTTAACGTCGTAGCGAAACATGCAATGCATCGGGAAGCACTATCACAGTGCTGCGATCCCCATAACCTGTGAGGTGCGTTTATTGGTGGACTGCCAACATCACTTCCTACTAATTGGGGGGACTCTAAGGGGCTATGCAAGTAGCTACCACATGCTTCCCACGAAATCAATATGTAGTGTAGACTAAATATGTCTATAGAGAAACTAAGTGTCTGCAATGGCGGCGGTAAAGTCTGATGAAAGGGGTCGTGGCTGTGAGTAAATGCAATTACGGAATGAATAGCAGAGGGGGACGGTATAAGATCTAAGTTCATAAGACATTACTGTGTATCGTACCTGGTCCTGACACCGTTCATGTGCAGGGAAATGTTGCAGGTATTAATTGTGTATTGATCATCGTCATCTGTAGTAGTAGTAGTAGAAGTAGTAGTAGTAGTAGACATAGAAATGGTAGTAGTAGTAGTAGTAGTAGCAGTAGTAGTAGTAGACATAGAAATGGTAATAGTAGTAGAAGTAGTAGTAGACATAGAAATGGTGGTAGTAGTAGTAGTAGTAGTAGTAGTAGTAGTAGTAGTAGTAGTAGACATAGAAATGGTAGTAGTAGTAGTAGTAGTAGTAGTAGTAGTAGTAGTAGTAGAAATAGAAATGGTAATAGCAGCAGCAGCAGCAGTAGTAGTAGACGAAGAAGCAACCGCAGCAGCAGTAGTAGTAGATACAGCAGCAGCAGTAGCCGCGTGTAGCACCAACAGCAGTGTGGTGGTACAGCAAAATGGTCCAGGTCCATGTCATCATTCGCCTAAAGAATATCTGACCACCAGCAATAAGGCCAGCACGTAAAGCGTGCCCAATGCGTGGTCAAACAAACACAGTTAGCTGTTACACATGAACTTTACAAGGATTGCAGTATATAACTATCCAATATGTAGTTGAGGGAGAGATAATATTGTCCTAGCTTATACAACTATATTCAAAAAGTATTTTGTTATTAGTTTCGGTCTACGTAAAGCAAATCCAGCCGAGACCGTCAATAAGCTAGGTGTGTTATCAGTTAGACCACAAGCGGCGTTGTGTATGATGTAATTGAGGCATGTGCTGTTTATATGGTAATCATGTCGGCTAAAAGTGACGACGCGGAATAATTCTCATTTTCAACTTTTCAAACACTACAATGCTAGAGTTTTAACCACTTGAGTACTTACGCTGGGTGCGTATGTCAAAAAGTAAACTGCAATTTAATAAATAAGACATTTAAACTAAATATCATTTAACCCATTTACAACTGAAGTGCACACGTGGTTCTAGGATGAGCATAACCTCATCAATTAGAATAGAAGCATATCCATATCTAGTAAACCATAATCTGATACGAAAAGCCATTTGAAACATTGGAAGTCCCGCAAATAGTCGTGGTGAGGCTCGTGACTGAACTGTTTTATGTTGATAAATGACTGACCACGTGAAAACAATACACAATAAATCAAGCACTACACAACGTTATCCCTACCCCACACACTATTAGTTAACAAGTAAATAGATGTAGTTATGTGCAACATTATATATATACACACACACACACATATATATATATATATATATATATATATATATATATATATATATATATATATATGTATATATATATATATATATATATATATATATATATATATATATATATATATATATATATATATATATATATATATATATATATATATATATATATATGTGTGTGTGTGTGTGTTGTCTGATGAAGTGTCTGACAGCTGCGGAGAGCATTTTTTACTGCATGCCATTTTTATGTTGAGCACCCACAACGTAGCCTTGGATTAAAACCTCTCTAATACTCAGACAAAAATCCTCTTGTGATCGCCTTAACTTCTATCATCCATCACTTTCACTGTCAGTGGCATAAAGGCTTTTAAGATATCTGGTTTCGCTTTTTTGAGGACACAAAAGGAATTCTCAATATTTCAATATTACTTTGATATCCCTCTCGTAGCCGGACAGTAGAATATATATATATATATATATATATATATATATATATATATATATATATATATATATATATATATATATATATATATATATATATATATATATATATATATATATATATATATATATACGTGTGGAATTTCCAGATGCAAATTGACTCCGTATGACAAGTAGCTCATTGATATTCCTCATGTATCTAGACAAGGCTATATATAGATAGTCATTAGGACTTCTATCAGAGAGCACATGGCTTGGAAGGTACCTGGCTCCTACAGCACTACTTCTCATCAGAGACAAATCCAACCCAAAGCCATCTAATAATTGGCCAATACTAGTAGGTCTTCAACCCTCACAGCAGGGTCCGTAGATGTTGAGGATGAGATGTTTATTCGTTATTTCGAGAGTGTGCAAAGATAATATTGTTTTAGCTCATACTTACTGCTGCTTATATTTCTGCTCCTACGGCTACTATTACTACTTCTAATGCTCCTGGTGTAGTAGTAGTAGTAGTAGTAGTAGTAGTAGTAGTAGTAGTAGTAGTAGTAGTAGTAGTAGTAGAACAAGAAGAAGAAGTAGTAGTAGTAGTAGCAGTAGTAGTAGTAGTAGTAGTAGTAGTAGAACAAGAAGAAGAAGAAGAAGTAGTAGTAGTAGTAGTAGTAGAACAAGAAGAAGCAGTAACTTAACTGTACAGCAAATGACAGTTCTGCGCGAGTCCTTACAATATTGTAGTTAAAATGTTTCCCACTACCAAGTGTAGAGTCAGTAGTCTTGCTGCGTCATACATCGACATTTAATTTTCAAATACGAAACGAATGTTAAGCAAATGAGCTAAATATGATTGTGTGTAATTATGTGAATTATAGCTAATAACACATTTATGCATTCAATTTACTGAATGTATTCATAGATGCGGTAGATATTAACACAAAGCATTGTGTGAATAGTAGACTGATGACCATCTCAGCAGATAGGAATCCTGCATTGTATCTCAGCCGCTAACTACCACTCAGATACCGCAATCTAACGATATTAAACTAATTCCCATAATGAGCGGCACACATGTGTAATATTACTACTTCTGCTCGCGAATTATGGAAAGCTGACTCACAGTTGCTGCGGGGAGGGGGAGGGGGAGGGGGACCCTAGTATGTGTACCCTCGAGCAGGGATTTGTCACATTCGGCACAGAGCACAGTGTTTGGGCATTGATTAGCCACTCGTGTGCTATACCCCATGCACTGCCTGCTTACTATAATACTCGACCTGGGTGTCATTTGGTGGTAAATTCCACCCTCCACTACCCGGGTATACATAGTGTATGGGCGGTTGATTTTTTTATTGTACCGTTTTCTTTTGGGATTTTAGCACTGCCTGCCAACTACAACACTCCACTTCTGTGCCCGTTCATGGTTAAAACCAACACCCGGGTATGCGTTGGGCATGGGCGGGTGGTTCTTTGGCTGAACTGTTTACCTTGGGGATTTTTAAAGCAAAAAGAATCCCGTTTCCCATTTCTGCTTGATTTACCCTCCCCCTCCTGAACACGGATGTGTACCTTTTCACCATCCAGAAGGTCAACCTCTCTGACTTTCTTTTCACACTAAATCAGCTTAAAATGATGCATCAGAGTGACGGAAGAGAGTCTGATTCCATCATATTCTCCTGGTGGTTTACCAGTGTATCAGAGCATCTCGCTATCGTGAAGGTCTTATTATAAACCCATTCATGTGTGTAGTGCCAAAAAGATCTGACCATGTTGGTGTTATCTTATCAATAAAATCACTTTTCTGAAAAAAATGATACACATAGAGAATTGTACAGTATAACCAAAGCAGCCACTGATGTTCATATAGTTTGTGAAAACATGCCTTTTAGGGAGTTATTATCAATAGTAGCATATATCAAAGTAGGACAACAAGGGAAATTCTCAGCTTAAAACGGTTAATACGAGTTGTAATATCAGTGCTATCTGATTTCTAAGGCAGTGAACAGCAGCATATGAAAAGAGCAATGGCGATGTTTACTTAGGATTTCCGTAAGGCTCTTACTGTGATTTAACTCATTAACACTCAGGGCGGCCAAAAAAGGCATTATGATTTTGGAAATATCTTTCTTACAAAAGCATTTTGTGGAAAAAGTTTGAAGTAGAAATGTTGATCAGAAGCCATACAACAACTCTCCTTCAAATATTTTGTGAACTGTCGCTTTATTCCCAAGTTATTTTCAAAAGTATGAAATTAGCAGACGATAATTGCTAAAGGAATTCTGAGTGTGAATGGGTTAAGGGCACGCGAAAAGAGCAATCTCTCTGCAGAGACAATCTCTGACATTTGGTGCAATTCGCTTGACCTTAATTCTCGAATCACGAGTCGAGGTCCTCCGGCTGTCGTGTAACCTTTCACCCAGTAATACTTTCTAATAACAGAAAGGAAGACAACAATACGGTTAAATTGGTGGAGGAGGGATGGAGAATTACTCTTACAAGGTCTACCCGTGGGCTTATTTCAGAGAGTCGTAAGTTAATAGTAACCCATTTGCATCTGAAGCGCAACTTTGATCATAACTCATTAAAAAGAGTAATATTCAGACAGGGGGATTGTTTTTAAGAAAAACAACCTCCCACCAAATATTTCTCAAAATCTCACCATGTTCTGTAGATATGTTCATATGTGTCAGTTGACGTGTGCAGCTCAGTTGTGAATGGGTTAAAGACTTAAAGCTTTTCTGTACTACCAGCTGCACGATGGTAACTCTCGTCAATATCTGGAAGCGGAACGGAAGATTGGGGCCCATTTCCTGGGAGATCACAACGTCTTTCCTAATTATACTCAAGTATTCGCAAACATCTAAGATCCTCTAAGGAAATGCCTTTTCCTCTCCTTGTATACATCTAAGCAAATAACGTATTGCCTGATGACCATACGTACGTGTGTATCTAAATGCCATAGGCCTTATCTTCAACCAATACCAACTGAGTAAGACCAACACCCTTACATATGATAGAAGGCACGGAGAGGGTTTCCTTGGATGGACAAGTGCCATCTTTCTACAACGGATGATATCTGATTAAGGGCTAAGCATTAAGGTCTTGCTTGCATTAACCGCATTCCGTGATGGAGGGTATATTATTGGGTACAGCCTAATGATAGGATAGGTAAGTTCTGATAACACACCCGGGCAGGAATAGGATAGATGCCCCGTACAGTTGATAGTGTGGTTGATGTAATCTGTGACACCTAATTAATCCTGTATTTTTTATATAGTATAACAGGATATGAGCGATTTACTTAACCTGCGTCACATTAAATAAGGCATGTAAATATTTAAATCAAATGAAATACACTGCTTTGTATATGTAATAAGCTTCACCTGTTATAAGCTTATGCATATAATTATATTTTTGGACATATGTGTCCACCTACTAATATATTGTTTATATGTTTATATTTTTTCAAGGAAAAATCTGTATCCGTACTTTTGTAAAATGATATTTTACAGTCAATAAAATATACAATACAATACACCTACTCTATGCACCCCAGTGGAGGGAAGAGGAACTACATGTGAAATTGTTGATAGGACTCTATGGGGAAGTGTGTAGTCGTGTTATTGCGTGATAGCGGTCTCTGAGATGTTGTCACACACCCAAAAGTTTCGAAGGGATTGTCTGGGGCAGTGTTGTTTGTTTAAAAGGGTATGTAACATATTGTCACACGCACTGTGAGGCCCTAGACGGCGAGAAGGAGGTCTGGTGTCATGTGGCAATTAAGCAGGAGTCTAGCACACCTGTCTGCGTCTCTAGCTTTGTCTCCAGCGTCACAGGAACACAATACGCCCTGCCCACCCACGGGGAACAACTACACGCGCTGGGGGAGGAATAATCTAATACAACAATCACAACATGACACTCTCCTACTGCCAACACTTTAATCACAGAATCAGCACAACATGCAGACAATGTGTGCTTACAACATCAGAAAGCTGTCGTTGCATTTTCTGTTATCTGTGTTGGTAGTATACGAATAAGACGTCATCGTTGACAGTAGTAGTAGTAGTAGTAGTAGTAGTAGTAGTAGTAGTAGTAGTAGTAGTAGTAGTAGTAGTAGTAGTAGTAGAAGTAGTGGTAGTAGTAGTAGTAGTAGTAGTAGTAGTAGTAGTAGTAGTAGTAGCAGCAGAATTAGCAATAGTATTAGCAGCAGCGGCAGCAGTAGTTATAGAGCTGTAGTGGTGAGAATAGATCAGTTCATTATGTGCAACAAAAATTAGTTCTTATATAACGTCACTCGAAAGAACAAGAAAAATGATAGCAGCAGTCATCATAGGCCGCACTTTGTGCCATCTGCAATATCGGATTCAGCTGTAATATATTAGAAGTTTTGACACATATATTTGTGCGTTAGTTACTTTCTCAAGATCTCTTTCCGGGACTGTTGAAGCAGCAAAGTACTTTTGTCATAAATGGTTTGTTAGTTATGGATGGTTCCATGAATTTCTAAGAAGTGTCCAGAATTCGAGAAACTAGATCCATTCAAAGTTATTGCTTGGATATTATTTTGGTTTAATAGACTATTTGAAACGAAAGACTTTGGTGTCTGGTTCCAACAACCTCAATTCTTTCACGCTCCTCTGACCCCTAGTAGAGGAATAGTACCGTGTACAATGTAAATGAAGACAGATGACAGTTCATTTAGTTTCCAAAACTTAGCGATGATAACAGCGAAAACAACGCAGTGAAACAGGTCTGGATGACCGTAGCTCGCCTGCACTGAAGCAGGGATGCCGTTTTCCTAGGGACGTCTAGGTTACAGGTTAGGGGGCCAGGGTTTGTGTGTCTCCGTATTACTTAGTGCTTGTAGGGCGATGGGGAGGCGATAATGATGACGAGTATGGCCATTATCATCATTATCTTATGGGGAATAATACATGAGTCAGCGGCTCATCACTTCACCTCCCCGCCCTCCTCACCTGCCATCTAATCACAGCCACTGACCACAGCTGCTGCTGCTGCTACTGCTGCTGCTGCTGCTGCTGGCCAGGAGTACATCTACTGCTCTCCTCCACTGGGTCAGCCTTCATCTCTGGCTCTACCGAAATCATGAGGAAGTCTCAAAATACCAGCTCTATTTACAATAAATGGATGATGATCATGAGAAGTAGTAGTAGTAGTAGTAGTGTTTCTTTCATAATAATAATAATCAAAATAATAATGATAATTCTATCTACTGCACTCCTGTACTGGGTCAGCCTTCATCTCTGGCTCCCCATAAAGCATGAGGATGTCTCAAAATACCAGCTCTATTTACAATAAATGGAGGATGATGATCATTAGTAGTAGTAGTAGTAGTAGTAGTAGTAGTAGTAGTGTTTTCTCGTTATGATGATGAAAATAATAGTAATAATAATAATAATAATGATAATGATAGTAATAATGTAATAATAATATTGATTATCATTTTTATTATTTATTATTATTATTATCATTGTTATTATTATTAGCAGTAGTAGTAGTAGTAGTAGTAGTAGTAGTAGCAGCAGAGTAGTAGTAGTAGTAGTAGCAGCAGTAACAGCTGCAATTTTGTAGTGACTTTTAATCCTAGTTCTATAAATGACAGACGACAAAAGCATCAAATGGAATTCGTTTGAAATAAATATAATGGATACAGATGCAAATTTGTAACTTATCCGACATAAAACTTGTACATTTCAATCATATCGTATAAATCTACGAATGAATAAATATTTGTTCAGTTTCTATGAAGTTCTCTCAAAGCGGCGCCTCAACCGATCACTCAAATGCAACGTGTGCGATGTCTAAATTGAATAAAATAACTTGGGAAATTCAAACATGCGATCAAGTAGCATTGTTTGATAGCTCGCCGGGTAGTCAAGCTGCGGGGTAGCCCTGATGCCTGTGAAATGCGACATATGTAGCGAGGAGACCCTGAACAAAGCACCCACCCCTACCTGCGGGCACGGGTCCTTACTGGAACCCTCTTTGTCTCCTCCCGAGGCAGGAGAGCAGGTGGGGGCTCCGGGGCGACATCTATAGGCGCCTTACGTAACAAATGAATTAGTAGGGCTGTCGTAACCCTGGAAGTATAATTACATCATTGCTAGCCCCTGACTGTGTAGACAGCAGAGACAAGCGCTACCCATGGGAACCACGTTCGTGTACTCAGACTAATGTGTAATAGAAAACAAAACGAGGAAAATTTGTTCCTGCAAATGAAAGCTCACAAAGTTTGTCTTAGTGGCATATTAATACTATATGATATCGGCAATAGGATACAGTGTTAAAGTGATGAGCCCCACCTATCAGACATCACTGTTTGGTAAACTACAGACATTAGTCCATTTTTCAGCCAACCTTCCCTCCTTTTCCTATCATTACCATTAACAATGGCGTTGGGGTATATTTGGAATATCCTTGCTCGCTACCTTAGCTGCCATCACGGGGTAAATGTGAATGGACAATTCTTAACGGCGTAAGAAACCGTACTCCCAGAATACCACTGACCAGTCCAAAGTCACTGGTGACTTTCTCACATGCCTTGAGCTAATTTTACTTGGCCGCAAATACCCCCTGGGCTGTACTTCTGCACTGCAGTGTCACTATACAAATTAGTGGATTAAGTAGAGTGGTGATGGTAGCGCGTGATTATGGCGTGGGTGAGAGGCATTGATAATTGCTAAGACACAGGGCAGCTTCCCCTAGTGACTACTTCCGCTCATACGAGGCTTCACCTTTTCACACTTACAGACAGACCACACACACGTTCCCCATTCTCGCATTCACAGCACAAAAATGCTAATCATAAAATATGAGACACTATTTTCTTTCCATTACAGCACATTATGGAGCTCATCAAAAGCAGCCATCTATAATGGATGTCCTAAGTGGACTCCGGAGGTTGATTGACAGGTATCATATTACTATGTCGGTGGGAGCATAGTGGGAAAACCATATCCTGCTGAAATTATCACCAAAACTATATGATACTATCACATGTAACTTTATACTTATTTGTGTACCTGTATGTTATTTTATGAAAATAAACAAACAATGGATAATCCAATGCTAATAAAAATGATACTATCAAATATCGAGTGTTAAATTTAATCCAGCCACCTGCTACTAAGTATTTGAAAAGTGAGAGTTTGGTTACTGTAACCTCCTTCTGTCATTCTGGGTTAAATCGTGACTCGCCAGTTAAGTGGAAGAAATAGTAATAACTAGGGACCGGAGCAAGTAACCTTTTACTGAAAAAGATCTATGCCGGGGAAACCCCCTCTAACACCATGCCTAACGCTGCAACTATGGAAATATGAGTTAATATTGGCCGGGACTGTTCATCTCGCACTAGGGCACCTGCGTGACCTAAATAGTATGCAAATACATAAAATAATATGCATATAATATAAAAAAAATTATGTCAAAACCTGCGCGACTGAACAACTCCGTTTATTCAATACTTTCGCGTATTAAAGATCCCATAACAATACATTTCGAGGGCATATACAACATCCTTCAATAGAAGAGCTACGGATTATTAATAAAAAACGCGGATATTACATTACATACAGTTCTGTATTTTTCATAAGTACATGTAGTCGATGTAGGCAGTTTTCATTGCATGCTTTAAAGGTGCTCTTACATAAATGTTCAAAAGAACAACACACCAATTTGATTTATTCAGGGATCATCTCTGCACAACTGGCATTTTTTGGATCGACCTCCATGCTGCCTGAGGAGCTGGGTCTTTGGAGGTGATAGGGTTAAGAACATAAGAGGGCTGACTCACTGCAGATGGAGATATCAAATTCACCCGCTTTCCCCAATCTCTCTGATCCACACGCCGCCACGTAATGTTTCATTGACAATTCATCATTTTAATGGAACAAAGAAGGGAGAGAAACTTCATCCCCAGATGGCGCTACGAGGGGCGGCCAGGCCTAATCTGGTATTGTTACAAGTGCTAGAAACTCAAGTGAAGTAACCCTGATAAGCGAGGCGACCTCAGTCCTAGCAGCGCCTAAGGTTATCGGGTTTCTGTGTTAGTAGAGGTTAACGAATGCGATGTGTGCCATCACATTGAATCTACTCTAAATGCTAGATCTGAAGACTTGGGAGCCGTGAGCCAGTTATACAAAGACAAATCGGACGAGACAAGAGCAGCAACAGCAGCAGTATTAGTAGTAGTAGTAGTAATAGTAGTTAGTAGCAGCAGCAGTAGTAGTAGTAGTAGTAGTAGTAGTAGTAGTAGTAGTAGTAGTAGAAGAAGAAGAAGGAAGTGAAAGAGAAAGAACAAGTAGTAGTAGTAGTAGTAGCAGTAGTAGAAGAAGAAGAAAGTGAAAGAGAAAGAACAAGCAGTAGTAGTGTTGGTAGTATTATCGTATTAGAAGCAACAGCAGTAGTAGTAGTAGTAGTACATGTAGTAGTGAATAGCAGCTGTAGCATATGAGAAAATACCTCGGACTACAAGCATGTGTGCAAAACGACCAGAGGCAGTGCTCAGCCGATGGGATGCAGGTATTCAGTTCGTGTTTTTCAGTCCTGGAAGGGAGCCGAGCGTATGATGTTGCTGGTCTTGATGAGAACCCCAAGCCGCTTCATATCCTTCCAGTAGCGGTTTCAGTATGGGCGCCATCTGTTAGCATGACACCATGGGGGCATTACTACCCTAACGTTAATAAACAGGCACTTACTTAAAAACGGAAAGTCACTCCACAAATATTGACAGCACCCATTGTCCCAAAGTTTCCCACAAAGACACAGTAACAGAAATACTCACACGTCTATTGCGCAGTTGTTCAAATATTGATACATGGCGTGTGATGCTTTCCCAAAGACGCCGACTTTATTGAAATACATAGGAATCTCAGGCTAATGTGTGTATGATAAAAACAGCAGTGTTTTCCTTTTACAGTTGAAGGCATTAATGGATATCTATCTTTTGTTATCACAAGAAAATGGTAAATACATCACCAGGTGATAATATTTTGTTTTCTTTCCTTTTTGTTATTTGCAATCAGCTCAAATTGCTCAATGAATCCTTCATACGTAATAAGGGCAGGTGTTTTCAACCCATTCAAGATGAGAGTGCTCCTTGAAAATTGTCGTCTGAAGCTGTGATATTTTTGGAGAATAACAAAAATATAAATCAGGTATTCGCAAAATATTTGACTGAACGTTGTTGACGAAGTTTCTTTTTACTTTCCCCCTCAATATATTTCTGAAAAGGCCTTTGTTAGAGATATATCGCTAACAAAGGCCAATCATTTGTGGCCGCCCCGAGCATGGTTGAAAGTAACCCTCAGCTCATTGCTGGAACTTTTCTTAAACGCTAATTTGCTCTTGATTGTCCAGTGTTGAAGGGATCGAGGCCTATTGGATATTGAGAAGGCAACTGGGTATCTTATTTCAGGCCCTCAAACGTGAGGTATCTAATGGGATAACATTTTGAGGCATATCGTGATTTTAATCAAAAATGAACACAAATAAACATAGTTATATACGCTCTACTGGATCTAAACAATGAAAGTTTACGAAAAAATGCGTGCTTGGGGATCTACAAAATGGAAGATTGTTGTACATACACAGAAGTGGTATAATCACCTTATTAAACACCTTATTGCTGCCATGACACTTTCATAAATCTCAGTTTCCCCCTTTCTCGAGAAACCAAGAAAAAAGAGCTACTCGGTGGGGTAAGTTAACTCGCATTTTAGGGCCTTTTGCGGATTTGGCCGCTAAACTATATCTATTGATACTCTGGGCGTTACGGAGTCCGTGGGAAATTCATGTGACATTTTGCTATTGTTTTGGTATTAGCTGTAAGACCTGTACCACGAATGTCGATATCTATCTAAGCCTGTACCAATAATGAGATGTGTGTGTTAATTGTCAAGCATACGTTACGTATAGACATAATATGACAACATGAAGCGCTAGCCCCGAGCCAGAGGAACCGCAATGAAAGGCAAGACGCTTGTCAATCACCCTACCATTACACACCTGTCTCAATGATGGCTATCTGGCGTGATGGGACAGGGCATCCCCTCGGGGTACAACTCAGAACCCTGTTTTAGGCACCCATTCACGTACCCACCTATCCATCTAACTAACTACATGTATGCACATGCTTTCTGAAGTATTGGCAGCACACGTGAAACACATTGTTAGGCTAAGGAAGAGAGAATTCAAAGACAGTCGTAGTCCTCTCCATATACACAACGAAATATATAAAAATGTACATATCAATATATATATATATATATATATATATATATATATATATATATATATATATATATATATATATATATATATATATATGTATATATATATATATGTATATATATACTAGTATATATATATATATATGTATATATATATATATATATATATATATATATATATATATATATATATATATATATATATATATATATATATATATGTGTGTGTGTGTGTGTGTGTGTGTGTGTGTGTGTGTGTGTGTGTATAACAGAATATGAACACATGCCTTAACGAATGTTGTCTGGAAATTCCAGGCTGAATTCCCACAGGGCATTTCGCTGGCCGGGCATGAATTGTATTCATTCTTGACCCTGTACCGGTTAACATAACCAGTGTAATCAAAACCCACTTGAGACATTTACTCCCATGACAAAGTGCGTGGAATAAAATTGATTTCTCCAACTTGCATTTGTATTTGGGTTAGCCTTCAATCAACCATCTGTTAAGTATACATAGGAGAATCCCACTGATGCACTTGGAATCGGCAGATGACGTAATTAATCCTGAGGTCTTTAATTAAACAACAGCAGACAATAGAGAAGGGATAAAACTGCCACATCCAATACATAATATATAGGTATACACTGTAATTACGGCCAGTACTCATCATTGAGCATATCATTCTCAGATCGGCTTATCATAATCATTACGAAGAGTACCCGCTGAAATGCCTAATTAAGCGAGATCAAATAGGACTTGGTTCATTAGATATCGACATGGCTCTAAACCTCTTACTATATGATCCATAATATATGAAAGATACATTGGATGAACTTTCCATGTTGTAGAGAGTGACAAAACAAAAGACTCTACATTCCCTATTTACAGATATACATGGCAACGAACACCATTCACAATTGAAAATGTTGATTTTCGTTTTAGAATTATCACTTTTCATTAGTTTGGCTGAAAACCAATGAGTTAGATCTACCTCTGTTAAAACGAATCCTCTACACAGAAATTCTGGATCCGCCCTGCTGCAGTTACATTTATTGCCATTCACCTTTGGTCACAGGACTTGGGAAGGCCCCCACACCCCAGCGGTCGTGCGTTTTGTGCACTGCCTCGCCGCTTCATAAGGTTGACCCCCACAGCAATCAGATGTGCCTTGGTGTGGAGATAAGTTAACCTTCTCCGTCATATTCGCATTGTGGAGCCTGTCATGATGGCCGAGTGATATGTGAAAAAGTTGTCAGTGATTTGGAGTTTGACGGTGGTTTTCGGCATTTTCATCTACCACATACAATTAGCTAGTCGCTACTTACCCAAAAAATGGGGAAAAGATGAGCGAAATGCCAAATTTCACATCTGCTCTGTGAATCTTAGGATATCACTTGTCCCATAACACTGGCGTGGGGGTTACTATAGTCACCGTGAGGGGTGAAGTGAACGAGGTGTTTATACCTGTCACTCGGCATTGTCTCATGCCACTCCGAGATTCCAATCGCATGGTTGCGGTTACAAATGTAATTAACGGGGAAATAACAGCGTACTTTAATGACTTGACAATTTGGCCTGACATCAGCGTTGGGTTTTCTAATCTTAGAGGGGTACACTTCAAACGTATTACTCTACTTGAGGGGATGAACAACCTTGTAATTTCTTTGACGTTCTGTTGTACGTTTTGATTTATTATTCCATGTGTTACTATAAAAATGCTTTACTATGTATGATTTTGTGGCTCATAGACGCATTCAATAAATGTACAATACAATACAATAAACACCTGGATAGTCGAACTCAATTTAACCTAAGTTGCTATTAAAAGTGGCGAAAACGAAATTCCAAATACAAATCCGCGCTTTCTCACAAGGTGTCATATCGGATGGGAAAGGTTTAGGCACTATTCAATCTTGCGTCCGTCACGAGTCAACGAGGTGTTTATGTCTGTCACTGTGACGCGGCTTTGTCTCGTAGCACTGCGAGATTCCAGTAGCGTGGAGAAGGTGGTTGCGGGGACGAGTGTAATCAAGTCATCACGGCGAGAAGAAAAACTAACAGTTGCTAACAATTAACCCTGACTCCGCCAGCGACATCAATCACTGCTGACAGGTAGGAGGAACACCAGGCACACCTGGGCATTGTTAAAGAAAAAACTCTCAGCGCTCCATTGCTCGGTGCACGCACGCAACCCCCGTCGCCGGGGTGGTGTGGGTTGGGGGTGGGGAGGAGTCGTGGGTAATAAAGACTGTGGGGGGTAATTATTCTGCAAGATATGGAACCGGTGTTTAACCAGTGTGCCTGAGCGGATGACATTCATAGTCCCAGGGAAAATCTCTGCATGAGATTTCAGGTTGTTATCACCGGTGTTTAACCGGTTAAAAGGTTGGTGACACTTCACCTAAGTGGTTCATGGTCTACGATTAATATGACCGGAGACATGAGTGCTACGTCTCTCAGCCGGCACATTAATAAAGTCATATACATGTATTCCATCAATTGACAGGGGTTCGAGGGTTGTGTGCGTTACTATTATCATGATGACGTCAGCTGACCAAGATGGCAGCTGATTTTTTCGCGGAGATGGCCGATGGAGATATTTTTGGTGTTTTGAGCGCTGTTAGCCCCTCTGTACGAGATATTTTATGTCAAGTGGACAGTATAGAGCGGTGCGAAATGATTGATATGCTTGTAAGGCTCGGTGATATGAAGATGCTGTTAGATAACAGATCGATTGTATTCAGGGCGGCGATGGACAAAGTCGATCTATGCCTGAGCCAGGTCGCTAAAGCCCGGGCGGACAAAGTATGTTCCCTGACTGAAATAGAGGAAGAGATGATCGAGAAAGCTGAGTAAATGCTACGAAGTCTTACACCAAAGGATATGATACAGAGGAAATGCATACTAAGGCTTTCGAATGACATAGTGGACCTTATGATGTTTACAAGAATGGATGATGCGAGTTTCCCGCCCAGAATGCTGCGCGCAGGAGTCAACAAGCCAGGTACTGTAAACTATAGCGAAACTTCAGTAGTAGAGGCGATAGCGCACCTACAGCACATTGCTAATATGATCCCTGATGATGAGTCCCTGAGCATGCATAACAGTACCTCTTTCCAAGGGGTGAACGAGGACGAAGTTGGTGGGGCAATGTCTCAGATAAGTGATAATCTTACCCTGGATGCGACGAGTAGAAGCAATAACAATAAAACTGAGAATGGAAAAGAGTTAACTGATGGTGTACAAAGTCATGGGCTATATGAAACAGATGACTGTATAAGCTATGAAACAGACAGTGAAGATGGGAGTAACTGTGTGTCCCCTGCATTCAGCGATTATAGTAACATTTACAGGGAGATCAGCGACACTGGGAAAGGGATGAGGAATAATGTCTATCAGGATGAAGTGGGTTGTTTGAGTACAGAGAGAGACACTGGAGGTATTCAGTTAGATCTATCTAGCACGATTAACCGTAACATAGATAGAGGAGAGTGCAACAGTAGTTCAATATCGCTCTCTACGGCGGAATTCCCGATAGATAGGTTTCGTCGTCTACCTAGTAGGGGGCACATAGATCTTGCCGACGACGCGCAGACGCCGGTGGAGCCCCCTGGTGTGTCCCAGAGGGATGCAAGCCCTGATGAATGGAATGACTGTACGTGGTGGGTCAGCTTCAGAGATGATGGCGTTATGAATAGCGGTGGTGCAAGCACATGCAAGAAGACAAAGGAGGATTTCACACCTCCCACTAAGCCTACAAACCAACCCGAGAGTCGACGTCCGACAGAGGCCACTGTGCGAGAGAGCAACTGTGGTAACACTAAGCATTCGCATGCAAATTTGAGTGAGGTTAAAGGGCGAGGGTGTAGTGAGCAGAGTCAGTTCGCAGTGGACAGCGCTCGAGTACTACGACCCGAGCCCGAAAGAGAGAGGACTCCAGTGACTGGTGAGAAACCCACTCGTAGTATGGCATTTATGCCGATTAGAGTAACTATTACTGTTGGCAATGTTGTAACTGATTTTGATCTTTCAGACGTGGTAGAAATGGCAGGCCGTCCCATCCGTGAGAAGAGCCCCGGACGTGAAGCGAGACGAGATGGTATGAGGTCAACTTGCGAGTGCAGAGAGTGCAGGAGACGTTTGGACGAACAGGATAGGCGAATCGACGAACTCGAGAATCTGATCACCCGACGTACTCATGAAATGAAGGTGAGCACTGACGATCTTAATCATGACATGAGAGAGGTGCAGCGAAGAATTGACGTTCATGATAACCGTCCAATTCTCGTGACACCTAGGCCACCTGAACTATGTGAAGCCGGACGCCACTCACTTGGTATCTTTGCCGAGCCGGCTCAGGCAGACAAATTGGCGGGTAAGATGAAGAAGTCGAAGGTGAACGAACGCCAGTCGAGACCTAGAGCGGCGAGTTTCGCCGGAACCCAAGCGATTGGTCCCGAGAGAGTGGGCGATGAGTGGCGTACCTCGAGCAGGGATCTACGGAGAGTAGCGCGTAACACAGCAGATCCTCCTAAGCCCCAACGAGCAGAGCTGAGGAGGGGGCGATCGAGCCGCAACAAGGATCCCATAGTCAGTGAGGTGAGCAAACCTAAAGAGAACACTATGCGGGATTGGCTCAGCACAGCCAAGCGGAGTCAACCCCTCAGTTGTGATACGCCTAAGAGGGACAGGCGTGCGGCGGAGATAGAGACTAGTCCGTCATGGGCAGACGAGCCCGCACCCGACGACGATGAGTTCGATACCAGCGAGTCACTGACACCTCACCCGAATGGTAATCGACGCAGAGATGATGTACGCACCCCGGAGAGCAGGCAGTCTACAGGCGTTTCCGACGACGAGCAGCAGGTACTTGACGTATACAAACTCCCTCCATCCGGGCAGGTCACGGAGCGACAGCGGGCGCAGAATGGTAATGAGAGGAATGCCGGGATGAACATGCGAGGCGGAGCTAGACCAAAAACGCGAGGTAAGCAGCAGGAAAGTCAGAATAGAAATGATCAAAAGGATAGAGGCAGTAAGAAGCCTAATAACAAGAATGGTAATATGTCCTACTCGAAAGTCGTCACTAATTCCGGGTGGAAAACTGTGCAATCTAAGAAGCGCAGAGTAGATAAAGCAAGCCCTAAGCAAGCGAACCCACTAAAAGGGATTGCCATGACGAGAAACCGTTACATATATTTACAAGGTCTGAAATTAGATGATGACAATGACGAGGATGATGTTATTGATAGCGTGAAGGCCTATTGTAAAGATAGAGACATCGTACCCGTATATACTAGACTGATCCCGGTCAGGTTCGATAGCACTCGTACTGGTTGCAGGCTCACAGTCAGAGAAGTTGATTATAATAGAGCAGTCCAGAACGATTTTTGGCCAGACCATATTAAAGCAAGAGAGTGGACACAAAGACCACGTGATGGCAATGGCAATGATGGGGCAGAGGCTAGACCTCTATCCGACTACGAAGACTAAAATTCGCGGGTCTACGTAGGTATTATATTATAGGCAGTGATGAGTCAATCTGTTGGATGGAGGCAACCTGCGATATGACGAATAAACTCTATTCCGATTGCAGAACGCCTATTCGTACCCTAAGCCATGCTCGTACCATTTCGTTTATACTTACTATGTTGGTGTGTTTTGTTTTATGTTGTAATCAACAGATGAGTGCAAGAGGTAACTCCCCCCGTGAAGGTGGAAGTTCGTGTATACCTGTGAGTAATGGGTATGCCGAAGATATATCTGTATATAAGTTAATATTGCTCTTGTACCTTAGTTGTACTAACCCTCTATGTATGATGTTATGGCTTGAACAATGTACGTGTGTAAAACCCCCAAGAGTGGTTAACTCATTCATGCCAACTAATACCTACGAGACCAACTGCATGAGACAGTGGGATAAGATGAGTTATTTTTGTGAAACGTATCGTAAAGATGCCAAGTATCATGATATGGATAAGGGTAGAGTGCATAATGCAATCTCTCTATGCGATAATCGTTTCAAAATACATGAAGGAAATACTATATTATACATTTATCTAAATAGGATACACTGTTTTGTATTAACAAGTGAGAACTGTGATAATTGTTGTAAATGGCAGGAAAGAAGTTTGGTAGTATATATCTACCTAAATAATATTCATTGTTTTGTATCAATAAGTGACAAATTTTCTAAAGAGTACGAAGGGATTGTGAAATTGTATAATCATATATTGAGTATTCATTATCTTGTATTAACACTTCAGATGAGCTATACAGATGTTGCAGCCCTGACGACAGATCGAGACGGGAGCGGAGACTTGGGTGCAGGGAGGAGTACCATTATGGTCCGGGTCATTCTGAGTTTATCACAAAGAATAGAATACAGCCGGTATCTGGTATCGAAATATAGTAACGCATGCCTCCCTATATCCCATGTCCCCATTCCCCCTCATTTGTCTATGCACATCTTTGATAGTAGCAAACATTGTATACGATATTATGTAAATGTTATGGTTGGTAAATGCATCATGATGTCCATAATTAAGAAGCATTACTTGGTCGATAACGCAATAATAGTTGAGTATATGAATGGTTTGAGTAAGCGATTGACAATCAGCGTCAGATGTAAAGTATATATAAGACCTACTATATGCATTAATAATGGTACTGAGAACCAAAGCGGGTATACCAGTTTCTGCTATAATGTGTTAAACCTGCGAACTACTGTATGTTATGGTATCTTGCCTGAATATCATATATGTATGCGTACTACGCAATATAGTATAGACATCACTAAATATTATGTGCGTCTTATCCCATGTACCATATATGTTATTACTGTATCAAGGTGGAAGCATAGTTTATTTTTTAAGCCAACGAATATATCTATATCTTTTCAGTGTATGTACGGACAACTTTATGTCATTACCCTTGGTATATTGGGAGGACCGGAACTCATGATGCGGCGTCCCACTATTATCTCATCCGGTCTAATGGCCTACTCCGACGACGTCACTAGGATCCCTCGCATCGGCCTGCCAAATACTGATGCTCGCCGACCATACACAAGCTGTGGCAATTTGTGTGACAGGATCCCTGATGACCAAGTTGAGTGCGAGAACAGTGGTGATTTACGTAAACGAGTGACGGTTCTCACAATACTCAGTCTTTTTTTTATCTGGTCACGCATCTACCTCGTGAGATATACTTATATACATACTTGTAATGATAGCATGACTATGGGTGTATGTATAACCGTATGTATAAGGCTGTTTAACTGCTGTATATTATGTATAGAACTTTTTGTCTCTCCTAGAGTCCATATAGTTCAAATTCTGTGTTACATTGAGGTCACGTTAAAACCAGCACGTTCGATTCACAAACAAATGAAACACAAAGCGTAATTAAGTTTGGGTGTTGGAACGCCAGAGGATTTAGTGCCTCAGTTCCGTTTTTGAGAGAAATGATTAAGAATAATATCTTTATGATCAACGAACATTGGCTGCATGCAAATAGGCTTCATCTGTTAGGGGAGATCAGCAATGCACATAATTGGCATGCTAGGGCTTGTTGCCACTCCTCCGAAGAAGTTTTTGGTATTAAACGTGGGCAAGGTGGAGTTGCCATTATATGGGATAAGAAGTTAAATGGTATCTCAGTAGTCGAAACATTAAATAGTGACAGGATTTGTGCAGTTAGGATGGAAAATCGGAATGGGCGAGTTTTCGTTTTTATATCAATATACTTACCTGCGATTGGGTCCAAAGAAAATATTGCAGTCACGATCGATGAGTTATCTAGTTTTATTGACAGTTTGGGCAATGATCACACCCCCATTATTGCGGGAGATTTTAACGGTGACATGGGGGAGTTAGGTGGTCCTAGAGGGAGAGGCCGCCCAACTAAAAATGGAAAGATAATTCTGAAGTTTATGAAAGAATATAATTTAGTGTCAGTTAATATGGCGAATTTTGCAACAGGTCCTGTTAACACTTTTGAGAGCCATAATGGTACTTCAGCTATTGACCACGTCATGATCCCGAAATATATGCTAGATGATGTATATATGTGCCATGTCGGAAGGAATAGAACACTCAATACCTCAGACCACCAACCTGTGGAAGTTGTTTTACGAATCCCTTTAATGCCACATAGTATGCATACAGATAGCCTACCTGATAGGATCCAGTGGAATAAGTTAAAAAATCAAGATCTACTCAACCGGTTTCAGGGTATTTTTCTGGAAGAAACCATTGAAGTTGAGGAGGTACTAAATGGGAGAAATAGACCCAACTCTCAACTTATTGATCATGCTTTCGATAGCATAGTTAACGCACTTCATACTGCAACAGAAATAGTACCCCGGTGTAAATTTAAGAAGAATTTGAAACCTTACTGGTGTGAAGAATTGAACCTGCTAAAGAAGGATAAAATGTTTTGGTTTGGTCAATGGAAACGAGAGGGCAGGTCTTTGGATGAAAATAACTATGTTAGGAGGATGATGAAATCTTCAAAGAAAATGTTTAATAAACGTATAAGGCAACTAAGTAATGAGTATCAAAATCAACTCATTGCTGAAGCTGCCACGAAAGCCGAGGTAGACAGAAACAGTTTTTGGCGTCTAATGAAGACATTTAAAGGTAAACGACAGGCAAGCTATAGTGCTGTCAAAAACCGAGATGGTGTGACTGTCTATGAACTAAATGACATTCTTAATGTTTGGTCAGACCACTTTGACAAATTAAGTAACCCAAGAAATGATACCAATTTCAGCCAAGATAACTTTATAAGGGTCAATGAGTTTATTTCAGAAACCATTAAGGGTAAAGATAAAAGTGAATTCTTGGACAATCCTTTCTCAGAAAAAGAGATTGCTGATGCAATTAAGCATCTTAATTTAGGTAAAACGCCTGGACACGACGGTGTCACCAGTGAACATGTGAAGTACGCAGGTGAAATATTGGTCAGAATTCTTTGTGTTATTTTTAACCTGTGCGTTGACAGCGAGTATATACCCTGTAATTTCCGGAGGGGGATACAAGTACCCTTATATAAGGGAAAAAATACTTGTCCCCTGGATCCGGATAATTACAGGGGCATAACTCTGCTGTCAACTTTTAACAAGCTCTTTGAAGCAGTTATATGGGGGAGAATTAGTAAATGGTGGGTTGATGCGCATGTCACCTCAGTACTCCAGGGTGCAGCTAGAAGGGGCTTCTCATGCGTCCATACCGCTCTCACACTCCAGGAAACCATTTCCAGGGAGCGTGAGAGCGGTAAGAAGGTCTTCGTGGCATATTTTGATGTCTCGAAGGCCTTTGATTCTGTATGGACGAATGGGCTGTTCTTTCAGCTGCACAAAATGGGTATCACAGGCAACCTTTGGAGGTTACTTTATAAGTCCTATGTTAATTTTTTGTGTTGCGTTAGAATAGGCGGCAAAGATTCCAATTGGTATTCTATGGACTGTGGAATTCACCAGGGGGGCTATTTATCCCTGGTGAAGTACACTGCTTACATTGACAGTCTGATTCAATCCCTAGAGAAATCCAATTTATGTAGTAACATTTTTAGAGTTAAGACTTCTCCGGTAGGGTATGCAGATGACCTTGCCGCAAGCACTACTTCTAAACAGAAGATGGATTTTGTAATGCACAGGGTACATAGGCATGGGTGCGAGTGGAGATATTCTTTTAATGCTTCTAAGAGCGCAGTTTTAGTCTATGGTGAATCGACTAGAGAAAGAAGGTTAGGAACTGAAAATAGAATGTTTTCCCTAGGAGGTGATAGAGTCAAAGAACGACTCTACTATGATCATGTGGGGATAAAATCGTGCATTAAAGGGGATGGGCAAGTTAGAACTGAAGAAAAGATCTCTAAAGCAAGAAAGGTCCTTAATATGAATACAAATGTAGGTATTAGGAAAGGGGGTCTAAATCTTATGACCTGCAACCTAATTTATTGGACTATTGTTATCCCTACGTTACTTTTTGGGTGTGAAGTGTGGGTTATCAAACATAAAGATATCGAGTTATTGAATGCTTTCCAACGTTATGCAGCTAGGAGACTGCAGAGGTTCAGATTTAACTCTTTTAATGCAACTAGCTATGCCTGTTTAGGATGGATGAATATCATCCAATTTATTAAAGCCAGGAAAATTATTTTTCTAAGGACAATCTTAGTAATGGAGGAATATATGCCAATAAAGAAAATTCTGATTGCAAGGATTGACAATTATGAAGATGATAATGTAAACCAGTTTGACAGTCCTTTAATGCAGATACTTTCGTTCTGTGCTGAATTTCAACTCCTAGACAGAGTTAGAGTAATGGCTACTAACATTGGTGGTATAATGAGTAAGAGTGCTTGGAAAAAACTGGTGTGGGAAAAAGCGTGGGGTATGGAATACCAAAGATGGGACGAGCATGTTACCAATGACCATAGATTTGATCTTTTGAAGCAAGTATCCTCCAGACCACAATATTCGGTATGGTGGCTGATTGCTGATGCAGATCAGAGCTATATGAGGAAATGCGAAATTATGATAAAGATTTTATGCCATACTAGCCTGCTAAAGAGTGATGATAGCAGGCTACTTAGAGGTACTTTCAGTGCAAAAGCTTGTATTATGTGCCAACATGCCGCATATGAGGACGCCCGGCATATGGTTATGCAGTGTTCTGCACAATCTCAGCTAAGAATGGAGATGTATAGTGAAATTGACAGAATGGTACCTGCTGCAAGGCAACTGTGTAGTTTTGATGTACTACTGGGTAACCATATTGCAGGGTGGGAAAGCAATGAAATGCTCCCTGTATGGTTGATATCATGTTGCTACATAGTTAGGATGTACTATGATCTGTTAAACTACCGTAATAGATATGAATAAGTGTGTTCTTACTCCTAGGAGGAGTTGATTGATAGATTGCTTAACTCAATCTGCGGGCTAATATAGACAGACATCTTCAAAATGAGACCAGTTCTGTTACATCATGATCTATGCTGTCCTTGCTTACGCTTTGACAAAGATGTAGCTATAGACGGTCTAAGCATCATCTGTATATGCTTGCTCTGTTTTATGGTTCCTAATTTTTCCTGTTTTTTTTTTCCCAATTTCAATTAGTAAAGCTGAGGACAAGCCAGACTAATATACGTTTCTTTTTGCCCATTAAAGGGTACTGGCGATTCCTTAATTTTTGTTCTATGTTAACGCTGACAATGTTAAGTTACAGCTTCCTGTTATTTATTTATAATTTGTGTCGTTTGATCAACTTCCTTCAGAGGTGTATTAGGATAGAAGTAGTATGTATTAGAGTATGATTTTTTGAGTACAACTTTTGTAATATGATATTACAGCAAATAAATGTACAATACAATACAATACAAAGTCATATACATGTATTCCATCAATTGACAGGGGTTCGAGGGTTGTGTGCGTTACTATTATCGGTAGCAAGTCTGAGAGGTCAGATCAAAGATACCGCTTGCAACTGGCGATCTGAAGTGGGAGCCAAGTCAAAAGAGGGCATGTAGTCCAGACATGCTGAATTTCTAATGTTAGGGAGCCGACATTATGATATTGCTGATCTCACGCATGCAAACAGCATTTGTTACAAGTTCTGGTCGCGAGCACTAATAGGTAGGAGGTCAAGGAAACTTAGTTATGATCTTTGAATCCCTAAAATTAGGATTAGTGTTAGGTTTAGGGTTAGGAATCAGGTCCATGGATAGGTTTAGGGTTACCATACCCTAGCACTAACCCAACCCTGGACCTGATTCCTAACCCTAACTCTAATCCTAACCCAGGTTAGGGGATTCCAAGATCATAAGTTTCAGTTCCTTGACCCCCTTCCTGAGGACTGCGCAGATAAACTAGAGTCTACCCTACTACTACTACTACCCCTACTTAATGTTCACGACAAAATGGCCACACAGCCAACATCAAGTACTAAAACATAGTAGGTATTAACCCAAATGAATGAACCTGTACACGTGCCGAAATATCCTAGATTAGAAGTAACCAACAATGGGCACTTATACATTCACAAATCCCACTTGATGTAGATCAAAACCTGCTCATGTGAGTGATCTCATCTGGCACATAGACTCAACCTACAGGTTTATAGTGTGTATGAGAGAGAGAGAGAGAGAGAGAGAGAGAGAGAGAGAGAGAGAGATATGCAAACCCAGAAGACTTGAAAAACCTAAAAGAGATTGCTGTTTAGAAAGTTGGAGCCGAGGTATATTTCAAATCTGAGATCATGATTACTTATAATCAGACATATGCCAAGCCATAGCTCCAAGGAAGTTAATGGGGAAATCGGGATGCCTCGAAAAAGTCGAGTGAATAACCCCAAGTCACTGGCAATCCTTTAACTATGCATCAAGCAGATTACTCGGCCCAAGTACAGCCGAAAGGAAACCACCTGTTTGCATGCCTCGACAACGCATCCCTTGCTTCAGAAAGAAACCACTAAAGGAAATGAATCTAGTTGTACTGTTTGGCCTGGTTGACTTCCTGTTGCCGGTAGAGTGGATGTCCGCCTTGGTCAGCCAAACACGGCGTATAAGTGGCTTATCTTGCTGCCATTACTCCCCAGGGAACATCAAGGGTTGGCACAGGAAGCATTGATTTCATCATGAAATCCAGAGAGTTGACATTTTTCTCTGTTCATTTTGGCGGAATTTCTCCGTCTCGGGGAAATCTTCCCTTAACCCACTCACACCGAGACCATACACATCTGCTGGCGAATATGGAAGGACTTTGATAAGAACGTAACATTTTAGTTGGAAAATGTTCTACTGAAAAGTGTTGTTCGTAAAGGGTTTAACTATCCCTTTTCACATATTATTCTATTTGAAGAAGTGTATTCACTATTGTCGTGTCATCTCTCATACACATACTAATGGCTTAAAGCACGTCATCGATATTTATGATTGATAATTTCAAACAGTGCATTAATCAAATCAGTTTCGGAGAAATGGTGCCTGATTGTTGATATGATGAAACAAATAATAGTTTAGATATTTAGTGTTCAAGGTCATATAAAGGGTGCAGTACCTATGGTGCGGGTGCAGTCAAGAGGTCCATCGTAAAGCCTTGAACATCTAACCCCAAGCACATCGCAAGTACTGCGTAAAGTGTTATGCTCATGCCCCCTGGTCGTCGGTTTCAGGTGAGCAGCAGACATGTAAGGAGAAACAGGATGCTTTGTTGCCCTCCCTGAAGTGCAGTGTTCCAATTAGAAGAGGTCTTTTCATTAATACGACAGTGGAGGCTTTACGCTTATCTATGGCTATATAAGCGGTGACAGTCTCTTAGCTCTACCATTGTAATACCCCCTACAGAGGAGAGTGTTGATTTAGCTAATTCCATCTCTAATTACACGTTCTGCTCCACCTGATACCCACTATACCCTACACACAACCCCTGCTACCTGCGCTGCGGCTATTAAACTCACCAATGTGGGGAGGTGCATACCTTGTGAGAGAGACCACAACGTGGGAGTCTTATCGAGGAAACCATCCGTGACATTCTTGACATCCTAGCTCCCCTCTCTCTATACATATGTATATATGTATATATATATATATATATATATATATATATATATATATATATATATATATATATATATATATATATGTATATGTATATGTATATATATATATACATATATATATATATATATATATATATATATATATATATATATATATATATATATATATATATATATATATATATATATATATATATATATATATATATATTCACTATTGAGTTTACTCAGGATTCAAAAGAACGTATTACATTTATCAGACAAAAACGAAGTACAATAATTCTAAACTGAACAAACAATAGCATTATGTAGAATGCCGTTATAAGTAACATATGTGCTCGAGGTTTGCCCTTTAAGCAAGTGACCAAAGCTCTCACTCGCGATTGCAAACTGGGCTGCCAACCAGTGACTTGATGTTTGGCCGTATATTCCCAATCATTAACACGCGGCTGGTATAGATTTAGCTTTGATATGGTTTTTTCAAATTCCTAGATAAATAAGGATGGTACATTATCTTCTCAGGGGTGT
The DNA here is from genome assembly GCA_963942565.1 of Maea johnstoni. Classification (NCBI taxonomy): domain Eukaryota; kingdom Metazoa; phylum Annelida; class Polychaeta; order Spionida; family Magelonidae; genus Maea; species Maea johnstoni. The sequence goes on along the minus strand of OZ012689.1, from coordinate 28,459,766 downwards.
CCGTGATGCACTGACCTCTCGCAGGAGGTCAAGGAGGACGTAGTGAAAGCCTTAACATCTTATCCTCCTCGCCTGACTGGACAAGGGGAGGATGCCCTTTGTATCTGCCTACATGTATACGTATCCTGCTTTAAAACGTGTAACCTTTTAAAGGTTACACTTTTTAAAAGCAGAGTGCGTACAGGTAAAGTTTACAACATTTGCAATTAGTTTTGTAAAAGCAAATAATGGGATCGTTACTCAAAACTAATTTATTATCTAAATATTTTTTCACCATCAATTCTTTCTGGTCGTGATCTAGTATCAAACGGCAGGAAATGTATGAATGGTCACAACTTCCTTCTTAATTCTTTTCCTTCCTTATTTTATGAGGTATGGGGGAAACCGGAGTACAGGACGGAAACCACCGCCGAACCCACAGTCATTGTCAACTTTCTCACATGACCCGTATTGTGCGAGGATGCGTATTGCTACAGGGAAGGATATAATCCACATATTAGTTCAGCTTCACTGTGCTGAAGATGCATTCCAGGAAGTAACGTGGATTTTAAGGCTCACTTCCTTAATTACCTAGACTTCTTTACGGAATCATTGGAGAGCAGCGACCTGCAAATCCAATAGCAGCCTGGGATAATTCATAATCTCTGATCAGCTTCCTGTAGCGCGGGGGAGATCAATGCACAATACTGTCCCTTCACATCAGCGCTTCCACATCAACAGTCTACCTAACTCATTACACACACAGGCCCTCCAGATCATCAGCAACTTCAAACTGGAGGAGGAGTCATTTTTTGATTAGTGGCTTTTGGTCTGATCCTGTCCAGAGACCTGAACCGACAAAGAGAATATCCTCTTTTGCTATCGAAACCAAAGTCGCAGGAATACTAGTATAAAGGATCGGAATATCCCAGTAGTGTAGGGGTATGAGCGCTACGTTTCGTTGTATCAAATGGTCAAAAGACTAACACCCTGTAACCAGCAGATTGAATTGCAGGTAGCCATATCAAGCTATTTTTCACTTCATAAGGGGTGCCAAAAGTATACTGTTGCTGGTCCAACTGGGGACTATGAGGTGAGCTTCGAATACGTTTACTTCGGCTGCTATCAGGATGCTTAAGGGGAAGAATGGTTCGACTGATAGCATTGTGCCAGCGAAAACTATGCAATCTTCCGTCTCTTTTTGCTATTCTTCGCGAAAGGCCTTCGGGACGACTCGTCTTAATCAGTGAGACGGCCGGCAGGGCAGCTGTAGATAGCCCTTCTCTGAGTGCCCCAACTCAACACTGGCACTACTCACTAGACATCATTCCATAGGGAAACCAGTCATTGTTCTCCACAGTTTAGTGGAAGGTTTATCGTCCAATCCAGATAAAATATACACAACGTATACATTGGCCAAGACCCACATATAACAATACATATTGTGTACAAAAATATGGCTTGTAGCTGCAAGGCATAGCTTTGGCAAATGACGTCTAGTTAGTCAGGGAGTGGACGGACGTAAATGGATTTAAAGGGCATATAGGTTTGTTTGTAAATACCTACTTCCAAGACAAAGAGAGGCGGATCTAGGATTTCCTTATAAAGGATTCGTTTTGTGAGATGGCTCGTTTTGAGAGAGAGAGAGAGAGAGAGAGAGAGAGAGAGAGAGAGAGAGAGAGAGAGAGAGAGAGAGAGAGAGACTAGAATTGAAAGTATTCACAGGAAAATTCATATCCATAATTGTAAATTGGGTTCTGTACCCTCTCTGTATCCACAACTGGAAGGGGCAAGACTGATTACATTAAAACAGTGCATTGCAGTGCAAGTTGTAATCATCTAAATGAAAGTCTCACCAGACATCGTGACATCAAGGTGTCTTTTAATGACTGTCCAATATTTTAGGGCAGTTTAACTATTAATGGGGATCAGACTCACGATCGGTTTATGCAGATATATTATGACACACACGACATCCTCTCTCACGCCCACGTGAGATTAATGACCAGTCACGTGATACTAATGAAAGAGAAGGCAGTGAAAAATTCATGTGAAAGTTAAAATTTTCTTTATTGCTCACGACACGCAAGTAATACGGCCCTAAATTGGATTGGTTTAGTTATGTTTTATTCACAAATGAAGTAGAGTACATTACTTTACAGGTGAGGGGGCTTTTTGTTCTTAATTAGTTAAAATACGTGCAAACTATCATCTAAGCAAATCATGGTCAGTAAGGATTCCTGACAATCGTTGCCACTTAATTGGAAAAGGTGCAAAATGGGAAATGTTACATTCAATTTGTGTCAACTAACCACACGCATTATAATTCGAAACTCAAACTGTGATTTTAGAAAGGGTATATTCCTAACAGATATGTAGTACGTATATATCTAACTAGAGCATATATATATATGGTGGTTATATAGATCTAACATAGATGTATGCATCTCCCGCGTATATCATGATAGTATATATGTATACACTGCCCTTGATGCTATGGCCGTTAGATGTTCTGGATATCGACCTGTGTCTATTTCCATAGCACGCCTTTGGCTGAGCTATCGATCCATGTACATTGTAGAAGAGTGCGCTGAAATGTACCAGCAGTGAACCTTTTTACATTCCACCTTTGTAACTGATACAGTACCCATTGATATGTTATTAAAAGGCATGTTATGGAATAGGCTCTTCTCCTACGGCTGTAAGTAACCTGCGAATCGGTGCTTAAAACTGTGCATGTACTGTTTCTATAATGAAACACATATTCTTTGATTGCGGTTGTCAGATAACAAGAAGAAACCATTCTATCTGCAGCAATGCTTAGTTTGTAAGGACCATGTCCCCTAAAAGAAAACTCCTTCATTGGTACCCATTAGCAATCATCAAAGCATAGTGTTTAAACTGTGTTCTGTAATAGAACACTTCTTGTCAGAGGTCAGCAAGTACAGGTCCACTTTGAATAATAGACATTTGGATTAGTGACCAGAGATTCGGACAATCAAGTACAGATCTACCTTACTTAATACACACTTGTATTACTGACCGGGGAGTCGGTGAATCAAGTACAGATCCACCTTAAATTATACATATTTTGATTTAATACTGACCAGAGAGTCGGTGAATCAAGTACAGATCCACCTTAAGTAAAACATGTGTGGATTGCTGACCATAGAGTCAGTGAATCAAGTACAGATCCACCTTAGATAAAACATGTAAGGATTGCCTACAAGAGAGTCAATGAATCAACTACAGATCCACCTTAAGTAAAACATGTGTGGATAGCTAACCAGAGAGTCGATGAATCAAGTACAGACCCACCTTAAGTAAAACATGTGTGGATTGCTGACCGTAGAGTCAGTGAATCAAGTACAGATCAACCTTAGATAAAACATGTAAGGATTGCTTACCAGAGAGTCAATGAATCAAGTACAGATCCACCTGAAGTAAAACATGTGTGAACTGCCAACCAGAGAGTCAATGAATCAACTACAAATCCACCTTAAGTAAAACATGTGTGGATAGCTAACCAGAGAGTCGATGAATCAAGTACAGACCCACCTTAAGTAAAACATGTGTGGATTGCTAACCAGAGAGTCAATGAATCAAGTTCAGACCCACCTTAAGTAAAACATGTGTGGATTGCTTACCAGAGAGTCAATGAATCAAGTACAGATCCACCTTAAGTAAAACGTGTGGATTGCTAACCAGAGAGTCGGTGAATCAAATACAGATCCACCTTAAATAAAACGATAAAACGCGTGGACTGCTAAGAGTCAATGAATCAAGTGCAGATCCACCTTAAGTAAAACCAGAGAGTCAATGAATCAAATACAGATCCACCTTAAGTAAAACACGTTTGGATTGCTAACCAGAGAGTCAATGAATCCAGTACAGACCCACCTTAAGTAAAACACGTTTGGATTGCTAACCAGAGAGTCAATGAATCAAGTACAGACCCACCTTAAGTAAAACATGTATGGATTGCTAAACAGAGAGTCAATGAATCAAGTACAGATCTACCTTCAGTAAAACACGTTTGGATTGCTGACCAGAAAGGCTGTGACTGTTATCAGTATTCAGCGCCCGCCCTCACTGGCCTTCCCTACCCTCACCAGCTTAAACCGCGAATAGAGATACCGTAATTCAGCAATAAAGCTGATTACCAGTCAGTAGCCAGTACATAACTGCAGCATCAACAGACCATCCCTGGCCAGATAGGTCACAAATCGAATTTCCCTGGCTACATTATATCACACTTGGCGGCAGAAATGTGGAAAATAGAGCAACCATAACCCTCAGCCTAGTCAAGAGTTCATCCAGATTTCGAGAAACCTTGCCGGGAGTTTTTCTCTGATTACGACCTCCATCTCAATCAGAATTAGACAGGAACCTAAATTCCAATTATGACTGAACTCCCTCAGTAGAACAAAACAATCAAATGTTTTGGATCCCATTATATATATATGTATATATATATATATATATATATATATATATATATATATATATATATATATATATATATATATATATATATATATATATATATATATATATATATATATATATACACGCATATATGCATATACGCCTATGTACATGGCTGAAGCTATCCATTCCCCAGACTGTCGTGGCGGCCCAACACCTGCAACTATTTAGTAAATATTAGATATTTAATAAAATGTACGAATGGATGTTGACAGGCATACTGGCATCAGCAAACAAGTTATCAACTAGTATTATCCATAACTTGCTCGCCTGCCTGCTGGTGTGCCAGGTCACCTGGTCCAGGCATGCTGCAGCAGGAACCTACGGCATACAATGGTGTTTTCACAATGAGTCCAGACCTTATTTCCGCTATTTGGGCAACTGTTATACTTTCGATTTTTTTGCTGAAATTGATGAAAGGGGATTTGCTAGAAACCATGCTATAATTTATTGGTTACAAAACATGCTGTGATCGATGACAATTATGTGGCCATGTAGTTAACAGCCGACCTTGAAACGCAACATAATCTCTTAATATGCTGCAAAACCTGGGAGATTAAACCATTCATGATCTCAGGTATCACTAGGTGACCAAGGTGCATGGTATATGTTACATACAAGCAATCCTGCGCAGGAGAATACTCGCAATGCTGTGTCCACATTTCTATAAAGCACAGTGCCGAAATTAACACTTGTGATAACTTCATATACCGTATTTCACTCGACAGTTAGAAAGCCTTTTTAGTTAGTAGATCCTTGGATGAAGTGTTTGGTCATCTAAGCTAGATCTAGTATCTTGTCAGAGGTTTTTCTTAGCAGGCGTTGTTGTAACATCAATCACCGTAGGCGTAATCTTCCAATAGCCACTGTGTAGAGATGCATAACCGTATTGTCTCTATTGTTCTGGATGAGCAGGGGAGATGTTCTTATGTCATAATTCACTAAGAGATAGGCAGAGGTATACGCCAGGTACTTGCGTTTCCTCCCTAACGCACGACTAGCTAGTCACGTTTAACCTCACTATATGGCAGAGAAAATGACGATAACCGGAACTTCGAATTTCCAATACCTTCAAACAGACAGATGTAAATACATCTTACCATTCCCATAACTGGTAGAGATTATCAATAATGCATGACAGCCTGATGGCTAGGCGGTATGTATAGCGAATGCACTCATGCACCTATCTGAACCATAACATTGTAGAGGAACACGGAAATAGGAAGTGGTATCCTCTCGCACTGTGTTGGCCTCTCTCTACGCCCTTTACGCCAGAACATCAATATTGACCCATTTAGCGTGCTGACGTAAGAGAACTGTTTTGACGGGGACTCGCTCACAATGGAACTGAAGGGATTACCTTTAATGAGTACGCTACGAGCAGGGTCTCGTGTTTACTATTACAACTTGTTACAACAATCTCCATGACATAGAAAACAAATGACGTTGATTGTTGCTTTGGTGTTCATAATCAGAAAATCCGTTATGTGTAGGATGGTGTGCGTTCTGGATGGCAGGGGTTCCTGCCAAAGAGCCCGCTTTCAAACGGTTGTCATATATATATATATATTTATATATATATATATATATATATATATATATATATATATATATATATATATATATATATATATATATATATATATATATATATATATATATATATATATATCCACGCATACCAATTATAGTTATCAACGGTATGAGGAAGCTGCTGCAAGGCTATTGAGCAGTCTATTCACTGAACTGTATGAGTTCTCAAGGACCTACTTGTAGTCGTGTAAGCCTCTTTTGTAGTGTATGTATCCGGATTAATTTAGTTCTCGGCAAGTAAATCACTGGTTCAAGGTTAAAGACAATTGGCCAAAGGTAGAGACGCCAAAGGGAGGAAATATTACAACATAAACTCTGCGTTGAAAATAAACACCTAAATCTCGACAACACCGTTTGATATAATCTTCTTAATATAGTTACCCCTTGCCTTCTACCGCTACGTGACTAATTCATGTGTTCAGCGTTGAGTGTCTAACATATTGCAGAATATCATTTGAAAAATATTTATAATAGAAACAGCATAACGCAAATTAGAGCTCACCCTCAATTTATTTGTTAAACGTTTTGATTTATTCCAAAATTATCTGCAAAAGAATTCTCTTGGCATTGACGATATTTTAAGCGAGCCCTAGGCGTGAATGCCTCGTAAGCAGCAGTATTCCTGGCATGTACGTGGTTAATTGCAGGGTCAAGCCTCAGCGTAGCGCAGCGCAGGTAGGTTTCTCACCTTTCTATTGTCTCCACACTTTCTACAGATATGAACCAGACATGTACACTGCCCAAAGAAATATGGGTCATTTTACAAAAAAAAGCCATTCATGTAAAGGAGGTCTCCTTTACCTGTAGTAAAAAAAACCTGCGGAGGTCTTAGGTACAATCAGAATGACAGGCACATAAACAAGAGTGTAAGACACCCCTAATACCCCTCCTCGCCTGGGGTATCCAGTGGGTAATGATACCCACTACCACCCCATGTTATCATACCCTGTGTCCCCTCTCTATATGTCTCGAACATTGACAGGGGGTCGTGGGAGAAAACCCCACTGCTACATACAGTGACACCACTATAGTAATAGTATACTCACATCAA
>OZ012689.1:28430155-28450155 GCA_963942565.1 Maea johnstoni | reverse complement strand
TAAATGAATGATCATACATATTTTCTTGAAATTTGTTAAATCATCAAATCCAATAAATATGATAATCACAATAGCCAAAACATTCAATGTTGAAAATGTCTTTGAGGATAGGCAGGAAAAGTCATATGGATACATATTCAATATAATCTGTTTTTGTAACAATTCCTTTTCAAAATTGGAATTCGTGTCAGGAAAATTGTAATAAATTATTTTAGTTTCTTCAATACTCAATAGGTGGAACCGGTGTAGAGTATCGTTAGACCTTAATCACAACTGCCCAACAAAAACGACTTACATTGGTAAATTTCTCACATGCTTTAAGCGGTATTGGAACCTAATTGGCATTGTGCAGGAATGGCATTCCCCATGTTCTCACGAGAGGGAGGGTGGTGATGCGGTAGTATGGTAGAGAGTTTATCTTAAAAAAGTTGTCACTAATTGAAATTTAAAAAACACGTTCCAAATCAGAATCAGAACATTTCCTGTAACTTTAGGTCAAGCAGGGCTTTACCGTAAACAGGGTTTGGCCATTAAGGAGGCGAGAATAGTCAAAGTGGTGGAGGAAACCAGAGGATCTGGCGAAAAACACCGCCTAACCCCAAGTCACTTGTAATTTTCTCACATGCCCAAGGAACCAATGGGTGAAGAAAGTGAATTTCCCGCTCGACGATTCTGCCTTGATTCGTGAGGGAGTGAACTTAATTATATAGAAAGGGAGCACCAAGACGACTGGGCACTTCTGCAGCTGTGTTTACAGACCAAGAGAAGTGATGGACACAAAGGATGGTTAAAGTGCCAAAGCTAAGGTTCCCATCAGAATGTCCTCTACTACATGGGGATCCTAAATCATGTCCCGTCTTATGTGTACCAGCGGTGGCGGTGTCCAGACTGATATCTGATCTCTACCGGCAATTATCGCACCTATCCTAACATTGATGACAGAGCGGGTGACGTCATTCGCGAATCACACCTTGTAATGAGACACTCAGCCACCAGGGGGCGCCAGTGGTCTGGGCTTGACCGCTGAGAGCCTGAATGCGGTGCGCCCGTGAGAGCCGCACTTAACCCATGGAGCACCTTAACACCTGCCACTTAGCCGAGCTCTCACTGCGAGCACAACAAGCAAGTGGCCACTATTAAATCACTGCAGTGCTGTGAGAGAACCTAACAAATCATCCAATTTCCAGCCAGCCAGCCGCTCAGATTATTTTCTGTGTCCAGACGTAGCCTCACGGGACGGCAACAGGGCGGACCCAAACTGCATCCTAGGTCAGATATGAAAAACAGGCACTGCAACCCAGTTCAAATCTAGATATCACAAACTACATCCCAGTCCAAATATAGAATTCAGACAAAGCATCCAAGGCCAAATATGGGTCATTCCATGCCAACTCACTCACTTTTTTCCCGGCCCATCTTCGATTTTGATGAAATTTGACAGACCTGTTAACCCCCCAGAGAGACTAACACACACCAAGTTTCAGCTCATTATCATCATTATTGATGAAGCTACAGCACTTCAAATATTTCTGAAATTTATCAAAATTTTTGACTTTGGGACACAAAATATACTTTAACTCGAAAAGTAACCAACTGATTTTTAAAACCGTGGTACCGTTGGAAAGAAGAGACAATTTCCTTTCCAACGATATGTTACTTGATGACATTTTGAGACATTTGACCTTTCAAGGTCATTTTCTGAGACCTTGACCTTTGACCTACATTTTCCGAAATACCTATCCTTTAATTTTCCTGAAATTTGGCGAGGAGGTGCTTAGTGATGTAGGTAAAGTGCATGTGACGTTTGGTTATGGAGAATTGGGTATTTCTTATTAAAAAGCAGGAAATAGTATTTGGTGTAAGGGTGCATCATACAAAAACGGACATTTCAATTTCATAATGCACATGATATGGTGAACGATCTGCATATCAATAGCTATTTGTTTTCAAAGACAACCTCAGGCCATTGTACATGTATGTCAAACATATCTGACTCCATCACTGCCTTTTGCCATAAATTATGTAGCCAGTTGATGTCACTAAAATCCCTGAGCAAATTCACCTGTAAGCAATCTTTGACCTATATGAAAATGTGTACAGCATGTACCTTAATGCATTCTTATTACAATTTAGGTTTCTTTAAAAAGCTAACTTTACCTCATCATTATGAGTAACATCTTTTCATACCTAAGGCCAACATTTGTTAAGTATATCCCGGATGATTCTATACCTAAACAACCTTAACTTTTTGACATTCATCTGAGTTTGAAAAGCGAATATGGTGAAATGCACCCAAGTTTTCGGGTGCTAGGTACAGTTAAAGCATTTTCCAGTCTTGCTTTTATTTTTTCTCCATGTTTTGCACAGTCTCAAGAATGAAATGGAGGAGGAGCAAGACATTGATTTGTATGCAGTGACATCAGTGTAAATTATAGTTTAGTGATTCAATCTCCAAACAACCATTCATACCTGTGTCACATACTACTAGGAGAAAAACGAAATGTAAAGTGTAAGCTGTGTAAAGGTATCAGATTGCTCAGTTCATGACACTCTTCGCAGGCACCAACATAAAATTCAGAGCAAACTTACCATGCCGGGCAAGTAGTTAATGATTTATACTTGCCCAATGTAATTTTTGGCTTGTCCGAAATAAGGTATAATATGCTAGAATGGCATGTATTACTTGTCATGGATTTAATGATTTGAAAACCATTTTGTGTTGCATTTTGTTGCATATTTCTGGGTATATTTCTGCAAATTTCTATTTGAAAAATGTGTAGTGTTCAGAAATTGTGCTTGACCTTTCAGGCAATTGCAAACTAAAATGTACTTGCCCAAAAGCCCTTTTTTTTTTAAATCACTTGACAAGAGGGCAAGCACTTATGTCAATGCCTGGTTGCGGTAAGCTATTTACTAAACAGACTCATCTCTTTGATCAAAACTAAATTGGAACCTACAAAGATCTTCTACTTTTTCGTATGGTGCTGCTGTGCAGTATAAGAACCACAAAACTTTGCTAAGTTAGCTTACCACACTGAAGATTATAATATACCTGCAGAGTTACATTTCGTTGCTACATCACATGTAACAGTTAAAGGACCATGTGATGGAATTGGAGGCACCCTCAAAAGACTTGCATCCAGAGTTAGTTTGCAGCGACCAGTTGACCTTCAAATCCAGAATCCTTCACAACTGTATGAATGGGCAAAGCAAAATCTCACAGCCATCTTCTGTTCAGCAGACGATATTACAAAACATGGAGAAATAATAAAAGCAAGACTGGAAAATTCTATAACTGTAGCTGGTACCCAGAAACTGTTGCATTTCACCATATTCCTGGGGAACACAAGCTGTTAGTGAAACGCTTTTCAAACTCAGATGAATCTCAAAAAGTTTAGGCTGTTGAGGCATAGAATCATACTGGATATACTCATCACATGATGGCCTTAGGTATGGAAAGATGTTACTTATAATGATGAGGTAAAGTTTCCTCTGTAGAGAAACCAAAACTGTAATGAGAATGCATTAAGGTACATGCTGTACAAATTTTCATATAGATCAAATATTGATTACAAGTGAATTTGCTCAGGGATTTTAGTGACATCAACTGGCTATATAATTTATGGCAAAAGGCAGTGATGGAGTCAGATATGTTTGACATACATGTACAATGGCCTGAGGTTGTCTTTGAAAACAAATAGCTATTGATATGCAATTAGTTTACTATGCCATGTGCATTATGAAATTGAAATGTCCATTTTTGTATGACGCACCCTTACACCAAATACTATTTCCTGGTTTTTAATAAGAAATACCCAATTCTCCATAACCAAACTTCACATGCACTTTACCTGCATCACTAAGCAGAAAAGGAGGTGACGTCATGAGCTAGCGAAAGGACGTGCTGAACTGAGCTCCTGAAAAAACCTACAAAAATACCTACCTAAAGTACTTAAAATCAACCAAAAGTGACTTACCTTGAAAGGGGACACGACACGCAAGACCGGACAAACACTTACCTGGAAAAAAAAGAAAATTGATACTTAGAAAACACAAGAAAAGTAACAACATAGCAAACAAAGGAATACCGTAACGAGAAACAAGGGGTTAACCCGGAAATTGGCAAGGCAAAACGTCGAATACTCGCCACTCTAACAACGAATAACACTAGGCAGATCAATCACCCACACATATAACTCGAAGGTAAAAATCATTCAAAAACTTACCAAAAACACATCGCAAAAGTGAAAAATAAAAAATCCCGAGTGCCAAACAAAGGAAAGTACAACGACCTTGACCTTGAGTAAAGGAGAAGGCATCGGGACACAAAGGGTGAACAGGCGCGGCTCGTGGAAAATTCCTATCACGAGACACCCAACAATAGAGTAGCTCGCGACGGGCCGCACCCCTACTGCGAAGGCAATAAAAAGCCAGTGTCTACTCCGTATCGACATCAGTCTTGCGGCGAACACCACAATGACCAGTGCTACAGACAACACAGCAGCAGAGGCGATGTGCCTTTCACCTGAAGGTAACACGGGACACGCCAGGGCCATAAGAGAGGGACTGGAGTCGACAAACGGCGAATCACCAACAGAAGTACAGGTATACTTCTCCTCGGATCTACTATCGGCATCCGACTTGGGGGCGGAAGGGAAGTACAACGGTACCGACTACAGCTTCCGCGTATCATCGAGCGAGGAGGAGGAATTGGCGAACAGGGCGAACGAAGAAGCGGACTGCGAAGTGGCGGAATATTACCTAGCTCTCGACGAGATCAAGAAGGAGAAACAACAGGTACAGAGCCAGCCCCGTACCCAAAACACCGAGAACACTCAACAACCCGTCGCTCGCACACCGGCAACCAAACCGGTCAAGCGGCTACGCCGTCCTAAACCAGAAACAATCCGTAAACTGTGCCATTATACTGCGCCTAAAAACACTCAGCAAGCCGGCATAAACGACGAAAACTCCAACGAAAGCCATTGGCTCGCAGAAAATGACCGCCATCACTACAGGCCGCCATTAGTCGACCGCCACGCTCAGTCATACAACTCAACGGGCAACACTGACTCTGATAACTGGGGAAAAGTCACTGACTCCTGGTACGGTGAACCACTAACTAGGACGTGTAAAAACGAACACTACTGGGGGAACGTATCTGATTACTCCACTGAACATTCAAGAGAAGACAATAACCCCAATTGTCTCCGTGCGGGCTCTACTCACGTTACACACAACCCGGCACGTGACTTCTATCGTCCCGCAGAACACCTGAACCGCTACACCGCCATCGGCCATCCAAGACGCCCACGCAGATCTACATACCCGCTGCATGCCACTAATACATGCCTAGCGACCACGGACCCGAACATCGTGCCTAGCAACAGGCTTTATCGCACCCCGGAGAGACAACAACCAACCCTAACATACGGGCAACAGGTGCGCGCCGCCAATAGGAGGCGCCTACGTATCCAGGACGATTACTGGCAGGCAGCACACAAGAAACGCGACTGCTACACCTACGGTCACTACAGGAGGGATCATATCAACTCACCGAACAATATACACACTAGTGTCACATACATTTCACCAACTCAACGAGGTCGTGTCAACTCACCGAGTAACACACACTCCAGTGCCACATACATTTCACCTAAACAACGCATAGAGAACCGGATCAACGCCATTAGCAGTGAACTAGAGGACTTACGTTTGGAATTACGTGCTCTTCGCAATTCGGATTGTAACACGGATAATAACATTGGAATGGAGAGACAGACACACCTAAGATGGTAAGTGCCCCCTCTTATTTTGCTGTTGTCTGAGCAAGCATTATTGTGTATAATATATCTTATTGGGTAATGACACCGGTCTCTCGCTAACCCATATAAATACCCAGGGAGAAACTCCGTAAGGTCTACCCCCATTTAGTTCACATGTTATTAATACATTGAATGTTTGTACCTAGCGCCGAGACAGGTAAATACTAGATAAAATAAACCCCCCAAAAAAAAAACTTTCCTGTACATTACTACTGGTACTCTTAACCTTTACTAAAATTTCAAATTTTTCTTGGGGCAACTACCTTGCGGATATACCTTTGCTTGCTCAGACAGGCCTAATCTTGAGGGAGTACTTACCCTCGGGTTCGCTCACACTTTAAATATTACCACTATACTGTCTATCAAAGAATTTCAGCATTGCTATCTATCATATTTTGAGACTCACACATACTTGTGATAGTTGGATGTCTTGGGTGAATGACCCACAAATACAGTGACTATAAACATTGAACACTTGAGCATCCAACAAATACTCTCTAACCTGACTTGAAAAGTTGGAAAACTTGAGTTACAGTATCTCACAGTCCTATACAACCCTCAGCTAAAAAAGCTGGACTGGATACTTAGATACTATTGCTGATTCTTGCCCCTGCCAATACTGATACTGATTGTTTGTTTTGATTGTAAATTGTTTGTCATTATACATACGTTGTGTTATTTGGTTCCATAATTTATTCGTAATTGTTATCTGTATATTATTTGCGTGCCACCTTGATGTTATTGTTCAGCTATATTTTTTGAGGCTATTAACCTATTATCACCACTGAACAGGCAAGCTAGATTTCATATCTCTTTTGTACACACGGTATCGTATAACACTTAGTTAAAATATTATCTTAGGCCACTCATAGCCTGTATGCTACAATAGTGAACGTCTTGAGCTCTTATAAGACAACTGTCAATTGCTAATACTATCTAGCTCCAGTGCTTCATTGTATAGGATATAACAAGACTTTTGATCTTATACTAGTATAAAAACTTCCTTTGAGACCTTGACCCTGGCTAAGATTGGTTAAAACTTAAAAACTGTATATCATATCCATCTCTATATCTCCACAACTGCTAATCCCTATCAATACCCACTATATTCTGTACATACTAACAAATATATCTTGTAAATATAATACTATCTACCTCGAAATACAATTTATTGTTATCTCTTCCTAAAAAACCCCCACCTCGGTATACTCACCTACACTGCATAAAATTATCTGAAAAATAGATCATACTTACCCTTATACATTAGTTCACACAAAATACAATCACAATGAGTAAGAAAAGGGCAGGTAAAGACAACACCCCTAACCCTTACCCTACCAGAAACAGAACAACAGACAGAAGTAGTATTACCGTCTCAGACCTAGCTGAAGACATTAGCTCAGACTCTGAACAAGACAATGAACAGAGATTAGAAAACTTAGATCCTGCAGCTCCACTCACTATAGGCCTGCTTATAAGAGTAATGAGGAAAATGGAGAATAATTTCAGCAAGAAACTTGATAGAATGGTAATAGATATCAGAGAAGATGTAAGCGAAATTAAAACTCAGTTAGAAACTTGGAATGGCACATTTGAGGAATTTCAGGACAGACTAGGGGAAGTAGAGGATAAAGTAGTGAAAGTAGACACACTAGAGGAAGAGTTCATAACTTTTAGAAAAGAATGGGAAAGCACACTAACAGAAATTCAGAAAGAAGCCTGCAATGCAAGGAAAAACAATATTATTTTCCAAGGGGTTAAGGGAGGTTCCAAAGACCCGAAAGTAGCAATGGAAAACTTCAAACGAGTCTGTAAGGAAAATCTTAAACTCAGTCAGGAATGGGTGGACAATGTAGACATCACTGAAGTCTATCACTTCTCACCTAAGGGCGATGGAGCATGGCCGCTATTTGTTAAATTAGGGAAAACTAGACACCGCGAAGACATCTATAGGGCTGCCCCTAACCTGAAAGGGTCAAACATAACCATGAGAAACGACTTGGCCCCCTTCCTTCTTAGAAGAAGAAAGAAACTAATAGATAAGCAGACCATTATCAGGGCAGCCCCATACAACTACAACACTAAGTTAAGGGACACTGCCTACAAGGTATGGCTTGAGTACAAGAAACCAGATGCAGAGGAATGGGATAGTTGGGATGGCACAACACCACTAGAGCTTCAAAGCTAAAAAGAAACATCAAGACCAACTAAATAACTACATAACAGGAACTCAATCACATAGATACATTCGACAGAATTCGTATTAAACATTTGATTTTTAAAAGGGGAAATCGCCCCCCCAAAGATAATTTAACTGTTCAAATTGTATTTATACTAACATTGTTCAATTTAGTTGTATTTTTTAAAGACGTCACTCGCATATATTGTTCCGAAACACTACATAATATAGATAGTAAATATGTACTGCCTAATGAAGAGACATGGCTAGTACCATAAAAATTATCTCCCTAAACTGTAGGGGCTTAGCAAATAGGGAAAAAAGGCAGGACCTATTTTCCAAATTTAAAGAGGATAAGGTAGACATTGCCATGCTACAGGATACCCACTGGGATACTAGGACAGCCTTTCTAGCTAAAGAGGAATGGGGATACAAACTTTATTGCTCACCATTCAACACCCATTCCAGAGGCACAGCAATTATGATCAATAACACCTTTGAGTTTGAAACAGACAACATCATAGTAGATGCATCAGGAAACTATACTATCATAGAATTAACCCTACATAATGGACTATCAATAGTCCTCGGATCCTTCTACGGCCCCAACAATGACCGCCCCGAATTTATAACAAAAATAACCCAGGAGATTCAATCGATAGAAAACCCTAATATTTTACTCTCAGGTGACTGGAACTGCACCAGAAACTTTGGAATGGATAATCTAAACTATGTGTCACAGAACAATATGAAAGTAACTAATGAAATGACCAGCATGTGCAATACATTGAACCTAATAGATCCCTGGCGAGTGAATAACCCCAATAAGAAACAATATACTTGGTCACAGGGAATCTCAAATAAGCAGTCAAGATTGGACTATTTCCTATGCAATGATGAATTACTTTCAATTACTTCTAAATATAACATCCTCCCCAAGTACAGGTCAGATCATGCCCCGATCACATGCAACCTTCAAATATCCTATAATGAAAGAGGACCAGGAGTTTGGAAATTAAATAACAGCCTACTTAAAGATGATAAATTCATAACAATGATTAAGAAAGAAATAAATATATTCAAAAGCATATACGCAGCAACCCCATACCACCCTGACTACATTGAATCAGCAACCCATAACTTCACAATAATGATAAGCCATTCACTCTTCTGGGAAACCCTTTTAGTCAGCTTAAGGGGATGTATCATCAGGTACTCCAAAAATAGGAAGCATAAAAAGGATAGAGAGAAGAAAAGACTAGAAGTTAGGATAGAAGAATTAGATGAAATAGTTAAAAATGGTACCTCAAACCTAAATGAAAGAAGACAGTTATCATCACTAACCGATCAACTAATTGAAATCAGAAAGGAGGAACTCAAAGGAGCATATGTCAGATCTAGAGCTGACTGGTTAGAACATGGGGAAAAACCTAGCAAGTTTTTCCTTAACTTAGAAAACAAAAATAGGGTCAACAAAAACATCACAGAGATAAAACTAGAAGACAACACGGTCATAAAACAGCCCGACAAAGTTCTTCAACACGTAAAAGAATTTTACCAGACACTTTACTCCAATAAAGATAGTGGCGAACAGGAACCACTTAATATAGACCCAAAGAAAATATCCGATGAAGAAAAATTACTTCTTGATAGCCCTATATCTAAAGAAGAAATAGACACAGCACTCAAACAGCTAAAGAATAATAAGTCCCCGGGCATAGATGGATATAGTGCCGAATTCTTTAAAAAATTTTGGCCCCAAATAGGATACTTTTTCACAAATTGTGTACATGAATGCTATGAGAACAATACACTAACACAGTCACAGAAACAAGGCCTCATAACATGCCTCCCAAAAACAGGCAAATCCAGAGATTTACTTAAGAACTGGAGGCCCATATCCCTACTCAACACAACCTACAAACTAATTTCCCTCTGTATCACTAACAGGCTAAGGCCACTTCTATCTAACATAATAAGCGAAGAACAGAAAGGCTTTCTCAAAGGACGAAGCATAAGTGATTGTACTAGAACTATGTATGATATAATATTTGAATGTGAACACAAAGGGGTAGATGGTCTCATACTATTGGTCGACTTTGAGAAGGCCTTTGATAGCCTTTCATGGAGATTCATACATCAATCTTTACTCAAATTTAACTTCGGTGAGAATTTTATAAAATGGATTTCACTTTTCCAACACGGTTCAAACTCAAAGATTATCTTGAATGGGCATCTTTCTGACTCTTTTACGTTACACCGAGGTTGTCGCCAAGGTGATCCGATCTCGCCTTATTTATTCATCTTATGCTCGGAATTTTTAACCTTAGCCATTAATGGTAACGACAACATTGAAGGTATCAAAGTGTTAAACAAAACGCATAAATCTAGTCAATACGCTGACGACACTTCGGTGTACCTAAAAGCGACAGAAAGAAATCTTAGAAACTGCCTCATCACGCTAGAATGGTTCTACTATGTATCAGGGTTAAAAATAAATATAAACAAGACAAAGGTAATAAGGATAGGTCCAATCAGGGAAACAGATAGAAGATTTTGTAGAGAGAACAATCTCGAATGGGTCTCGAAGTACACTGCACTAGGGATAGAATATGATCTGAATGACTTTCAAAATATCACTACCAAAAATATAGGAAATAAGATAGAATCAATGAAAAAAATACTACATCTTTGGTATTATAGAAACATAACCCCGATTGGTCGAGTATGTATTGCAAAAAGCTTGGTGCTCTCTAAGATTATCCATGTATTACAGTCATTACCATCACCGGAAGCAGAATATATGAAAACTATTGAAAAACTATGTATAGATTTTATATGGCGAAATAAGAGACATGAAGTTAATAAAAATACACTCTGCTTACCAACTGACCAAGGGGGGATGAACATGGTAAATTTGTCAAACTTTGATAAAAGTCTCAAAATTACTTGGCTCAGAAAACTGCTCAATGACACACCAGATTGGATAGAATTCGCTAACCACTATAAGATAAATAGATTGACAACAACGGACATAAATTATCACAAAATAATATTGAGACATATAGATAACCCCTTCTGGAAAAGCGTTGCCAAGGCGTACAGCGAATGGTTTAGTCATTGCAAAGCACAACATGATACGCCAATAGGAAAAGAATGTTTGTGGGGAAATCCTAGAGTAAACATCCCTTTCTGCTATCAACTGTATAAAAACGGAATTATTTACCTGGAAGACATTTTCGATCACGAAGGTAGACAATTAAGTAAACAACAATTAGATAGACATTGCAACATTAATCTTATGTTCACAACATACTTTTCTATCTGTAAAGCACTCCCCAGAGAATGGAAATACACGATGGGAAATGCAGAAAGGGATTACAATATTACCTTACCCACAAACATTGCCATACTATTGAAAGACAAAAGAGGTACTACTTCAATTAGAAAAATCTGGACGCAAGCTTCCGCATTTAATCCACCAACGTCACAACAAAAGTGGAACATAGAATATGGCAACAATGAGTGGAAATATCTCTACCAGTTATCCCATCAATGTAAATTTAACGCCAGAATCATTTACTTCCAGTATCAAATACTGCACAGGTCGTTAGTAACTAACAAGAAGCTGGAACAATTTGGTATAAGGGATAATAACTTATGTGACGATTGCGGAACAATTGAGACAATTCCACATCTATTATATAACTGTCCAGAGAGACAACTTCTTTGGCAAGAAGTGATTGATTGGCTTACAATAACAATGAATCGAAATATCACTGCTGACGAACAATCAGTTATACTAGGAAACAAGAACAATGACCTTATCTGTAATTACGTAATGATTGTAACGAAACACGAGATATACAAAGCGAAATGGAATAAAACAAAAGTAACTCTAGCAAAGGTCAAAAGGGTACTAAAATACCTAATGGAAACTGATATATATCTAAGCAATGTCAATCACACCTTGCCAAAGACCCTAGGTAAATGGTCATCACTATACAATGTACTTAGAAATCTGAGATAGACCGAATACTTCTCTGCCTACAAACCACTGTACTTGATTGGAACCAAATAACCCTGATATGCATATATTAATCCATCTCGATATAATATGCCGACAAACTACTATTTGTAAACTGTACACCTATACATGCCAAGGAACAATAAAAGTTATAAAAAAAAGCACCTCCTCCCCAAAATTCAGGAAAATTAAAGGATAGGTATTTCGGAAAATGTAGGTCAAAGGTCAAGGTCTCAGAAAATGACCTTGAAAGGTCAAATGTCTCAAAAGGTCATCAAGTAACATATCTTTGGAAAGGAAATTGTCTCCTCTTTCCAACAGTACCACGGTTTTAAAAATCAGTTGGTTACTTTTCGAGTTAAAGTATATTTTGTGTCCCAAAGTCAAAAATGTTGATAAATTTCAGAAATCTTTGAAGTGCTGTAGCTTCATCAATAATGATGATAATGAGCCTAAACTTGGCGTGTGTTACTCTCTCTGGGGGGTCAACAGGTCTGCCAAATTTCATCAAAATCGGAGATGGGCGGGGAGAAAAGTGAGTGAGTTGGCATGGAATGACCCATATAGAAAATAGGTACTGCATCCCAGGTCGAATATAGAAATCAATTTTTTTAGAAAGATAGATGGCATTGCAGTATGCTAGAGTGGTTTGTAGAGAATACTGCATAGACCCCCCCCCCCCCCCCTCACCCCCTCATGTGGCAATTGTAAGAACTAAATAGCTAGATGGCAGGCAATGCCTATACCAAAGTCATGGCGGGAGTATTGACATTGGATGATATAAAAGGTGAACACAGTTAGGAGTAGTAGCTAGACAAGGGTAGACCGAAACTTATATATATATATATATATATATATATATATATATATATATATATATATATATATATATATATATATATATAGTTTATTGACCACTTGATATACAAAGTGAAAATATACATATACAGAAAACAGAGAACATAAATAAAATAAAGGAAACTAAGGAGTTCACAAAGAATCATAAACATAAATACAAAACAGAAGAAAAGTACAACAGGACAGAGATAACACAGAAAGGAAACGAAAAATGACCTGTGCACTAACATTGGGAATCATAGTTTCCATATTATATCCATTGTCACCCTTTCTTCATTTATAGCCTCAATCATGAAAGGTATATGATAGCCGAAGTATCTAGGCAAAACCACCTACTAATCACAATTCAGCGGCATATTTCTCACGAGTCCTATGCTGGGTTAAAGGGGAACTTAAGCCTCACATACATAAAAGCTTATGTGAAAGTAACACACTTTAAGAATAGGATGCTGTCCTCCTTTTTCTCTCAGTGATCCCATGAGGGGTGAATTTTGCGTATTGCTATCAGCCTGCCCAGCCCCTGCTAGCAGCCATGTTCTCTAATATATATGTGAGGCTTTTAAGTTCCCCTTTAAGAGGGTGCCCTGTGTAGCGGTGAGACACAGCAAAGTATGCGCACAAAGTGCTGGACCACTCAGGCAATGGGGCAGCCAATCTACGCTTCTACACAAACAGGTATAAAGACACCTATCAATATCTACTAGAAGGGGATATCTAGACGATAAGGGGTAATCATAATCAACCACCCGTATCATGAGTGGCACGCACGGATGGCCATGAATTGATGAAAGCTGTCTGAGAGGATGAAAGGAATGCTCTCTTTAGCTTGATTATAGCTCCAGCAACACCTTAATGATAGTATTCATTGTCAGATTGACAGATGAAAGTGCAGTGATTGCATCGGCTTGCTTCCCATTCCAAACTCCTTCTCCCAATAATATGCGCATTGTGTAAAAACATTGACAGTTGAATATTAAAATCTATTAATACAGTTGATTATAATCAAAAACAGTTTGACGGTATTTCCTTACTTTTATAAATAAAGTATACCATGATACGATTTCCACGATGGTTGGTATTCGGCACCAGGCTTTGTTGTTACCATTACTCAAACATATAGAAACCAAGCCCATTGGAATGGTCGCAATACAGACACACAGCGTAGTAAGGTGAAGTCTTTGACTACAGTGCAGTACTAAAGGTATCGCGACCTTTCTTTGTCAATTATTTTTATTCGCAATTCAGGACTGCTTGTATCGTTGAGTTGCAATATGGCCTTATCTATTAAAAATGGCAAAAGTTTCAACAAGTAAACACATACCTCACATGACGTTTGGTAAATATGTTATCACATACGGTGTGCTATACTGCCTGGCCGTGGGGGCAGCCAACTTATGCCAACACACACTCTAGGATATGACTACTTTTGAACTTGCAACGGTATGTGGCACTTACTTTCTAGCGCTCTGTAAGGCCAGAGAGATACCTACATAGTCTTAGGAGTTGCTAAAAAGCGCCACGAACTTTCGGGGAATTATGTGAAAATCCCTAATGATACGTTTCCATAATATTAAGTTATATATTCATTGAACACCTGCGCGCAGTGAGGGGATATTGACCAATAAGTGTTAGAAGCGCGGACCAAAGCGAACATAGGTGCTGAGGGATGACTTCATCCAGGATTCAAATCAGAAACACACAGACACATAAAGCTCCGAGGAGAAAGTCGCCAGCGTGTTCCGACGGGAAACTGAAATAAATGTGTGTAGGATGTCATGAAAAGAAAGTGCGAGTCCCAAGCGGAACTGCACTTCAGGCTTACTAATAGCATTTGCATTATCTTCACTTTTCAGTACCAGAAAATAGACATACAGCTTATGAAATGGCGTCATTTCATCACTGGAAGATATTATAAGAATATGGCAAATGTTATTCAGAGCAATACACGATTCATTCCAAAGTATGTAGTGCATGGTAGACAGACAGACAGCTTATGATATGGCGTCATTTCATCACTGGAAGATATTCTAAGAATATGGCAAATGTTATTCAGAGCAATACACGATTCATTCCAAAGTATGTAGTACATGGTCTTATTGTAGAGCAGTATGATAGGACTGCATTGACCTTGGCTGAGTTTCATCAAACTTATAGTTACCTTTTAACAAGTATTATACGGGCCACCCCAACCCCATGCTGTCCAGCACATTGCAAGCCAACTCATAGTAACCTCTCCGCACTGCATGGAGTCCGGGGACAGTTATTTGTGACACGCTTGTCAATGCATTAATGGCTATAAACATATATGTACAGTGAAACCTCGAAAGACACCTTGGGACCGGGCCAAAATGTTCACACTTTCGGGGGTTTTGCAAGTTGGACCACTAGAGAGAAATGAAGCATGTATTCACCTTGTCATTCTACATTAGAAACATAGAACCTGATTCTTATAGAGAATCATAATTCATTAGCAGGCATAGGTAAGAACTTTAAAACAAAACAAAAAATAAACTCTGTAGCCACAAAGTCTGAGCTGCAGTTGGTGACCTCTTGTTTTTCCCACTGCCATGGTGGTGGATCGGCTTCATCATTTTCTCTAAGGGCAGGTCAACTCTTGGCATCTTAGTGCCTAGGAAAGTAATCATATCTGCCTCGAGCGTTGTCACCTTTTACTGTGTGAAGTATTGATTATCACAAAATACTCTGTGTCGAAGGAATGAGAGCTGAGGTTAAGGTTAGCTTTTGATCACTAACTGTTTCTTCATTCACTGCACAACAGTACTCACTCCTTTCCACACACTGGTGATAATCCCTTGTCTCAAGCAGTAAAACTAGCTGACACAGATGTTATTGCAATCACTGATGCTAAACGTAACCTGTCTAGATCAATTAAAGTGGAAGTATTTAGTGTGGACAGTAGAAACTCACATGAAATGCAATTGACTGTGGCCTATATATATATATATATATATATATATATATATATATATATATATATATATATATATATATATATATATATATACATATATATATATATATGTATATATATATATATATATATATATATATATATATATATATATATATATATATATATATATATATATATATATATATATATATATATATATTGGGCTAGTGCTGTCAATGTCACTTCTAGTTGTAAAAGTCTTCCTCATCCATACACATTCACCATGACCAGGAATAGGAGGCCTCAGAACATGTTCAGTCATTTAACTCGCTATGAAATATGGATCGGATGGAGGCTGGCGAGTCAGTGTCAGCACCTCGCGGCGGCGGTAAGGGATGGATCTAATACTTCATTCTATCGGACGGCTCAGCCCTACTTATATTCATAGAACGGCAACCCTTGCGGCTAAGCGAATCATCTCACAGACTGGCCTCAGACGCACGGGGAGGATCCCTGCATCCGAGCGGTTTAGCGTATTGCACGCTTCATATTAACAGTGTCTCATCTATGCACATGACCAAATATTTGAGCATATAAATTATCAGATTGCCATTAGCAGATTGCCATTAAACTGGAATTGGTGGATGGCTCCCCCTCTGTAACTACTACTTGAAGTCACATTTAATCCTAGACTGGCAATAACATTATTCCGACGTACTATTCCACAAGTGGATGAGACAAGAGTAAATAGAGATTATCATCTGGCTGCATTGGATTGCCTTTTAACCCTTCCAGTGCTGAGACTACTTTGGTCTAAGGCACAAGAACTGAACAATTTTCGAAATTCATCTAAATCCTGTCAAGTTGATATTCATTGGAAAGCTCTCATTGAGTATTTTCATATGAGTACCCATTTGCCAGTGTTTCAGTCATTTTCAGCTTTTTTTCCACATTAATTTGTATTGACCAAATTAGCCACCAGCAGCTTAAGGGTTAAGACTATAAATCCTATTGCCAAATACTCCTTCCATCTACACAATTCTGATCACCATTTTATTTTTCCTTGTCCCTTACCATAGTGCAGCACAAGTAAACATACATCTGCAGTCGACTCAATTTCTCTCATTGTCTGCTAGGAATTACCAATTACGAAGGATGATAAAACAGAGACCTTCCAGACGGAAACACAGTCTGAATTGAGCAGCTCTTTGTAATACTACTCTTGTTCAATCTATGAATACAATGCTTGTCGATGGTGCTTTCATGATGTAATTGATTGTAGAATGCAGGGCAGGATGGATTGCCGATGGATAGAGCAAGGCCTTTCTGGGAGAACTATGGTTTGAAGCAGAAGTCAAGTTAATTGGCACTGGTGTCCGTCTACGTTACGTTATATGTCTAGATCTGTATTGATTGCACCTTGCAGGCAGCTATCAGTCATAATCTTGGCCTACTGGATAAAGGAAATAGCGCACTTCCTCTTTAGTGAAAGGGAAAGATCATCATCCGACTCAAATAAGCGAGGAAATGTGAAAGCAATGAATCATAATTAGCCCTTCTGTAAACTTTTAATTTACCTTTTTACATGCCATTTCTGTAATTTGTTCAAACATGAACTTATTTTCATTCACGATATATATTTAGATAAATGATTTGTAAGCAATTGACACGTACCTTATATGGTGTGTGTGTGTGGTGTGATGTTTGCATCACTATGTTAATCAGTTCAAACGTGGACTTATTTTTATTCAGAATACTAGTATCTATACAGATAAAACATTTGAAAACAATATATGAATGTACACATGCACTTTGCCCCAGTATGTGATACCTTTGAACTATCTTGATATCTACATATTCGATAAGGTGATAGACGGCAACAGAAGTAGCAGTACGTTTGCGAAGAGGTACAGAATAGGGAAAATAGGTTCTTTTGAGACTTGACACTGATCATAAATTTCATTGGAGATCCTTTACCCACGGTCGCTGATGATTATTCAATTCAATGTGGAAGGCTGATTTGACTCGGGAAAGGTTAACAGTTTTAGCCAATTCGCTTTCCTCCATTAACTGATAGCTCACTAGAATGTGTCTAGTAACTTTGTATGGCGGGAAGTGTGGCAACAAACAAACATAATTCCATCTCGAGGACTGTCTGATACACTTATGCTTTAATCCCATGTGTGATTGGGTGTGATTACGTGAGAAAGTTGCTTCAGATCTACATGTCAGACCAAAACATGTATGGAAATGGTATACAGGCGAGGTGCTGTCTATACATTCGTCATTGCAGTGACAAACATACATGGAATCTATATACTAGTACTAGCTCTGTCCTCTTTCAATTGTCATTTCAATATGAAATTGAATGGGGATATCTGGCTGATTTGCTTCATATCCACGTAGAAATGTACATGCTTGGACTAGCAGTTTCTGTCTCTTCCTGTCTACTGCCAGACAATCAGCCAGACAGCAAGAGTTGCTGCCCTCGCCGCTTGTTGCTCTTGAGCCTACATGCAGGCAGGCGAGGGGGAGCCAGCCACACAGGCCAGCCACACACGGCGATGAGGTGCGATAATTAGCGGCCGCGCAGATTAATTTCCAATCCTGCTGAAGGATCTTTTACCGACCACCGTAGATCAGAACAGACATCCAGTAGCCTGTCACCATGGAAATCAGCTGATTTCCTGGCAACATGAAACCAAATGCATTCTCCATGGCAACTGCCACAGCAGTGCTCCAGAAGTCTGTTAAACCCTCAGGTCTGAAATCCCTCAGAATGTAATTCCCAATCGACCTCGTTTGAGACGACGCCTCGCCCATGGCTCAGGTGTGCATTTGGCAGCCGCCAGGTTATTTGCATAAATAATTAAGGCTTGTGGTTTCGTGTCAGGTAGTTTTATTGCCACTGGCCGTTGCCCTCTATCGAATGGAGGAGTTTTGGCAAATAAATGCCATTACTCCACCGAGAGAATCAGCAAGGGAAGACAAATAATCAGTTTAGTACTTGTAAACATGTCTGATGGCCGCTTCCAATATTGTACCAAAATTATGCCCACTTTGATAACACTAAGGATACACATCAAACTGAATTTTCGAATGAAATAGGCAACAGCATGCCAAACCTCCAATGATATACATATCAAGGATGGTAAAAGCATTACGGTAAAATCGCAATGCTACAATAAAATGTAAACATTAAATCAAATATAAAAATAGAATATGATTTTGAGCATATTGATAAAAATCGCAATAAAGTACCATTATTGATAATTATCATTTACATTTCACCCATATGAAATGGCAGTATCATACTGATATGGACAATCAATGTTAAATCGATACAAAAAGACATTGGTATATTCTTCAAACTTAAGTACATTGGTATGAAGTCAAATATATATCAATGTAAAATATCATCTGAATCGTACCATTATACTATGAAAATGGCATATTGATTAGAAAAAGTACACACTTTGTAATAACAATGGCATGCAGTTATACAGTTGCAGTTCAGCACATACACACAAACAAGCAATAATTTACATTAAGAAGTTCTGAGGTTAAGACATATAGATTAGCTATTGAATTGCAATGGTTTACGTATATGGCATATACTATGAAGGCATACGGATAAAATAGCTAAAAGATTCTGGTTTGGAATTGTATTGCAAACATATGGATAGAAGTAGCAAAAGCACACCACGTTAGAATGGCAATGATATACATGTGCATACATGGTAGATAATAGCAAACCATTATACAGTGGCATTGTAATTGCTACAAATGTGTTGTCGTTACCCAAAATCAATCTCATTCTATGTGATAAACTGTTCTTGTCATGTACTATGTCAGAGAGAGGTGGGAGGGAGAGGGAGAGACCAGCAGACAATGTAATATCTAACATTGCCTGCTGCTCCCCCCCCCCCCCCCAGAGGTGACATATTTACTCATTTGGTGAATTCACCCTCATCTTGAATAACCACACACGTCTTTCATTAACTATATTTCGCAATCAATGTTCCTAAAAAGCTTCGAGCATGGATTTCCAACTCCTTCACGCTACGACCCTAGCGTCAAATCGAAGACATCAGGCTCCAGATAAACAGTCAATATACTGAGTACCTAATTTGGCAGTATACATGTAGATAATGAATGGTTGTGCATTTTAAAGTTGCCGTAGTATTTCCATTACAC
>OZ012689.1:28417655-28425155 GCA_963942565.1 Maea johnstoni | reverse complement strand
GGTCAATGTCATGAGTGCCCATAGTGTACTTCATTCAACCACAAGGATGGATACCTTGTTTAGCACCATCCAGTGCTCCCCCAATCCATCCAGTCACAGCTACTCATTAGCATCAGATATCAATTTAGCAACGTTTTCACTTGGAAATGGGAGATACTGTAAATCACTTACGTATAGCGGTAACAATAAGATAGCGATAATAGCGCTCTGCCCATATGCACTATTATAAAATCCCCGTCTTTATTGAATTCTTAATTGAACTTGATGCCGCTGTTTCCGTTCACCACTTTACTTAGATCACGCTATCCAGGGCAGTACCGTGATTGTGCTATATAATGTTCACGCTATATTTAAGAGATTTACAGTATCAGAAAATACCGACGTTTTGAAAACCTATCGCGAGCTCAGATGCTCATCCAGATATCAGCCTCCAAACTATCTGAGGAGAATACAGTAAAGAATACCAACCAGGCAGTGCCAATGGTCAAGGAGAGGAGACAATGAAGGAACTTTCTTAAAGGATAAAAACTGACCCCAGCTGACAGGCACACCTTGTCTGGAAAATGTATCTTTATTTACTATGGTGGAGTACATAAAAGGATACATAAACATAAGAAATAACAAATAAGGAAATAACACAAATGAATAAATAATACAAATAAAGCAAGCCTATTAAAAGATGAGGCTCAAAAGAAACATGACATTTTATTTAATTCATTACCTTATGCTAGTGTACAGCTTATAACTTGCTATAATAACTGTGTGTTCCTGCCAGATTTATAATACATTAGTATATTAATAGTAATTCAGAAATAGCCCATGTCTTTATCCTTCGTAGCCTATCTATCAGGATAGGGAAAATATAACCCAATCCCTATCTTATCCTTAAATACGCATGAGGGCTTATACATTTCACATATATACTTTCCGGTTATGCTCTATATAACGTACGTCAGAAGGTTAGTGCTGCTCTTCAACCACAACGCCCTAAGTCAGCTTCCCATTGGCCAACATTGTAAAACCTGGAAAAGGTGTCTCTACCAGCAGAAACTCACCCCCATTGCCCACCATGGTAAAACCTGGAAAAGGTGTCTCTACCAGCAGAAACTCACCCCCATTGCCCACCATGGTAAAACCTGGAAAAGGTATCTCTACCAGCAGAAACTCACCCCCATTGCCCACCATGGTAAAACCTGGAAAAGGTGTCTCTACCAGCAGAAACTCACCCCCATTGCCCACCATGGTAAAACCTGGAAAAGGTATCTCTACCAGCAGAAACTCACCCCCATTGCCCACCATGGTAAAACCTGGAAAAGGTGTCTCTACCAGCAGAAACTCACCCCTCTCCAGAGTAAGCTAAGGAATCTGCTTCCGACACTTTAGAAATAACAGTGCCCCTTCGTGTAAAGAAAATTGTGAGTTTTAAAGATGGGAAAGGTTTGTTCTTGTGGTTGAAATGACGAACTCGTTCATGTCTGTGGTGCCCTAGACATGCTACAAGTCTGTGATATCTGGCTCTTTCACTGACCTGACCTGAGTTGATTTCACTCCAGGTTTAGTTCTGAATAAATCCTCAAGGGGGACACACTTGAGCTGCGGTCTTTATCATATTCCAGTCTGAGCTCCTTGTATACCGCAGTGCCATCTATCCACAAGGGAGGACATCTAAATATGGCCTGGGAGGCAGGCTAGTGGTGCCCTAACATGCCCTTAATTTGGTTGTATCTTTTTGACTAGAGCATACCTGGGAAAATACTTGAAGAAAAGAGGTGATCACAACAAAGCTTTCAACACCCCTTCAAATATCATTCTGATCAATAGCTATGTTTTTAAAGTATTGTAAGTCCAGATTCCACTTGTCAAAAATATCTTCAGGCATGAATGAGTTAGATATGAACATTCCTGATCATTATGTAAATTATACCTTTGTGCAATATTCCATTTTTGTGGCTGGAATATCAATTTCGATGAATAGATTATTCTTCAATTACATATTTCTATTTGCATGTAAAACTACAAAACTTGAAAGGGAGACTACTTAGAGGTGAGTAACAAAAACATATCTGCCTTCCCTATGTCTTGTGCTACTCAGTGCATTTAGCTCTTAACCAGGACCCTTGGGTAATACCCTTGTGGTTTGACTTAGACAACAAGGCAGGAAAGGTGTGTGTCATGTCAAATACCGCACACTTCTCATATTTCTCCCTTTTTGATAATAAATAGTTCTCAATCGGACATGAGTTGCACTTTGATAGTAACTAGTTCAGATATATTTAAAACTATTCTGTTATCATTGCAGAACGTACTCTAGTATTAATATTTATTTATGTCTCATGAATATGTTAATCATATAGATCAAGTTTGGTTCCCCGCCTCAAAATCTTCGTTTCTCCGATAAAGATCGAACAACGGATACATTGCAACAGGGAACCAGACGGAGATGTGCATATATTGAGATATGAAGATAGCGCCACGATCGTTTTTATTTGTGGCTTCTGAAGTAATAACAAGATTTGATATAGCGCGAACAGCGGTTTTAGCTCAGGCGTTTAGCGTTTGGGCTTTAGTGCAGGAGGCCACAGGTTTATGCTTCAGGTTGTGTGAGTGAGTGGTGTTTTACGTCGCTTTAACACACAGTAGGTTATATCACGACGGTACCTACTGGAAGCAGTTTTTTTTTCTGATGCTGCCTCACTGGCGTGTCATGCCACGGGCACCCAACACAAACACCCCACTCGGACATTTCAACTGACTCCGAGCTAACCAGTTGACCCAGGGAGCACAGGGCAGACACACAGAATCGAACCTGAGGTCTCCTGCACTAAAGCCCACACGTTAAACGCCTGATCTATAATTATATTTGCCAAATAGAAAAATATTTTGGCAGGATAACTATATTGAGTGTCAAACCTACTCCTGTATATACCTATTTCAATGAAAAAATAATTGTACTTCATAATTTTAATGTTTGAACAAATAAGAATAATTGGGCCCGGCATTATACATTGATGCCATGCATCAACATGTGTTCTTGTCTTGGCATATGATTGGTGGAAGGCAGTCAACCGTGACACTTCTATGTAGACCTCATGGAAGCTGAGGCATATGCGTCACTCGGCTTTTCCTCGTAACACCTCGGGTATATCACATAAAGCACAGCTTCCTTAGGGTCTATCAATCACTTGTATGTATAACTATTCACACACACACACGCACATATACACACACGCAAACACCCACACACACACACACACACACACACACACACACACATATATATATATATATATATATATATATATATATATATATATATATATATATATGTGTGTGTGTGTGTGTGTGGGCTCACAACACTTGTTAAGGCTGTGATGCTGGTGACACTCTCAAAATATGACAACTCCTAGATTAGCACACCTGTACCCTTTCTAACAATAGTTATCTAATCCCTGAGGTCTTGGTGTTTCAAATATAAGTTTTCTTTAACTTACCTGCTTGAGCTGACCTTAATATAAACACATTTTCAATTTTACAGTGTTTTACCTCAAATGAGGTTTTCTTGACCAATAAAGGTTCATTTGATTTATAAATACCACACATGTCTGCTAAATATACTAGGCTAGGGCAACTGAAAGGCAAATTTGGAGTTACTGCAAGAGAATACCTTACAGCACGGGATTTTGGTGGAAATTTTTACCTACGAAAGTAGGTCAATGTACAGCCATTTTCTCACAATGGACAACGGTCTCTCTAACCGGTTGACCTACTTTTGTTACTAAAATTTCCACCAAAATCGCGTGCTGTAAGGTATTCTCTTGCAGGAAATCCAAATTTGCCTTTCAGTTGCCCTAGCCTAGTATATTAAGCAGACATGTATGGTATTTATAAATCAAATGAACCTTTATTGACCAAGAAAACCTCATTTGAGGTAAAACACCGTAAAATTGAAATTGTGTTTTTATTGAGGTCAGCTCAAGCAGGTAAGTTAAAGAAAACTTATATTTGAAACACCAAGACCTCAGGGATTAGATAATTATTGTTAGAAAGGGTACAGGAGTGCTAATCTAGGAGTTGTCTTATTTTGAGTGTGTCACCAGCATCACAGCCTTAACTAAACTCTACATATATTTATCATGCATAGGAGGCCTATGCTGAATGCCTAGGTCGGGAACGTATCCTTGTGTAAATCATTCTATTTGTATCGTTACGGACACCGTATTCTCAAATGACCAAGTCATGTTATTGATTGGGTAAGAGAGTGGAACTGGGGGAATTGGCGATTTCCGATGTAAATCAAGTTACTGAAGGCAGTGATGCCTTTTTCGAGACCGTCGCTGAAGGGGTCTGGTGGCAACGGACACTAACGTGGTTTAAGGAGTTCAATGAACCTACTTGGAAATCAAACTGATTCATGGCAAAGAATCATAGCTTTCCTACTAGACCCTCCTATTTTCAACTTTTTCAGTTCCGAATGCAAGCACCGTTTGAGGGGTTCAACGAACGCCCTTTATAAATGAAAATGATATTTTCTTGCTAAGATCACATTTCGTCAGTTAACTTCGAGATTAAGTTGGTAATTTACTTCTTTCGTGAAACTAACCCCCTACACAGGTAAAACATTGACGGGCCCGTTATTTTGACGGTCCCATTTAGGGCCCGTTTTAAAGGCTCAGAACCCGACCCGTTTCAAAGGGCCCGATATGACGGGCCCGTAAGGGCCTGTTACAGGTTTTCAAGCCCTAAACAGGTAAAGGGCCGTTAAAATGGATTCAGGGAGACATCTGGTGGCCCTATTTTTACAATATTTTATCATAAAAAATTGAATATTTTCAAATTTACAATTTTTTCTTCTGAAATAAAACTTTGAAAATGTTATGAAAAATATGTTTTATATATTCAATATCTCCAAAATGATCAATTGAGCAGAATCTTCTTATTTTAACCATTATTCTTTTTTCACTGATACTTACAAAGCACGGAATTAGGATGCGTGAAAATGGTATCTATATGAGAGGTCAGAGATCAGTAATAAGTACCGGTATATAAGAAGCATTTTACTCTTGCCAGTGCATGATCTAATAACTTAGCGAGGCATTTATGAGGGAAAATTGCATGTGTTTGAATTGACTGGTCTGACATGGTATAAATCCCGCAGAAGACATTTGGAACATTTTTTTCGAAATGTACATTTATGGAGGGATAAAAAAGGGTCCGTAATAACGGCATGTAGCGGGGCCCGTCAACTTTTACCTGTGTAATACAGAACGAAACTCCTATATAGAGAAACTGGACCCACTCCTTTTATCATATATGATATAAAACAATGCTCACAACTTCACAAGGGCAAGGCTTGCTTGATGGTCATTTAGGGCCTGCTCTCCATCTACCTGAGAGCTATATACTACATATTCCACAACTTAATACTGACTGATTATTCTTTCCCACCAATGCCCGGGATCAATATTGGCTCAAAGCATGTAAGATAGTTGCCAGTGACTAAGGGTTAAGCGATTAATTTCCGAGCAACTTTGGTTCATCCAAAATTAACAACTGGCTAGACATGATTGAGACTTCACATCAGATTATGCATTGTTTCATTCATTCATTCATGACATGAGTCTCAGGTTTAATTATAAACGACAATTCGAATGCAATTTTCTACACTGGCATTAAGCAATCTGATTAGTATTTTTTCTTTAAAGGTAATCTCATACTCATCGCCGGGCGGATTTTAACACTCAATCAATTATCATTGGTAATTCTTAAAGATATGCATATAATTCGTATATAAGTATGTGATGAACGTGCTTGCATCTTTTTCAAGATGTGATCCATGCGCCATCTATATTCTAGTGAGCGAATTATATTCATGTGTATCACACAAATTATGAGGATGCGATGAATTGTTTGAATACATTTAGGGATAGCGAGTTGCAAAATGGTTAGGTCATATCTGGACATACACGATATTGAGAACACACACTGTTTATTAGATTTCAGTGCTTCATAATAGGAATATTAGATTGTCAATTTCCTGTATTGGCGCTCTCGCAGTCAGAGTCACTACCATATGTACACACATATGATACGTACAAACGCACACAGCAAACACACCAGTACACACACTGTATATCAAATCGTACTGCATTTGATTTGAAGGAATGCCCTTAAGAGGTTATTGGCGCCAAAATACATATGGAATATATCAGTGCAACTGAATGCCTCTGAGGGAGAGGGTGATGGTAGGCACACAAACTTAAACGGAAGCCGAAATAATCGATGATGATGTGGTCTCTTGGGCAGTACTACCAGCAACATCAAGAGTTCGCGTAGCTGTTGAGTGTGACTTTGCTGCTGCTCCATCTCATCTGTAGCTCAACGCTGGTGTCCTCCTCAGAGAGCTCAGTTAAACTGGCTGCCTGCTTCCCAGGCCATATTTAAATGTCTTACCTTGTGGATAGATGGCACTGCGGTATACTAGGAGGTCAGAGTGCAATATGTGATACAGACTGCAACTCAAGTGTGTCCCCCTTGAGGAGTTTCTTAGAACTAAACCTGGAGTGAAATCAACTCAGGTCAGATCAGTGAAAGAGCCAGATATCACAGACTTGTAGCAAGTCTATTAAACTGGCTGCATGGACCTTCCACTCCCTGCTGGCAGAGCATCGCTGTCTACAGTGCTGCCAAGAAGATGGTACCATGGAGGAATAGGCTATGGGCTATTCGCGTGACTGGCAGGGGCTCTCACAATGAAATATAACTGGAAGACCAAACTACCCGTTTCCCCAGAGACAAAGCTATGAAAATAACAATCATATAATGTTGCATCGATGTACGTTACTAGGATGTATGAATACGCGTGGCACGCTACTATTAAATGCAGCCACATGCAGGCTATCTCACACTGCGAAATCACACTTGGTTATTGACAGCTCGATGTGCAGGAAGATTGGATGAAAATGAAATCCTTTTTTTGACTATGGGGTAGAGTGACACACTTGACTATATGGTTTACGGTAATACGCATTACGATATTGATAAGCCAATGCGCAACTGCTACATCATTATTAATGCCATACCTTAGCGGCGGCGCTGGCGGACTGGCTCGCCTTGGTTCCCGTGTAACCCTTAAGACAGCATCTGCAAATCCGAAATTTTACGTCATCAGCGTCGTGTGGGGTCGGTGGGTCATGTCCGTCACCGTAATCAATACGTCATGACCCTCATCAGCGGGCGTCACTTGATTTCCTCTCGCCGCCGGTCTCACGCACTGCTGATTTTACGGCTCTTTAATGGCGAAGGTGGAAAAGATGTGCGCTAGGGACACCCATCGGCTGCAAAGAGAACTAATAATGAGATGAAACTTTATGAGGACCACTATAAAAGAGTATTCCTCTACAAAACGCCTTACCAAAACAAATTTAAAGGGTGAAAGATGTCTATAGAGATAGAGCCAGTGAGTGGATGCCAAGTGGAATATCAGCATAAAATTTATTTTTA
>OZ012689.1:28396531-28414031 GCA_963942565.1 Maea johnstoni | reverse complement strand
TTGTTTGGGGACTTTAGAACCACACGAGCCATACGCAAAAATTGTATGACCAATGAGGAACACAAACAATTAAAGACACCAATGCAGATGCTCTTAGTTGAATGTATTTCTTCGATTAAAACATTTACCAGTTACAAATTAAAGTACATTATTATTTTTAACTTGCAAGGGTACAACATGATTTAAAACAATAACACTGGATAATTTACATTGTGTATGAATTTCGTAGGCTGACTTGAGTGGTTGAACGAATATTTATATAGGTGAGCGTTGGATTGACGTATGTTGGATTTCTAAGGTTTGATGTATTTAAGCACGATGATCGTATGACGGCTCTACATGTCAGCGGTGCTCAATCATCAACCATACCATCCAGCGAACGTGGGCGAACAGTCAGTAGGGATGGGTTTCGTTGCGGTGTGGGACTACAAACATACACTCATCTTACTCCCTGCGCTTGGGCAGAGATCACTCATTGAAAGCACTTCATTCTCCCAATCAAACCTCATTCACCTCTACTCAGGTCACACAAGAAACACTAGCTGATCACTCACACATACAATCAGGACCTTCTCTCAACTACTTCTCTTCAATTGCATTCACTTTCCCTCCATGTGACATTCAAACAAAACAAAGCACTTAAGTTAACTCGTATCTTAACGACGTCATATCCAGTGCAAAGCGGAACAACTCCGGTCAGTTATAGAATTCTTACGTATGTATCATTGAACTTAACCTGGGGACTAAGTGATTAGAGTTAGTTTAAATGAATGCTGAGCAGTCTTGTGCTTTCTGAGATTTATTCGTAAAGGTTTAGGGTACAAGGCATTATTATAATTGGAGATTTAATCGATAACGCTTTATCATTTTGAAAATGTACTTTTCATACACATAATGCGATTTGGAAAATAGCAAAGTACTGTAATTGGTGTTTTAGGAACTTCATATGTACGAATATAAAAACGAATTTCCCAACTCTAATCAGTGATATCTATATACTAGTATATAGTATAAGAAAATCCACGTCTCTTGGTGAAGCTGTTGAATTAACTGTTGTGCCAGACAACTGAGCCTGCAAAGGTATTGTTGTATTATTGCAATTGTTCATGTTTTCGGTTAAGTTATCAACAACAAAAAAATGTTAAACTATTGTCAGTCTACGTAGGGGCATCGACGGACATTATGATATGAATCTATGTACTTAAAGTAGCAAGCTACATTCTAACCTTGATCAAAACAGTCTTCGACAATATGCAAATGAGGACTAATTGCCGAGGTCGAAATAGACAGAAATTCAGTTGACATAGACTGGAAAAAGTTTTGAACATGTTCAAAATTTTTAAATCATCTTGTCGGCTTCATTTTTAGAGTTCTAGGCAACGTTTTCCTCGTTTTCAATATAAGTCAAGAACCTGTGACGTAAAAGTCGAGAACCCGTGACGTAAAGTCGAGAACCCGTGACGTATTCGGTCATATTGGACATCATAAAATCGAACTGATACCAATAACTACATTGATATCAGATAAACCATAATGTCTCTACCAATAAATGACTGTGATAGACAGAGACCAGAAGTCCAAAAAGTGTAATTATATTGTATAGCAAGTGTTCAAAAGCAATCAAGTTACGTTTTGTATCAGCTATCTGTATATGAGTTGCTAGATCTTTGGAACAGATTCTTTTTGCTTTAAAATTTAGCAAAATTCATTTCAACAAATGAATTGTGAGGTTGAGGCGACAGCATGTGATTAAGATAGAGGACTAGGGTATTTGGAATGAGCAGAGAGATTGGTAGAAACGGTACACTCCTCGAACCGTATACCATTATTAAGCCTTGAATGATGGATAAATGAAATTCATTCTTCTCAACAAACTAATCTTTATTTGCTGTACGTATTCTATTTCAATCAAGATGTCATCTTTACCTCCATGAAAAAGTCAACCGAAGTTAGATTGATAGTGTAGAGTTGTTACGTGGCCATCAATGCCAGTCTTTCCCGAGGGGCGATGACATTGACAAATATCGTAGCATTTACTTTCACGTAGATCATGACGCTTCCTATTAAAGCAAAATGCAATATATATCAATTTCATTGACACTAATAAGGTTACGTCCAAAGGGTATCACCCAAAAACCCTCATACAATTTGCCATAGTAGCAAGCTCACTCAGGAAGATATAGTCTCTGTGCCTTAAGGGTGACATGTACCTTCTACTCTTCTACTCAGCAATAAGGTATGACGCAAACATGGACTTCTTGGCATTCGTAGATATAACATAATAGTCATAAAACAAACAGTTCACGCTTGCTTTGGAAACAAAGAGTCTCATGGTGATAGTTTCCTAAGAGAAGTTACTGTTATTTGGTTTCATGTGACACCGACATTGTATAATGAAACATGTATATGCTTGTGTTAATTCCATTAGCTCTTTAAGTATCGCTAGATACTTAAGTTATATTGATATACCTGGGAGAGTGCAATCTATGTATTATTAAGTAACAACAAATATCATTATTTACCAATGATCGAAAATAACGCGAAGGCTGAAACTATGTCGTTAACTGGGTAGTTACTTTAGTTATGTTGTTCTACAGTAGTAAGAGAGTATATCATATATGTCAGATTGGGTATTGACAGACCATCATCATCATTTATACCTGACCGAAAATAACACCATGGCTTGTATGATTCCGTTAACTTGAGGCAGTTACTTACCGGTAAATTATATTGTTTTACTCTTGCTGGCAGGGTATACTATATCCCTAGGATAAAACGTCCGTCGTGCAGATTGTGAATGATGTAGAAGGTATTAAATGAAGCTTGAAGTTTGGAAAATATTCGCTGACTTCCACTTTATTGAACATCTATAAGTGATGTTGGCGTGGCATGTGATTTTCACCAGTACTCCTATTTCCATCACCATTACTATCAACATTTGGCTGGTCACCATTATTGAGCTTAGAATGATGGATAAATGAAATTCATTCCTCTCAACAAACTAATCTTTATTTGCTGTACGTATTCTATTTCAATCAAGATGTCATCTTTACCTCCATGAAAAGGTAAACCAAAATTATATTAATAGTGTAGAGTTGTTACGAGGCCATCAATGCCATTCGGTAATCAGCTCACAATACAAACAGGGTGGGGCCAAGTTTCATAAAATGCTACAATAGGAGATTCAAAGAAAGCCGGTAATACCAATTACGAAGATGCAATGCATTCTTTAGCAACGAGACTGAATAGTGCACAGAAAGCGGTCTTCTCTGATGTCTGAGGTTATTAGTTATTACGTGACGCACAGTCTCATCATTCACGTATGCCCAGGTTATTAATTTGCGTCTGCCCGCATTTTAGTTGATATAGCATCCACGTTGCGGGTAAAGTAGTTGACATTGATGTTTATACGCGATTCCTGAAGCAACAACAGATGCAGATCTATCACATTTATCTCATTTATGATATGGAACAATCTACGTCTTGTCCAATAAAGTGTGGTTTAGAATAAAGGGCAAGTTTACGTTTTATATCGTGATAGATCTAGCAGAGCATAAATTGGCTATTATGAATACATTATGGTTCTACGTGGCGCTTTAACATTCACATCTCTTCGTTTGTTTATCACAATAATGTAAGATACCAAATGTTACACACTTTTACGTGTGATAACATGATTTATTGTATTTTCTCTTGATTGATTAGATGGCACATACTATAAGGTGTGCGCCCTAAGACGTTTTCCACTTTTTAAAATCATTGGATCTATCTATGTGTGTTACAATAACGAATTCTTAATTTCAAATTCAATTTGATTGTGAACTCCATGACATGATACTACCATTTAATGCTCAATTTATCCTTCTGTCATCACCAGCCAATAGTACTGAACAACGAGGGAAAACTACAGTCTGGCCAGATGATAACTGATGTTTTATTCAATTAAAGCTATTGGTGTGTAAAGTCTGTATAGTGTCTTTTAATTCATTCACACCTGTAGATAACTAATTTTCTGACGCAAACAGAAATATCAAGACGAATAAGTAATATCTTAACAACTATCTGATACTAGTAGCTATGTCCTCCACGTACTCCCACATGTACACACATACTGTGATATCTTTCATGATAAGGAAACATCATGCTTTAGCACTACATCCAGTATTCCTTTCAGTATGGGTGTCCTCAACCCGTGGTAAAAGGAATACTCACTTGCAAAGGCAGGCAGACTCGCTGACCAAAACATTAAGATAACAAAAGTCCCCGATATATAATCGAGTACAAAATGATCCTGTCTAGTTTCTAGCAGAAAACTCTCAGTTACATTTTTTCTGTAAGCTGACCTGTCAATAGAATTAGCTTACGTCAAGCCTGTGCCCCCGCCCGCCCCAGAGAGTCACGTAATAAGGCCAAATGAGCAAGCCAGGAATACAAGTCCCATTTCCCATGTCGTTCCTCCAAGAAATACAACCTTTATTTAGCTTGTCCAACGAAATGACCCATTGGAACTGTCCGCAACGAAGAGGGAATTTCCTCCCGGTGTCGGGTTTCCCTCTTGGCTAAAGTTATTAAAGCAACATTAAATCCTAATGACCAAGCACAAAGAAAACACTTGGGACGTTTACTAGAGTCAAGCTATTAGGAGGTCACTTACAGGCATAAACAGGCAGTGGTTAGCTGACCTTCTTGTATTGGTGCATACTAATTTCAGTAGCTAGTCGAGGATTTCAAAATGTCCATACTACAGCCCCGGAAAGACAGGTCCTAGAGAAGGGGATCGTATCCGGCTATTCCTACTTTGATCTTACACTTTTTGATTATTTCAGGGAATCGTCTATCCATGCCGCAGCTACGGTTCAAATGTCGTAAAACCATGGATCGCACGGTATACTGCACAAGTTACCCTACTGTAGCTCCGGAAAATATTTCTATTTGGATTCTATACTTTTTTAGCGATGCTGGATAAATGGGAAGGTAGGATTATACCCCTGAATGCCCCTTTGCCCTGTGTAGAACAGTCCATTGCCTTTCCTGCAGCACCGCAGGACAGCACGGGCGATGTCGTGAACCAATGGTCACAGGTACAATGCACGACCAATCTACCTTAGTGGCTGAGTGCGCGTGGCGGCCATCACTGGTCACGTGTAAGAGAAAGCACCAGTTTCCTCTCCATACATCTCGCTGATGAGGAGAGGAGGAGCGGCGGCGGCGGCGGCGGCGGAAAAGCCAGTCGTGCTAATCCCATCAACCCCAAACAGCTTAACAGATGACGGAGAATCCTACCTACCTACCCCCACATCAGTGGTTTGTTGATCGAGAAAGAAAAAATGGATTTGTTCTTTTGGAGTTACGTTTACCGTCACTTATTCTTTTTTTACGAAGGCAAAATTTCAGGTCATTGCGGTCGCATTAGATTTATGTATCAAAGCTATTCCCTGTCTATGAAAATGGACATGTTTGCGGAAATGATCGTGTTTTCGCATTGTGGGACGACACGATGGCTCTCGATGGATTCACACCTGGCAGTCTATTTTGGAATTCCTTTCTTTTATTAATAAGAAATATCTTGAGGAATACAGGACTGCATACATTTTTTTCTTTTGGGTAATAAGATTATTTTATAAATCGTTATTATTTGTGGAATAACTATTTCAATTCGTTCAAATGTAATGTTCTAATCATCTTCCTAATCATTTTACACAAGACCTGTTCGAAGTTAAGGCTTTAACAAATGTGTGAGCAAAGTCTTGGTTACCATTCGATGTGTTCTGACGATAACATCAAATTTCTACATCAAGCTATCAATTCCTAACAAAAAGTCAATTTCCAGCCTCGTTCTAATATCATGGAAACGATGCTATTTCATACAACGACATTTGATATCGATCAATTGTTTATAGCAGGAACTATAAACTAGTATTTACAGTAGAAATGCATCTCGATAACGATTGTAAAAGGGAGTGCTCATGCTCTAAATGTCACTTAATATATGGAAAGAGGAATAGGCCATTTGTAAAACATTCACCGAAAGTGGCGTATTCTTCTTCTATCAAAGTCGTTGTAACGCATATCGCTGTTAATTTTGTTAGATTGCCTGTAATAGTGTGACATGATTGATTAATTCAAGCACAAACTATAGTGCGATGCAAGAGGAAAACATGTGAACTTGAGTGCATAGTTAGGCAAACAAAACAAAGTGTTGATAATATACATTTATAAGCATTCATGACATTTTCAATTAATACATCGTAGTCTTGTATCATCTCAACAGGTGAACGAAACCAAATCTCACTAGATCCCTTTAACATTCTTCCATGCAAACTATCAAACCAGAGTCACACGCTCTCAGCTAAAAGTATCTTAACTTGCCAAGAAGTGAAATCACACACACACACACACACACACACACACATATCCATTCATGCATACATATATACATGCATACATACATACATACATGTATATACATATTTGTTTATGTAATATATATATATATATATATATATATATATATATATATATATATATATATATATATATATATACATATATATATATATATATATATATATATATATATATATATATATATATATATATATATATATATATATATATGTATATATATGTGTATATATATATATATATATACATATATATATATATATATATATATATATATATATATATATATATATATATATATATATATATATATATATATTTATATATATATATATATTTATATATATTTATATATATATATATATATATATATATATATATATATATATATATATATATATATATATATATATATATATATATATATATATATATATATATATATACACATAATCCTCCAATGGAGATCAATACCTTAACGCTTTTTCTTCACAAAGCTGAACGTATGCGTAGATTCAATCATGCATGCTTTATACCCTTATAAGAAAACTTAGAGCAAACTGAACGATAGTGCCGTAAAGGTCATGGTGTCGAACATAGCGTAAGGCGTCACGACCATGATGTAAGTCAGAAGCGAGTCGGTGGATCAACATGTACACACGTAATCTTGGCTCGCTGCTAATGCACACACGAGTCACGCCGTCCTGACGTTAATCCCCCTCATGCTAATCTCCAGCTGTACATAATAACACACACGAGTCTTCGAGGCTATGCCAAGTTAACCATTTTGTGTCTCACCAACATTAAGGTGGACTGTACGAGATACCTTTTAAATATTACACAGAAAAGGCGTTTTGTAGCATGAAATACATCATATGTGCTGTAAACCATTCATACCCGAAACGTTTACATACTAGAGCTGTCATTGACATCCATTTCTTTTCGATTCGATCATTGACATTTTATTTTTCAATTCCGATTATTTCGATTCGATTTTGAAGAACTGCACTAAAAGAATATTTTCACATGTTCCACACAATTTTTGTGGCTAGGATCCTAAGATTCTCACAATGCAAAGACTGTGAAAGTTTTCTCAACACTTTTTGATTAAATACTTGAGTTTCTCTTCAAAATTCTTATTAGCGTTGGCTAAAATGGCGTAAAAGGCTGAAAAAATGTGTTTTGATTAATTGACATAACAATTGACAAAAAATTTTTTTCGATTAATTGGAAAAAATATTTCGATCGATCGGTACTTGTCATATCAATGACACTCCTATTACATACCTTGGCACATATGAAAAGATTTTGTTGGTATAAGATTGTGGAAATTGTTTACAGGCAGTTGTTCTCTGTGGTTTGTCAATACCTCATCAGATATGTTTTGAAATATTCCACTAAGTCTTTGATGAGTTAGATTTAACAGTGCCAGGTCGTGTGTGCAATCCAGGTGACGCACTTCTGTGTATACAGTTTCGCTTCCTGTCAATTAATTATATATATATATATATATATATATTAATATATATATATATATATATATATATATATATATATATATATATATATATATATATATATATATATATATATATATATATATATGTGTGTGTGTGTGTGTGTGTGTGTGTGTGTGTGTGTGTGTGTGTGTGTGTGTGAGAGATACCTTTAAATATGACTCGTTTGTCGTTTATGCATTTAAACATGGTGTGATCCAGGTGCAATATCCAGATGCATGCCTTGGTCGATACTGATCTCTCGCGGTCAACACTAGTAGTTACACCCTGTTATTAGAAAGTGTGGTCCGGTCTGCTATCCACCCGAAGGCACCCTTATCCCACGAGGCGGAGCCGAGTCGGATACGGACGACTGAGGGTGGATAGCAGGCCCGACCGCACTTTCTATTAGGAAGTAACGAATATATAACCTGCTCCTTTATGGTATGAAGAAATTAGACATTACATTGCTTGCTAAGAGGCGATACCGATTATGGCGGTTCACTTTCAATGGGGTGATATCGATATTAAATCTACATAGTTTAAACGGCTGCATGTCTGACACCTATTGACCAATCACCATCGAGAATCACTGCAGAGCAGTTGATAAATCTGGATATTGCCCTTGGTGTTGACATTATGTATCTTTAGTATGTGCCCGCCAGGAAGAGACCCTTCTCATTGGCTAATCGATCTTTCTAAATAGTAGTCTGCATGGACACTGGTATATGGTCGTAGGGTAGTCAATCAGGCATTATTTCCAGTCAAACCATTCATACTAAAGAATCGGTTATCCTTAAAAGTATCGGTTGGACCAATGATAATTCTAGAAATAATTAGATAGTACGCTTGAATTAACACAATATTTCAAGAGAATTTTTAGTTTAGTACTAATGAACATTTCCTTTTCAAGTATTTTC
The DNA here is from genome assembly GCA_963942565.1 of Maea johnstoni. Lineage (NCBI taxonomy): Eukaryota > Metazoa > Annelida > Polychaeta > Spionida > Magelonidae > Maea > Maea johnstoni. The sequence goes on along the minus strand of OZ012689.1, from coordinate 28,405,210 downwards.
CAAAATATGACATTTGCTAGGGACATATTGCCTTAATATCCAGGCCTGTGTTGCCCATTGCGGGCATGAATGAGTAGATGGGCTGATTCTTATTATCATTATGAAAATGTATGAGAAGTAGTAATAGAATAGTCAGACCGGCCAGAATGATAAGAATTATCATTCTTCATACAAAGCTTTGAGATACAAAACAGTCTTTCCGTCCACATCAGTGTATTTCATATACAGTGCAGATGGAAATACAAAAGGATAATTGAGAAATAAATGTTGTTGTTTTTACACCAAAAGTATATGCATTCAACCACCACTTAATTTCACGGCGGAAACCAAAATACCGGCAATATAAAGAGCCATAACCAATAACTTTCTCATTCTAATATATACATCCCATTGGTCTGGCGATAAGTTGACCAGGTAGTCTGTCCTATTCGCAAGGCTTCTTCACGTCATACGCAGCTGGTGGTCTGTACGTCATTGCCGTTCTCTTCCAGCTTGTCCCCTGACAGCAGCAGCCCGGCGGCCGTGTTGCCGTTGCCGTTGGCGCACGTGGTGGGTTTGACGGTGACGGAGTAGCGCGCCATCTGTGAGTCCTCTACCATAACGCTGAACCTACCCCGGCCGCTGCCGCTACACCGCGTGCAGAACAGAGTCAAGAAGTGGGCGCGGAACACCCTGTTAAAAGAACAATACAGGACAAAATTCACGGCCGAGTTGACCGACAGTAATAGATCCGTGATTTCACGAATGCCCCGAACCAAGTAGTTAGCTTCGTAATAGCCAAATCCGAAGAAAGTCGACATAATGGCATCGGGAGTGACACACACGAGAAATACCACCACTACCGAAATCAACATGAGAGTTATGCGTTGCCGTGAGGCTAATTTCTTTTTAGTTGAGCGTGTCTTTCGCAAGGCCTGTATTATCATAGTATTGAGCACTCCAAGGACAATTAAAGGTATGACTGATCTGAGCAGGTTCTGTACCCACGTGTAGCCCTTGACGAAGTGTCTGTCCTGCCACAGGTCCGTCAGCGACAGGTCCACGGTGACGGTGTTCGTCACGTTATCCCAGATGTTGACGGTTCTATAACGTAATGCTGACGGAACGGCTAACAGACTCATTGAGCCAAACACTGCGGCACTCAGCACCCGGGCACGTAAAATACTGCACACACCACGTGCCCTGGTGGCGTGGCACACCATGATGTATCGCTCCGCCGTGACGGAGACTGTTAACCACGCCGTCACGCACACTGCCATATTGAAGATAAAGTGCGCATAGGGATAGAGATACACGTAGGCTTTGTTCCCGGAAGGCGGGTCAACATTAAGGAGAAAGATCACAAGAAAATAGCAAAAGTCGTTCACAAGTTTAATACTATCCGCTATAGCCAAGGCTACGAGATATGCATTTGTAGAAGTTCGCATTTTTCTCTGACTCAGAACTATAATACTCAAGATGTTTCCCGTCAAACCAAAGAGGCAGACCACGGGATAGCAAATTAATCCAGTGATGAACTGTGCACTCAAATAGAAGTTTTCGTATGCTGCTTTGTCGTCGATCTCGCCATCTCTCGTGAGATTGCACCACGTGGTATTTGCAGGCCACGTGGTGTTGAGAGGGGCGAGGGTTGTCAGATGATACATCTCGGACTGCGGGGCACATTTCACGTGCGACATCAATCTGAAAGAGAAAAGAAAGGGGTCATGAGAAAACAAAATACAAACAGTCAATATATGTAACCAGGCTGGGAAAAGCTGGTCCATCCTGGCAAAACTATTTCGGAAATGCTAGCTACATTTTCGATGTCAAATTACCGCTTGAGCTCACATTTCTGTCGTCAAATATCAGATTTATTTCCATAGTCAAAGATCAGCGATATATTCGGAGTCAAACATCAGCTACAGATTCGATTGGCGGCTGAATTTTCGGAGCCGAAACATTGAAACACTACTTTCGTACTATATACAATGTCCGGATTAGTAAGGTTACCCAAAGCATACCAAGATGTACCCATCATTTCCTATACGCGTTGGACACGTCGGTTAGGAATTAGGGAGGGACAATTACAGATATTCAAGATCAGCAGGGACTCCACGAATGCCTTGTATATTTGATGTAGACTGCAACCAATTGATATTGAGAAGCGAGGCAATTCTGGCAGATTTAGAATATGAAATTCCAAATAACGGAATCTTGACGTTTTACGAGGGTAACTGGATTTCAGGTTGGCAAGCTTCTACTCGAGATGTCAAAGAGAACGCTGAATGCTACACACTGCTACGTTTTAGTTCGTTAAATCTCCCAGCAGTCAAAGCTTCCTGTCTCCCATTCATAATCAAGGCCGAGATTTAACAAACAGGAAAGCGGTTGTCATTAAGGGGTATTCAATAAAATATAGTCCAACAAAATGAATATTGAGGATAATTTACCCGAATGGAAATGGTACAAAAGAATTTTCATATGAAGATATGGTACATTGTATGGTGAATAAATCACCATATTTGAAGTCTGAAATGTAGACTGGGAGAAATGACTATCGTGTACGTGCACATAGTAAAATCCTGAGCAACTGAAAAAAGAATGGAAATCGTTTTTTACGTTTAAGCAATATGGAAATGAAAGAGGCTTGCAATCGACGTGTAGTAAGATGAGGGCTACTGGGTATTAGGATACTGTTCACAAAAGGCGACAACCAAAACTCGTTACATTTTCAAAAGACGATTGTTTTTATATTTCACTCACTACAAAATATAATGGTAAAATGTTTCACCACTCTTACGCGAGTAGTGGTTGCATGCGAAACTGATATAGACACACACACACACACACACACACACACACACACACACACACATATATATATATATATATATATATATATATATATATATATATATATATATATATATATATATATATATATATATATATATATATATATGTGTGTGTATATATATATATATATATATATATATATATATATATATATATATATATATATATATATATATATATATATATATAAATATATGTGTGTGTGTGTATGTGTGTGTATACATATGTAGGACCATGAAATTCAAAGTCAGTGCCTATGTCGGTGACTTGTGAATACTCTGTGGAGGACTTTATTGCGAATCTACATCATATGCAAACCGTTTTGGTACCATATACCCAAATAACATGTTTTGCGAGATGAGTAGAATATCATTGCCTTATAAGTTATACGTACTGTCCGAATGAACTAGCATATAGACGTATATTTCTACTGCTTGTATAAGAGCCTAATGAAAAGGGAACGTGACTTTCACCAAATACATTGATATAGCCTATTTGTCCAGATTAGGTATTGGGTGGAATAATCGAACTCATAAGAGATTGCGAAGGCAATTAGTAATGCCCCTGAGCCCCAGCTGGGACAACTGATGCACATACCTGTGGGGGAGGGATAAAGCATATTGCCAAGCAGTTTGTGTACCTTGAACTGCTTTTGCAAAAGTACAAATGACACAGGACGTAATAGTTTGACATTGCTAATGTTTGCTAGCGTGCTGAGAGGATTGGCTAAGTTTCGTGAAAGAACCTCGCGAGTGAATAACATGATGAGGCATATCCTACGCATATGTTGCAGTTGGTGTTTTTTTTAGATAATTGTCTAGTTTTTTCATGGCAAATTGTCCTTCTACTCGCATAGAAAACCTCAGCAGCGTGCTGAGAGGGAGAGCAACATGTGTTTTGAATAATCAGCAGGTAAGTTACACCGGCTGACTTCATTTCCTTGTAATTACTCCATGCCAACTGCAAGGCACACTGTTCACATTGTGTACACGGTCAACATCAGGAGACTCCAACGACGAATACCGAGTTCAGACACTCTCTGAATTATAGTGTTGTGAAATGAGCAGGTTTTAGTCAGTGCGACTGTCACTTTTCCAACCAAATAGAGACTTATATCTTTACTAAACCTACCTTAATGATGGCGACAACCACTAAGCCCCTAGTCCTAATTCAGACTATAAATCCACTTTGACACCTTTCACGAGTTTCATCACTTCTACAGGTAGGTTTTTATCCCCTAAAACAACGTTTACCATTCCTATAAGACTGCCCACATGGTTTGACACATAGAAAAATATTTTCATGACAAAGTGAACTTTTTCGACTAAAAGCATTTATCCATGTTATATTTCATAGTCCCTCATCAAATGATGCTTATGATATTCCTCCTATCAATAGATAACATTCAACTACTTTCCGTTAACTTGCATACAATTATCTTACACATATCGATCCTCTTCATGCCAAAGCAATATTTTGAGTAATGTTTGGCTAAAATATAATTCATTATTCATGTTAAATTAAATAACCACCCCCCCTCCATAATAATAGTTCTTATAATACTGCTTCTACAATTCAAAGAAACCCAAATTATTTTTTAAACTCTGTATGATTTTGGAAACTTATAAAAGTATATCTATAAATGCAAAATATTCAAATTTGTTAAGCTATGTGTTAACTGGTCTGACACATTAATATCTTCATAACAAAGCAATTTCTTTACAAAACCAGAGTACTCGGCTGACATCTATCATTTTTACTACATTATACAACGCCTCATCAAGTATTTCAAATTATTAAATTTACCGATGCTGAATAAAAGTATATTTAACTTTGTTACAGGTACCAGTTTACAACTTGTCTTACCCCTATGAAAATATCGTGATATATGCCAAAGCAATATTTTGAGGAACAGACTGAATGTTATTATTCCTTTTGTGTCAAACAAACCTTTTAATATTTTCATCATACCACCCCTCTTATCGAAAATTCCTTATACTTGTTAAACACAGTATGTACTTGAGATGTTGTTGCATGGTACTTCTTTTACCAGACCTTACCTGAGCTTGGCATAGACTTAAAGAAGAGCTTCTCAAGATGGCTTGTGTCTTCTGGCTTTCACCTGCGATAATGGTAACTTTTGATTAAGGTACATTCAGGTGCGCCGCTGCCGGCGTTGATTGGCTGATTGGCCCGGTGTGAGTGCCTCTTTGTTACGTCACAGCCTTGTTGTTCATAGGCTCAGATACCACAAGAACAAATTACCTAGGTAATTAACAGCCGTATATAATGAAACAACCCGATAGTTGTTTACAATGAAACGCATAACTCATGTACGAATTAAACAGGCGAGTTGATAGGACTTGATATCACAAGTTGCAGGCTGTCGACATGCAATGCTATCACATTGCAAATTTGAATAACAAGCATGAAAGTGTAACAACAATAGATTGCTTTTTATGTTTATTTTGTATTTCTTATCTAAAATATGTATTTTCTCTCGGTAGGGATGGAAAAAACAATAAAGGCAAATACTACACCTATCTTTGAATTATGTATATGTTTCGAATGAAAAATACGACAACATGAATCGCAGATATGTGTTTCCTTTAGGTAACGCTGGACGAAACAATGAATACGTTTAGTGCAGAAACTATTTTCCCATTTTGTGACATATCCAAATGTTTCGAACAAGCAAAGCCACCAATCTAATATTCATGTTGTTTTCTGATGTAATAACACAAACTATTCGTGTTACACCGGCGTAAGGGCAGCACTATGCTCTTGTGCATACAAGAATGACGGATACTGATGTTCTATTGCTATTATATTAATACTTTACCTAGGAAAAAGAGGCATACTTATGTTCCGCTATTGTGAAATCAACTTCATCAGCGATCACATATGAATGGCACGCACATATTGTCCTTTTACACTGGTATAAGATCAAGAGTCCACAACCCTATCGCTATACGATCAATACCTTAAAACCGCTCGTAAAAGGAAGAGATACAGTATGATGTCCAGCCTGTATACAATCATCACTCTACAACCAAAATATAGTTTGTGATCAGGGTCTTACCCAGGACCTGGAAACGGAGGGTTAAAACTGAGTATCTAATAAATTCTTGGGGGTAAAATGTCAGTTACCCAATTTACATGAATAATCCTACCAAGAGACATTTTGCTCCCTCATATCGTTTAATGAACTTATTTTCTTATATGAGTGAATCGTCTGAAATATTTCTCTGGACTAAACATATAAAAGAAAATCTTACAAAACACAACTGGGATGTGGTGTTTGGGAATCAGAATGACTCTCTGACTCCAGGTTACAGGGTACATGTAGGTCCCTGTTTGTAATTGATATTTAAGCGTCTACTTCGCGGCATCTATCTCTTCCTACCAACCTTCCGCACATATATGTACAGCAAAGAGAGTTAGGGCCTACGTGTGGCTATGTGCCAGGGTGTCAAAGGAAATGGCAACTCCCTATCTTTTCTCCGAACTTACTGGCGTCTTCCTATACAGATGCACGTGTTTCCAAGACAGTCAAATTATCACCAATTATATAAGATAACAGTGGTAGTTATGTGTGCGACTAATGTATATGTTCAGCTTTTCAAAAAGGTAACTCTGATGCTATTAGTATTAACACTGCCAGTTTTCTATTGTGATGTCTGCACTGGCTGGTAGGGAGTCATACCAGTTAACCCTACACTACACCAGAGAAATACTCCCAGACTACACGTACACTGCGGCACAGTCCCATTGTTACAAGTACCAACTGGGTGGATAAGCACTTTACAATCAAGCCATACTCCAGTAAGGGCATGACGAAGGCCTATCTGTCTAGTGCAGGCTTTAAGGAGTATTCGTTGATATTAGCACCACTGTCTGCACAGGGCACTAAGCAGTAATAGTAGTAGTAGTGATGCTATTTCTATCGGGCGGCTGCCAGCAGTAGTCAGTCACAAGGAACTTGTAGCACCATTGCTCACAATCACCACTGAGAGAGCCGGAGCAGGACGCGACTGATAGAGAAAGCCGTTAGCTGGCAAAAAGTAACCGCTCTCTACGAGGTGGATCAGCTAATTTGTCTCCAGTGTCAATAAAGCTCGACTTACGTATGAATAGCATCGTGGCATGGACGTTATCTCTAATATACACCCAGATAAAGGGTAATGCAAAGGGGGATTGCGATCGAGTCCGTGGCGATAAAGACAACATGCTGTAATGGTGAAAAGAGGCACTTGTGTTCAAATAGCTTCATTCAGCTATACTAATGAGTCGTTTGTCATCAGCTAAAGAATGGCATCATTGAGTATAATTGTCATAATGAAATATGATAATACACCAACATAATATGGTTATGTAATTATTTGATATACTTAATAATGTCAAGTTTTATCTATTAGTACGTATGCTGGTACTGCTTTTAGTAATATGAGTTTCCTTTTCGGTTACTCCTGAAAGGACCTGTTCTGATCTACTATTACATGTATTATTATCCAATTTTCTCAAGTTTCATGAATTTAACCGAAACTCATATGATCTTGTAGCTGAAGTATTGCTTGTTCATATTTGCTAACATATTCCCCAACCCTCGCCCTGGATATTGCATATGACCACTCTGAAATGACATGTGTCGGCATATTTGCATTGACTTATATTTCAGCAATGACTGTAGCCTGCTGATCAAAAACCTATTTTATGGGTATACTTTGAAGATGTTGCAGGAGATCCAGTAATGACATTTCATAGAAGGCCTTGCTTTTGGATTTTGATGAAAATCAGAAATTTTTAATGTAGTGACATTGACCTATGACCTCCAACAAAATGGCTGCCTCCGTGCCTACTAATGAGATTTGAGCCTGTGTGGAAATGGTTACAAATAGTAATTTTGCCCACCAAGCGCGTTCAGGCCAGGTTAATCCTTCCAATGCTGAGGCTCCTTTCGTACTAAGCGCAAGGACGCAAAGTTTTTTGAAAACCGTCCAAACCCTGTCATGTTGGTATTCATAGGATAGCTCTCAGTGAGTACTCTCAGATGAGTACCAATTTGCAATGGATTCAAACATTTTTCAGTTTTTCAGCAGGTAAATTTACGACTTCGTGTAGAATCGTTATTTTATGTTTTATGCTTATCTTTTTGAGTTGATTCTGTTTACATCTAATGCAATATAAAACATTATATAGAATATCACTAATCTCTTTAACTTCTTTGATTTAGTACATTTCGATTAGTGTGGATGACATCCACTTCTTGCATTTCTTTATATCAAGGCAATGTTGTTGTGTACTGTGATATGTGCATTTGTAGCCAGATAGAGCAATGTTTGCACTTGATGCTTACTACACGATGACCGTCTCCATTGACTACTTGGTTTTCGTTCTCGTGTACAGATGACACATGACGTACTTGCCGTGCGTCCAAGAGACGCCAGGGTTGATTATGTGACATTGTTATGTAAATCGTATTATGAAATGTCCGACCATAACAATGTGTTACCAAGGTGATTGTGGGAATCAAGTGCTCTTTTGATTATCTCATCCCCAAGGTAAGTTCACAATGCACTTATAAAACAACTTAGCTGGCCTATTCTGCTATAACCACACACACATAGACACACACACACACATATATATATATATAAATATATATATATATATATATATATATATATATATATATATATATATATATATATATATATATATATATATATATATATATATATATATATATATATATATATATATATATATATATATATATATATATATATATATATATATATATATATATATATATATATATATATATATATATATATATAT
>OZ012689.1:28386035-28393535 GCA_963942565.1 Maea johnstoni | reverse complement strand
ACAGCTGATAATTCGGGACGTGCATTCTCATGTGTGCGAAGGTGTTCCTATTGATGTGCTTCATATATAATGTGTATAATACTATACCATTTGATGGATAGTGCTGTGTTTTTATCATAAGGTCCTCATTGAAAAGTGCAGCGCACCAAATGAGAAGTACATGTATCCTCATTATGAAGGACCATGATAAATGCAAATGTATTCTAACCACTAGAGAGAACGCTTTTGCAGATAGTCTTGAAATAAGTAGACGAAACAAGTTTGACAGTCAGATTTTCTCTAAAAAAGAATGAAAAAAACGTGTATGGAAAAAGGCAAGACAAAATAAATATGAGGATTGTGGGATGATGCATAAGCAAACTCAACACAATATACTCCTATATAAAATTACAGCTAAGCCCTGCTACCTAGTATGAAGGATTTTGGCAGACCTGTATCCTAGGAAAATGAATATGTGTGAAAAAATGGCTGCGATACAAGCTTGCTATGTCAACCGACTATAGACTTGGAAGACAGACCTTCAGCCATAAAATTTGCAACAGGTGCAACCTCGGTATCATTGAAAGTATACATCATCTCGTAATGCAATGCCCCTTTTACAGCGATGAAGGAGACAAAATGTATGAGCAGTTGAAAGCACTAGAAAATGAGACAGTGGGATGAATTTTAGAGGATGCTCAAGCACATTCCACGTACTCATGGGAAAGCAGCATGAGCTCACATCATTTCAGTCAATGATTGAAATATGGCCGATCGCTGGTAGCAATATCAGTCACACATACGTATGTGCCATGACCAGACATAAATACATGTAAATTAGAGCTGCACTTACCACTGACGAACTCGAGTGGCCCAAGCTCAGGAGTGCTTAACTCGCCGACTCGTCTATGTAGAGTACGCAAACCTAACACAGAACACCTAACACACATCTTATCGACTGTCAAGTCATCTTAAAATGAAATAAACATGTAAATATTAATAGATTTCCATAAGTAAGTATTTACTTCTTAATTGCTGGGCTGAGTAATAAATATTGTCCGTGAGCTCATAAGTCGGTGAGCTCGTGAGTTGATCTCCATCCATGAGTGCAGCTCTAAAATAAATGCTGTTAAAATGACCTATAACTAGTTTAGAATGGCCTCATCCTCCTATAAATGTAGTTCCCAGTATAAGACAGTTTAAGGGGGCTCGGGACCTTCGTTCTTTAAGTCTGACTTTCATGTAAAGATTGACCAATATCTTGGTCTATGTACAAGAAAACCCCAATAAACTATATATTTTATGAAAGCTGAGATTCTGGAGAGGTCAAATATCCTAAACTTATCTTGTGATATCTTCACAATTTCCCCAGGGTTGGGCCGAAAGACGTACATGTGGATTTCTAGTACATATGTTATTGCAAACAGCCTCCTGGCTTCATAAAAAGTGTAAGACAGTTGGTATCTATACATTTCATAGAAAACATATTAAGGTACGGCTAATTCTTTTATTTTTTTTAATTTTTGTTCCGAACGGAATTTAGAGCAAGTTAAAGTCATGATCAATATTTTTTCTCGAATTTCACTTTCCTTCATTTTTGAAGTCTGATTAAGAAATAACTAGAACAGATATAAAGAAAATAAAAAAGTTATCCGTGCGCAAGGATGTTTTTCATTGTGTAGAAATATTTCAGCTCTCTGGGATCAATATTGAATGAATGAGGTTGTTTTAAAAATGAGAAGTACGGTGATTTCAGAAAGCTGTCTAAAGCTCAAGTCAAAGTGAACCATACATTTATACATTCTAAAATGACTTTATGCTCCATTATAAAACTTAAGGGGTTAATTTGGAGTAAGAATACTATTCGTTTGCATTGGTAGAATGGTTTGAATATTTAATAATTTACTGGGTACTTCAATTACTGGAATAAAAAGGGATTTTTAGAGAAGATTCTGAGCTTTCTGAAAGGAGGCTGGCACCCCCTGGTGAGTGCTCCTCCCCCACTCGCCTCCCCCAGCTGATAAGGAAAGATAACAAGCTATTAGTGACTACTAATTGCTAATTGGCTGTCTGGAGGTGAATCCATTGTGAGTTAGGTGGCTAGGTACTGATCAACATTTCTTCTTCAAATACCTTTCTGAATAAAGCTCTAACCATATGAATAATTACCCCTGCTCTTGCTAACACCGGATATATCTGGTGCTACATAGGTTGCCTGTGTGACCAAAACCAGATATATCCGGTCTTTTGGTACCCTTGCACTTAGTAAAATAAAAACTACATAGGTCCATTAAGGGGTATTGAATTATACTAGATATCAAGGTTTTGCCTTTTACTATGTTTCTATTTCAGTTTGTGAAGCACATTATTGAAACACTAATAGAAATCTAGGAAATCCTTCTGATTTGGTGGGTAGACCCACAATATCCCTGGTCCCAGGGGATAGGTTCTCCTATATGGGGGTCTAGCATGACAAGGGTTAACTGAAATAGAATAATTATTGAAATAACTAAAAATTTGGAGGAGTTGTTAACTAGATGCTGATCAACAGAGTATAACTGTAGGTAAAATAAATCAACATAACATTTGGGGACTTCGTAAGGATCTGATTAAAGTATCCTCTTCAAGTGTTTTTCTGAAATTTCCTCTGATCACTGAGATAAAACCAAAATAGCGAAGGTGATTTGGGAAGACACAGGCATGCAGGGTTTAATAAGGGTTTCTCTGCATTGGTTTTCTCTGATAAAAAGATATAGGGAATAGATACCTCATGCTTCTTGAAACTTTTGGGGGCAACTGGAGAAGGTAGATCCATAGCTGCACTGAACTTTTGAAGTGCATTATGTCCATTTCCACACAGGCGTTCTGCTAGAACTGATTGTATGTGTATAGCATAAAATCGTCCATTTTTGTCAGTTCTAGGTAAGTCTGTTCTCTTTCCATCACAATCCTCATTTGAGTATCTCAAAAATAGGGCTTATTGAAGTCCTTGTCACCTTATACTGTCTTGCCATAGTTCTAACTTTCCATCAAGGCAGTGTGCACACACTGCAGCTTCCTGAAGGCCCTCATCCTCTTTCTCTTCCTTCTGGAGCTACTTCCCATTGTAAGGAAACATTCAGACTCTGCACTGTCCTGGGGTCTGCATCTGAATGTTCTTTCCTAACCCTTAATCTCTACAGGAAACCCTGTTCACCTAGGTAACATGCATCCTAAACATCCTGCCCCTACCAGACACACAACAGAATATCTCTACAGGAAACCCTGTTCACCTAGGTAACATGCATCCTAAACATCCTGCCCCTACCTGACACACACCAGAATATTTCTGGAGCATTTGATTGGTTTTACCTCACCTGTCTGACCTGCAACTGTAAAGCCAGACAGCTGATGCACAAAAATCACACCTCAATACCCTAATTGCAATGAAGTGGCCACTCATAGCTGCTTGGTGCCTGTTTCCTGGGTAAACAGGATACTTCCATTTGAATACACATTCTGGAACTAACCCCAAGTTCGGATCAATCAGCGAGTATAGCACACCTCCCAGGAAAGATCAGATAAGGAAAGGCCATTATGGGTTTAGATAAGCCTCACAGCTGGTGACTCAGGATATCCTGACCTCTAGTAGAAAGCTTTTTAAAAACTCCTTCTTTTTGTCATTTGTAGTTCTAGTTGAGAGTTTTAGTTCAAAGGAATAAGTAGCAAACCTTTTCAGCTATCACATATCAAAAAAACAAAAAAACACCCTATGTAAAGGTGCGAAGGTCCCGAGCCCCCTTAACCACGAGTTATATTCTTTGTTCTTTAAAACACCTGGAGAAAAAACTCCTCTCTCCTTCCTTTGCTACTGAGCTGACTGCCACCGCTAGATGGAGCCTTGAATGGCCGTTCGTTACAACTAATAATGTAATAAACTACCGATAATGTAATACTCAACTGATAATGTAATAAAATGTACTTATAATGTAATACTTAACTGATAACGTAATAAACTTTACCGATAATGTAATAAACTTGGCCAACTGATAAAGTAATAAGGCATGAACGTATAATGTAATAACATGACTTAACTAATAATGTAATAAACTCTTACTGATAATGTAATAACTTTTCCAAACCTTTGCAAAGTTTCATACAAATTCATTTTAGAGTGGTTTGAAACGTTCATCCATCTAACAGATCAAGTTCTCTGATTGGAGTAAAAATATAGGGGTGGGGTTCTGATGTGGGGAGAGGGCTTGGTAGGGTTGGTGTTGACTAGGCAGGGGTGCCAGATAGTTTGATTGAGTCTCATCTTTTTATGTGTTACAATGCGTTGTAAGCTGAAAAAACAGGGTTGAAATTCTTTAGGGGGTGGGGTTGGTGGCGATGTTTTCCATAAAGTATTGGAAATCCATATTATCCTTTTGTTTTATGCATGCATTTCAACACATTTCAAGTGTACAAAAAAAGCTTTTTGAATGAAATTTTTGGGCAATATATTACTTGTTGCAATGTATGGCAGTTTTATTTAAGGGGAGATAGGCAATTTTGTAATACTTAACAGTACAATAAACCCTTTGCTGGTAATGTTATGATTCAACCGATAACGTAATGAACCTGAGAACTCTGATTGTTATATCTCAACCGATAATGTAATACCCCTGAGAACTCTGACTTATAATGTTATAACTCAACCAATAACGTAATAAATTTGTATAATGTTATAACTCAACCAATAACGTAATAAATCTGTATAATGTTGTAACTCAACAGATAACGTAATAAACCTGGGAACTCTAACTCAACCAATAACGTAATAAATCTGTATAATGTTATAACTCAACCAATAACGTAATAAATCTGTATACATTATCATTCAGATCTATTACATTATAGGTTGAGATATTACATTATCAGTCAGAGTTTATTACATTATCAGTCAGGTTTATTACATTATCGGTTGAGATGTAACATTTTCGGTCAGGTTTATTACGTTATCGGTTGAGATATAACATTATTCAGGTTAATTACTTTATCGGTTGAGATAAAACATTATCAGGTAGAGTCCTCAGATTTATCACATTATCGGTCGAGACAGAGTTCTCAGGTTTCTAACATTATCGGTTGAGTCAGAATTCTCAGGTTCATTACGTTATCGGTTGAGATATAAAATTATTCAGGTTTATTACGTTATCGGTTGAGTTATAACATTATACAGATTTATTACGTTATTGGTTCAGTTATAACATTATACAGATTTATTACGTTATTGGTTGAGTTAGAGTTCCCAGGTTTATTACGTTATTGGTTGAGTTATAACGTTATACAGATTAATTACGTTATTGGTTGAGTTATAACATTATACAGATTTATTACATTATTGGTTGAGTTAGAGTTCTCAGGGTTATTACGTTATCGGTTGAGTCAGAGTTCTCAGGTTTATTACGTTATTGGTTGAGTCTGAGTTCTCAGGTTTATTACGTTATTGGTTGAGTTAGAGTTCTCAGGTTTATTACGTTATCGGTTGAGATAACATTATCAGTCAGTTCTCAGATTTATTACATTATCGGTTGAGATAACATTATCAGTCAGAGTTCTCAGATTTATCACATTATCAGTTGAGATATAACATTATCAGTCAGAGTTCTCAGATTTATTATGTTATCGGTTGTTACGTTATTGGTTGTCAGTCAGAGTTTATTACGTTATTGGCTGAGGTATTCCAGGTTTATTACGTTATCAGTTAAGCTATGACATTATCAGTCAGAGTTTATTATGTTATTGGTTGAGGTATTCCACCATCAGTTAGAGGTTTATTACGTTATTGGTTGAGATTACATTATCAGTCAGGTTTATTACATTATCAGTCAGAGGTTTATTACATTATTGGTTGAGATTACATTATCAGTCAGGTTTATTACATTATCGGTTGAGATATAACATTATCAGTCAGGTTTATTACATTATCAGTCAGAGGTTTATTACGTTATTGGTTGAGATATTACATTATCAGTCAGGTTGATTACATTATCAGTCAAGAGGTTTTTTACATTATTGGTTTTAGATATTACATTATCAGTCAGGTTTATTACATTATCAGTTGAGATATAACATTATCAGTGAGGTTTATAACGTTATCGGTCAGAGTTTTCAGATTTATTAAGTTATTGGTTGAGATATAACATTATCAGCCAGGTTTATTACATTATCAGTTGAGCTATTACGTTATCAGTCAGAGTTTATCACATCATAAGTGGAGGTATTACATTATTAGTTGATTCATTACATAATAATTCAGAGTATTATTACACTATCAGTTGAATTATTACATTATCAGCAAAGGGTTTATTGTACTGTTAAGTATAACAAAATCTTCCAATTCGCAAAAGTGAATATGCTAGAAAATGAAACTTTCAATTTCTTTAATTTGAATTTTCTCTCCCCTTAAATGAAACTGCCATGCATTGCAACAAGTAATATATTGGCCAAAAATCTCATTCAGAAAGTTTGTTGTACACTTGAAATGTGTTGATATGCAGGCATAACACAAAAGGATACACATTAAAACACATAAAAAAGATATTCAATCAAAATATCTGGCACCCCTGCCTAGTCAACACCAACCCATCCCCGCCCTTCTCCCGACATCAGAACCCCACCCCTATTTATTTTTCTAAGTGCAGAAATTGATATGTTAGATGCATGAATGTTTCAAACTACTCTAAAATGAATTTGTGTGAAACTTTGAAAAGGTTTGGAAAAGTTATTACATTATCAGTAAGAGTGTATTACATTATCAGTTAAGTCATGTTATTACATTATACGTTCATGCCTTATCACGTTATCAGTTGGCCAAGTTTATTACATTATCGGTAAAGTTTATTACGTTATCAGTTAAGTATTACATTATCAGTAAATGTTATTACATTATCAGTTGAGTATTACATTATCGGTAGTTATTACATTATTAGTTGTAACAGCCGTTTGTACTTAGTCTATCTTTGATTTTGGTCTTAGTCTTGAAGTAGTTATATCATATGTGTTCTCTGTATGCAAAAGTGGCTTTCTACCCCACTTGTCCCTATGTAATTCTTTAAAGTAAGTGGTAATCTAGCTCTTCTCTCGCTGCTAAGCTTTTGCCTATAGTTCTTCTTTTTGTAATATCTGTCCATTATGTTTATGTTTATAGTATTTATATGTGCATTATTCCTACTCATTTCTGTTTCACCCTATATAGGACGTCTATAATGTTGATTATGTCAGTAAATATACAATACAGGAGAATACTGACCAACCGTACAGACTCAGTTTGAGAAACATTACGAGAACGTATAGGAGTTTTGAACACATACTTAACTACCGGTATTTCCTAGAGGCTTTCCCTGTTGGCCGAGTGGTCTACAGCGTTGCCACTGACTGCTAGATCTTTCACCACCGCCTGGGGTGCTAGGCAATGTTAGAAAGTTATCTGTGATTTGGAGTTAAGCAGTACCTTACTCCGGGTACTCCCGTTTCCTCCACCTCTTACAACAGACA
>OZ012689.1:28363535-28383535 GCA_963942565.1 Maea johnstoni | reverse complement strand
TCAATGCAGTTAAATACATGGCTTGCGGCCAGATATTTTATTCTGTTTTCAATGCTCATCCACTTAACCTCATTAAAGTCATTGGCTACCAAGTGAGTTCTGTTTGAGTACTTTAAAACATATCTAATCATTTTGTTTTGTACGACCTGAAGGCGACTCTGTAAGAATTTTGGTAGACCGTGGTAATAGAAATTGCTGGCGTAGTCTATTCTCGACTGAATCATTGCCATGCAGACAGTTTTCCTGCAGTACTGATTTAGGAACATTTTCTTTCTGTAAAGGAATTTGAGACTGGCATTAGCCTTTTGGATGATTTTCTGAGCCATAGATTTTCCTGACAGGTCTTGGTCTAGTTGACCGCCCAGGTATGTTACAACCTCTTTCCCCCCCACTTTGATACCATTACATGAGATTCTTAGGAATTAATGTTGTTTTAACTTCCTATTTGAGGCAAATAGGATAGACTCTGTCTTTCCCAGGTGGAGTGAAAGTTTGTTGTCTATCAACCATACATTTAACTTGGCAAGTTCCTCGCTTAGCTTTTGTTCAATATCAATGATGTCTTCCCCTCTGATCAAGAGAGCCGAAACATCAGCATACAACAAAAGATCACAGTCAATTGACCTATCCATAATGTGTTTCTCCTAGTAGAAGAGCCATATTTGCTTCCTTCTCTGGCAGGACCAGAATCTCTCTCAATTCTGGGGGCAAGAAATAGAGGTTTGATCACGAGTGGATGGAAAGAGAAGGTATCTTGCATGAGTAAGTGATTTTGTGCTGAGTCCCATTAGACATAAAAATCACTTTCCTTTCCATCTAACCTGTTTCTCCAATAGTAAAAAGGAGAAGTATACGAGTTTTACCGTGAAGTTAGCTAGCTAAACTTAGTCAGCAAAAGGCCGCCTATGCACTTATTCAACAATTGCAATACGCATGAGTTGTGACGTGCACCGTTTGTTTTCCTTAGGAACTGGCGCTAGATCGTGTACATGACGCTTGTTTAAGTGCGTGCGCGCCACGCTTTGGTCTACCGTGTTGGAGCAGGATAAAAGTCTCTGTGTTTACCAGGTCTGAATGCAATGCCTTTATAAGCACCTTTCAACACATATTCATCGTTCAGTTTGGTATCAACTTTTAGGAAAACGCCCGAATTTTACGGCACATACATGGGCGATCACTTCAATAGATCTTTATTCTAACTTTTTAAAGTTTTAGCATGACTTACACATCAATCTGAACGGCGAAAAAGGTGTGCTAAGATAACATTACCTTTACGGCTCATCTACACATAGTGTATGCCTCCGAGTGGAGAACTTTTTTCTTAGCTTACATGGCCCGAAAAACTTTGGATTTTTCAGTGCCAGATTTTTCCCTATAAAAGTACATGTAGTCCTACTACACAAATTCAATGTTGATATTGTTATCACCGATTCTCTCGCTGAGCATACCCTTACTACAAGCTCCTTTAGGATAGCTATGCTCTGATGTTCCAGTGACGATATGGCAGAGGGATATTGAACCTTGATTCAACAGGCTTTTATAGCGACCGTGCCAACTCATTTGTGTATGTAAGAAGTGTGCTTGGGGTCGCTGGATTACATACTATCCAACAGTAATGCTTCGCTGATGCACATACAATGACATCCAATTAATTTACCTTCCACTAAAATGATTAAAATGTTGCCTTTGATTGAGTGGGCTGTATTATCCTGAACCTATTTCCCTAAAACCTGTGTAATTCATAGAACAGAGACTAAAGGTAGGTCTCCCTGATGGAATATAAACACAACTTTCAGAAATGTCCATTACGGATATTACTCATACCCACTGTACAGATCGCGTACATCACGTGCCTAATAAATCTCGTACGTCCGTGATTATCGTGACAAGAAACGAGATTATCAATAAATAAGTAGTTATCATCACAAAGTGAACTACAATGTGTATGAAATATAAACATGAGGGAATTGCCCTTTAGTATGAATGATGTCGTCACTTTCTACTCCCATTACGACATAAATCATTTTCTAAGGTAGTTTGGCATTAACCAAAAGAAAAAGGGAGGGGGAGTGGTATTACGTCATGTTGTTAAGGGTTCGGCGGGCAACTCAGGAGTGGTCATCGCGTCTCCTTGACGATCTGTCCAACGGAACATTTTGTATGACAGGTTTCTACCTCAGGCATTAGAGAGTTCAGCAGGTCACCATGGTGTCGTCAGGCATTTACGTCATTTCACAGCGCCATCTATTGTCATCGTGGCCATGTCGTGGGAAGCGGCTGACATGTGACAATCAAAGCTCATTTGAATAAGAATATTAGGAGTATTGTGAATATTCAATCATGGAAGTATATTTTGATTGATTCACTTTATGGGTTTCTTGTCAAAACTTCGACTTACATTTTTTTCTACTTAATTAAGCCTTCTACGATATCACTGATGAGACAATTTGAAAATGGGGATTAAATTCTCATGTACTTTATTGATGAATAAGATAGAATTGATTTCTAACTTGGGGTAGTTTTTAGGTTGGTGTTAACAGATATTCCAACAGGAAATTCTGATACCAGCAGATTGAGTATGTTTTTTTTTCTCCTTTTGGAGTTTGTCGACCACTTCCCTTGGTAAGGGTATTTTTGTCACATACATTATATAACTGATATGGTAAAGGCTTGCTTCATCTTTTCATTTGCATGAGAATACCTAACACTTTCCTCCCACACATACGTTAAGACATCACATGTACATGTCCTTCTAACACACGCTAAGCTGTACGTCATCAACCTACACGTAGAAACTTCGCACGTATTTACTTTTCTACTGGATTTGCATTTAATCTTTAGTTTTATATTCTTCATATCAATATCAATGCATTATCATTTCTGCTGCATAAACTTCTCATTACAACGCTCTTTGTTTATTCCCTATATTCGCGAGAATAGGAGCTCGTTTGGATTTTTATTTCATCACACAGCTCTTTGTCGATATCTTAACTAGATAAAACAGATTTCAGGGGCTCAGCATTCATATCATTTTTGACAGTCAATTTCATTGCAGAACGGTTTTAAGTGCGCTGCTACAAATAAAGGGTGGATTAATTGTCTTTATTCATGCGATTTCTATTTGTGGGGAGGAATGAAGTTATTCGCCAATGTGTTTCTACATTAACCTTGCGACCTGTCTAGACAAGTAGAAATCATCATTCATAATTATATTGTGTTGCGGCGTTGTCGGAACAATGGCTTCCATATGTTGTTTTTTTGTTTAGACATTGTAAGCAGTTTTACCAGATTTAGGAGCATTTGCATAAGGAAGGTATTTTCACACGAAACTCCTCAATACTAAGATATACTTGCAATTGTAAAATGTAAAAAGAATCCGACATTTTACTTAAAGAACCTTTTCAGATTAAAGATGTTTAATGCAAAATTTCTGCTTTGATTGCCCTATACACACTACGTAGCTTTATTGACTTACAATCCCAGGAAAAACATGTTTGACTATAGAAGCTACGTCTTCCGCCATGAGGACGATAAGGTAATACATGTATTCATAAGAAAGCAAGAAGCTTTTGTATTTAGGTCAATGTGTTGTCTGGCCAAGAATGTGTGGTAAACAAACAGCAAATTGAACAAAAAATGAAAATGAAGGCGTTTGAAAACCACATAAACCCTGTCATGCTGGTATTTATTGGATAGCTCTCGCTGTTTATTCTCAGTACCCATATGCAAGGGTTTCAGTCATTTTCCAGGTTGTTTCCATTATAATGACCAAATTAGCCAGCAGCAGCATAAGGGTTAAGAAGTGTGAGCTAATTCTAAACACCTATATCATGTACATGTAGAGTGGGGAATCCGTCCAAACATGATCGCCTCTAAGATAAGGTACCATGCCAATGTCTGCATAGTATACAGTCTCCATCTTTACTTACAACACCTATTTCTCCTGTTTGAGGAGGGCCTGCTCTGACGGTCGTGTGGTCTAAGGCGCCGCCACTGATTGCACGCTGTCTTTCACCACTGCCTGGGTTCGAATCACGGCCTGCGCATGTTAGAAAGTTGCCAGTGACGTGGGGCTATGCGGTGGTTTTTGCCGGGTAGTCCGGTTTCCTCCACTACTTACAACTGGCTAGTCACGAATTAGCCACAATTGGCATAAATGTGACGAAAAACAAAATTCAAATCAAATCAAATCCTGTTTGAGAAAAGCCTGAGAAGTACCGGGTATAGCGGAATTCCTTTTATCTTGTGAAGTACCATCCTGGTAACCTTCTACCCTAATAACTGTGGAACCCCTGTGAGATGCAATTAAGAAGACCGCGCAAAAACATCATCCATGATGCAATCAAACACCATTTTTCGTTGGTGTCAGTTCAGTTGATTTTAAACTTTGTTAAATGGATTATTAATCAAGGTGTCTATGTTTTTTGTTTAATTCTCATAAAACAGCTCTCACTATGCGAAGACAACTCTTGGAATGTTGTGAGTGAAATGTTCAGATGTGTTTGCTGCACCTTTGCGCAGCATTTTTTCCTGATGTTGAGCAGGAAAGTCGCCGTTAAGATGGGATAAGTGGTGAAGTACATGTGGGCAGCAACACCCTGCGGTGACAGATATAAATGCAGTGGCTTAATGTGACATTTTGGTTGACCCTTAAGCCGGTATAACCTTTCCCCATCAACCAAAGTGAAAATCTTCAAGGAAAAGGCCATCACACCGTATTAGCTTAGTTCCCCCTGAGGGGGAAATTGGACGCAAAACAGCACACAATTTACATGTAGAATCAGCACAGGGAGCCATGTCCTAAAATCAGGACGACTCACTTCTACTCTATTCTATTTTACTGAATTCCCAGTGTGACACGTTTTGGTTGCGACATATGGATTTTCATTATGTTAGTTGTTCACTTTTAAGGTGAACTTGTGAGATCTAGGGACATTGAGATAACACTTTCTAAAGGTTAGCACTCTGTAATTGCCAACCGCGGTCTCATAAAGAACGAACAGCAAACTTCCCTTATGTTAGTAACCTTTAATTCATATCATTCCTATTTACTTCAATTTTAAGTAGATAGGAATGATGTGGGATCGATTGTTTTGCCCGGGATACGTTAGAATGCGAGGTAGGACGAGTGTATAAAACAGATTGAGTGAATATTGCACTTCTGTTATGTAACTTAGCGTATGTCTTTCTTACATCCTTACCGATAGGGTGAACGCGTTAAGCCTGGCAAAATACCTTCTCATAACAATCGTCTTGTATACCCACGTTTGAGCTTTTGAACGGAGAACTTACAGCGATATATGCCTAGGGACTGGTAGATCTGATTAATAAAGTTTATCAAATAGGGCAAACCTTAACATACGCTGCTGTTATCCTTTCGTAACACTAACCATGGAAAATGTACATTTCTTATATCTTTTTATAAGGGTGCATGTAGATGGTACACCTTATATTCAACAATGATACAACCACGATAGCATTTTCCACGTTAAGTTCAACTTTTCGCCGGTCCAATCATTGCCATTGCAGAACCACCGAATTCTGCCCTTTGAAATTGGAGGATATTACATGACCGTATTACCTCACAACATCTTTTCATAGACAGACGCAATTATTCATTACCGTCAACATGGTATCATTTTTTATCGATTGCACCCGTTTACAGACAATAGGGACCGCGGTCGGACGCAGACATGATAGAGCATCATATTTCATTGCGGATATTGAAATTGGAATTTTTTTCCTATTACTTCTTTGCCATTTATTATAATCGTGTTTAGAAAAACAACGATTTAACCTACGCAAAGTACTGGCACATTTATTACTATGCAAACGTGGGACCACACCCAAAGCTACTGTTATACAAGTACAGATATATTGTGTCATACATTGATAGTATGCTGCCAAAAAAAATCAGGCTTACGATGAAACGACGCTGAAAAACAGCTCCGTAACATTACAGGTGATTACCTCAAAATAGCAGATAACAAAAAGGTCTTTGAAGTCCATGGTGATATACCAAGAAATCATCTGTAACAAATGTGTGGATTGTATGTTACTAGTTCATAAGAGAAGGCGAACATATGTACTTCGGAGGATTTCTTTTTTTATTTGATGTACAAGGAATACTTATTCTTCTTCTATAAAGAAGGAATATAAAGCATATGAATGCAATGCTGAAATAACTGGAAATAGAGAACAATGTGATGTAAGATGGGTAATTGTGAACGATTTTTTTACAGATATATCTATACAGTTGAGGAAGTATAGATGAGTATTTACACTGTTCTTAAAACAATGATGATGTGTAACAGTATGTGTGTGCTTCGGTGCAAGTTTATTTGTTTGTTATAACCATATGTGATTACATGAAATAAAAATCCGATTGCACATGTGTGTAATTTGAAATTTAAAAAAGTGTTTAGGAAAATCAACGATCCACCCTCAGCACAGTACTAACACAATAGTAGCATAGGGACGTGCAACCACGGTAAGATGGCCAGCATTATCTCCCAGATGAGGCTTTGGCGCTCAAGAACGAAATCTGAGGGAGACAGTATTTTGCGATAAATGTAATCACGCTTGCCACTCAACAGAAATGGAACATGTTTGATTGCACTGGAAATTAGGAATATATCTGTATAAGGAATACAGTATGTACATCTTATTCTTATGGGCCGTATCCTGGGGACGACCCTGATGGCCGAGTGGACTAGGGTGTTTCCACTGACAGCCCCGGGCGATGCATGCCACTACTGCCTGGTTTCAACTCCTCCGGGGCATGTGGAACATTCGCCCATGACTTGGTGTTAGGTGGCGGTTTTCACCGGGTACTCTTAAATGTCCCCTCCACCAACATCAACTAGCTGGTCACGAATGAGCCTGAATATGGTGGAAAATGACGAAAATCGAAATGCTAAATTCCGAACTTAGTCGTCTTTTATTGAAAGGATGTTGTGACCGCCGCACCAGCCACTTGGAGGCGTGGTTGTTGTGGACATAGGCAAAAGGTTTTCATTTTTTGGTATTATCTAACTTTCTGTACAAAACATATTATGTTAGGTCATCCAATTTGTGTAACCTTAATATCCTTATAAATGTTTTCTTTGCTGTCTCACTCTTTTGTTTAGTAAATATGTCACATTTCTGTTCTGTGAGTAGATCAGACCAGTGGGTGTCGAATGGCAGTGGTCCGCTGTCTCAGTTTGGGTAAGTATTCCTTTCATCGCATCTTTGTATACATTGCACGTTTAATTTGGTTCAAATGTGTGGCTTCATTTTTCTACCAATGAGACAATAGCCTTAAAGCCAACGACGCATGAAGTTAAACGATGCGTGTGAAGGAACATGTTAGATGTCAAAATACAATCTTGAGTTATTCTTAATATCCCGCACAGCATTCACAAAATTAGAAATGTGTTCAAGTCATAAACTTTTCTTTTGTGTGACTGAAACACGAATTCCACCAGATAAAAGCCTTATATGGCTAAAAGAGTAATATGCGATGGATCATCATCAAACATTGGATATCCCATGGTAGCAGTATGCATATTCCAAGACGCAAGCAATCGTAAATCTAGAAAATGATTGCATTTTTATCTCCACTACTGGTGATTCGGGAGTGCGCATGCGCCGTTAGCTGAACAAGTGATCGAAAGGAAATTACTCTCCGAGGCTCCACTCAAAAGATTATGTACATGTAGGACGGTGGAAATTCCTATTATTATCGATACGCTATCATCATAAACTACTGTATTCAGGTCTTGATTCATCATCAAAATAGACAGCTTGGCATTTGAGTAGACTGTCAACAATACCTATGATTTGGTAGCAATTGCAGACAAGTACATACTCCACCATATTATATCAGAAATGATGTTACTTTAAGTGCGTCATGTTGCAATTTCCATAGAGAGGATGAGTCAATATTGGAAAATTGTGATGACCATGGGGTTTTATTGGGTAAGATAGACCACTGTGCTACTGGGGTAGGCCTCCTTGGGAATGGGATAGCTAAATATACATTAGTGCCAATGGAGGACAATGAAAAGCAAGACTGGCTATGAATGATACTGTGGCTTTTTAAGTTTATCGTGCTTAGAATTTCTCCTTCCTGGTCTCAATAGCTCGAGCATGTTTGTCACCGGTGACCATTATCCGATCCTATTGAATTACATATAAAGTTATCTTTTATTCTTCTACTGAAAAAAATAGTTTCCTAAAGAAATGAATGGAATTGCATATCAATGTTTTGATTGTGTACCCGAAATCTAATGGTGCAGAAATGGACTGGAGATCGAGCGACCCGCAAGAATTTTTCACTTGAACTCTCTAGTTACATACCTAAATCAATATAAATTAGTTCCTGCTATATTATCTTCGACATATATATCATGTTGGCAGATAAAAATGCATAAGTAGTGTTTTAAACACCTAAAACAATTCCTAGCGACGATGCGATCAGCAGTGACTGTCATTTCGAACTGCCTTTGTTGCCATGCTATGCCCAACAATGGATTCCACGGCACTACGTGAAGTAGGATAGCTATATTGGGTTCCTAACAATGGATGCTGTGAAAAGCACTGTTAGGATCCCAATACAGATCAGTACAATAGACAAATTGGCCAATCAGCAGCGAGATTCAGAGTTGAGCAGAAGATTAAGGCGTTGAACTCCCGGGGGGGGGGGGGGGGGCACTTGGGTATTTAGGGGGGTGCATACGTTCGTTATCAAAATTAAAAAACACCCCTAAAGCACTGATTTCTGGCCAAAAAAGCACCTTATTTTAATAAAACGCTGATTTTTTCCACTAAATAAACACCCCTTCTTTTATCAAAACACTGACATTGGATGAACGGGAACACGTATTTTAACTTAAGATTTTATAATCCTCTGCTTGTTTAGCGGCAGCAAACTCGGAAGCCCTGAGTCACTTCGGGAGTCATTCGACGTCAGAGCCGCGTATATTTCGTGGATTGTAAGGGGATTTTGACCCCCATACTTCGTACCTGGGTAGAAAAAAGTACCCTTCTTTTACAAAATCGCGGACATGCGGAGGTCTTAAAAAAAGACCCCTTCTTCCGCGAAATACGTAACGAAGGTGCGGCCCCCCACTGTACCCGAGTGCCCGCCCCCCCCCCCCCCCCCCCGGGGTTGAACTATCGACTTGTATTAGATATACACAATTTGAACATAGAAATACATGTATATGTACTGTCAATATTATTATCGGTTTTAGAATTGACACACACCGGCAATGTGTCCTTTATTTAGTTTTGAACCATATGCTCTACTCACACGCGCTGTAGGCGGGAATATGATTCACAATCGAAATATGATAAACGATGGATATAAACAAGAGTCCTCTATCAAAGCGCATCTATGACGTCATCACGTCACGTCAGGAGCTCAGATTCTTGACCCACTTCTAGAGCGACGTTCAAGCAAATAACGGCAGACTTTCTAGAAACTGGTGGTGAGAGAGAGAGAGAGTGGAAGGTTTTGTCATATTTTGAGTTTGATAGAACTCAAACCTGAAAAGTAGCATAGTTAAAAGACCTCTAGAAGCTTAGATGAATAAATCAATGGATAGGTAGCGGGAGACCAATTACCATATGCGCTATAGTGAAGACCTGGCTACCCCAGGAGTAATCTCGCCTCAGTGTGACGTCACTAGGAGACATTAAGAACTGAGAGGGCGTTCGTATCGTTTACAGAGAAAGTTGCTCACCAACATGTGCAGAACGAACCTTTTGCGATATTCGTTACAGCCTTGTTGTTCAGGTATATCTGCGGTTGCGTATCTGGTGTATGGACATTCGTGGCCAGAACGGACGTTGTAGAATTGTTCTAAGTAGAATCAGAGAAATACTACTTCTCTCAGGTAAAATATAACAACTTTGAGTTTACTAATAGGTAAACAAGAAACACTGTAGCATATAGCCCTTGGCGACCTATTCCAGACCCATATGATCCATGAGTAGCAGAATGAGAGGGTTTGTATACGCAACAGGGAACTCATGAGATTAGAAGTCAGTGATTTCCCAGCGCATCACCCACAGAGCTACTTATGAGGATTTAATCAGAACTCTACGACCATGCTACTCCCTTGTGGCGCTCTGCACGGGAATCACAATGCTTTTATCCACGCGATGATCCCCACACAAGGCGGAAATAATGGCATTAGTTTGGTTAGTGGTGAAAGACTCTGGTGGAATGGGGTAGACGATGCCATGATCAACACTTAAGTACTGTTATCCCCTACATGTAGAAAACATTGAGTGGAAAAGAACAAACCTAACCCTTCCAATGCTGAAGCTACTTTCGTCAGAAGCACAAGGAAGCAAGCTTTCTGGAAACCATCTAAACCCTGTCGTGTTAGTACTCATTGGATAGCCCTCACAGAGCACTCTCAGGTGAGTATCCATATGCCAGGGTTTCAGTCATTTTGCATTGCCCAGATAATAGCCACCAGCAGCATATTAAGGGCTAATAGGCGGATCGCAGTGTCCCACACGCGGCGGCAATGCGTGCTATATACTGTAAATCACTTAAATATAGCGTGAACATTATATAGCGTAATTACGGTACTGCCCTGGATAGCGTGATCTAAGTATAGCGTTGAACGGGAGCAGCAGCAGCAAGTTCAATTAAGAATTTGATAAAGACGGGGATTTTATAATAGCGCATATTGGCAGAGCGCTATTATTGCTATATCATTGTTCCCGCTATACTTAAGTGATTTACAGTATTCATGTCACTGTATTGCTGCACTATGGACTGGTAGCAGAACAAGCCAGGGCATAAGGAGAAGTAACCAGGTGTCTGTAAGGTTCGTCTTTGTCCTCTGGTTGACCAAGATAATCAGGTTATTCGAGATGCGTGGCTGACTGCGTTAAATACTCTGAGGTCGCGATTTGCAGGTAATAAGGTGAATGTTATTGCTCGCATTGTGGGTGACCTACTCAACGTGATATTATAAATCACCCTCTAAGGAGATGTTTGTACTCTTCTTTCGTGTAGAAGAAAATAAGTGCTACAACCAGTTCTAAGGGCAGGTTGACCCAGTAACTTCCAGAAAGAAGCAACACTCCTTTGTGGTAAGTTGTTTTAATGTTCATTGATCACTTGCCACATCACCATTATAATCCCAGTTGGAATTAGATTATAGAAATGAAAACTTTTAAGGAAATATGGAGCCCAATTGTGTAAGAGGATATAAGAGCATAAGGACTGATCAACTAATAACAAAGGGAACCTAGCACTTTAGTACTTTAATACTTATATAAGAGCATTAAATCTACCAGGAAATTAAAGAGCATCCAATCATAAGATTGTAAAGTTTTATAATTGTTAATTGAAAATTGTGTAAAGGAGAAATGATAGAAAATGAAATAATTTGATCAGCAAGTCTCCGTTTATGCCATACTTATCTATAACTTAAGAAACTATGCACCCTAGAGCTTGAATACTACCATCAATTTAAAGATCACACAATTTTACACAATATAGTAAAGTTTATAATTGTAAATTATATTCTCATTTTTTTTGCATTTTACATATTATTCCCTTGAGAGGTAAGGAAACTATACAACTATACAGGCCCAATTCTGGGCCATTACAGGTAATTTTGTATTGGCCCTGTGTCGGCCCTGTGCTGAATTGGTACCAGGCTAATAACGTAATAACTTTACAGCGTCAGTACTGGTCAATTACAGTCAACATTGTAGCGACCCAGTATTGGATCTGTACTGGGCCGATGCTGAAAAACCGACCGGGCCAAAGAAAATAGGGTGTGCAAAAATGTACCATGCCATTACTGGCTTGCGGTATTGGACCCTTATTGCAAACAGTATTGGGCCAATAACATAATGTTTGCTGGGTTGCTGCTGCTGCTGCCGCCGTGTGAAGTTTATAACACAAATAGTTACTTCAAGAAAGAAGAAGAAGTAGTAGTAGTAGTAGTAGTAGCAGTAATAGTACATGTAGTGGTAGTAGTAGTAGTAGTAGTAGTAGTAATAAAAGTTTAAGTACAGTACAAAGTAGTAGTAAAGGTGCTGCTACTAACTACTACTACTTTTATTACTACTACTACTACTGCTGCTGCAGCTGCCGTGTGAAGTTTATAACCATAACATAAGTTTCCATTTGATGGCAAGTCCATTTTCTGCAAATTAGTCATGCAGATTTTACAAGTGGGTGAGCAGCGTTGGCTGTTAATCAAGCAGGCCTGCCGGAGGGATTAACAGGACAGGTAGAGATGCATCTTCGCAGCAATGATTGCGACAAGTTAACATCTGACTGGCATTTAATCCAGGCATGTGTCACGCCGAGAGTTTTATCTAGCGATGAAGTCATTTCAACAAAAGAAGGAATCTCGGGACTGTCTCCTGTGCATGTCATTATCAGACAGCGGCTGGGATAACCCAATACGAGGCCAAATCACAATCCTATCACACACCATCAAAAAGTAATTACTGCTTTCAAAGGATGGACCAATATCATCCGGGTTCAGCTCACTATCAAAATAGATGGGATGTTCGAGGAGGCTAGAAGTTTGGTGCGGAAATCTTTATCTCTATCTTTGCAACTCTGGATCACTTTTGTGTGTGTGTGTGTGGTTATTCAGATTGTTAGTTGGATAGTTTGCTAGTAGAAAGTGTGTTGGTAGGTGTGTTGTGTTTGTTATTGCCCTTTTTGTTGATTGCTATCTTAGTTTGTTTGACTTGGGTGAGGAGTTTATAGGTCTTTTGTTGTTTGGTATAGTTTACTCTATACCATGTCCATAGATTTAGTATGCTATGAGTAAATGCACATCATACTTAGCACTACATGTGGCAATCTCAAAGATGTACATTACAAACTTTTTAAAACTTCATCATGAGAGAGTTTCTATCCCTTGATAGAGAATTATAAATACAATCCTAGTATGATAACATCAATTAGTGAAGTAACTTTCGTAGAATGTAAGTAGCTGCTAATTGCAAATAAGCCTTTGCTGGTCATCTCACTAATCAGATTTCTAAGCTTGCACTTAGGGGACTTAAACAGAAACTGTGCCTTTAAAAACGACTACACCGTATGCATTATTCCCTTTACAATTAGGATGTATATATATATATATATATATATATATATATATATATATATATATATATATATATATATATATATATATATATATATATAAACACATTCATCTAGATTTTTGATATTTCATTCGTTAAAGTTAGTAAAGTATGCGGGAAACAAATTATAATTATCGTATCAAAGCAAGCAAGCATCATCAAATGAAATGAATGTATAAAAGCTTCTGAGAGAGTGCACTGGGGAAAAATAGGAACTGCGTCCCTTCAAGATCTCTTACCTTGGGGCTAGACGACACGACGGATCGTATTTCTCCATTATCCTCTAAGTGTGCACCTCAAACACACGCACGGTTATTGCCAACCAAGAGAAAGGACTGCTCTTTAAAGTCTACGGGATTGAATGCGACACTTAAATGTTTGTGAGCACATCAAAACGGATATGTTTTGATCGTGGACACCCTAAGGATATATGGAGTTTATTCAGCGACAACAAACAGCTGTAACACATGGGGTTATTATGAACCCAGGTACCAGAGGTGGTATCCAATATCCACCTAGTACCTAGACACAGACGAACTTCCTCCCTACCCCGCGGGCTACGGCTCTGGCAAGGGAGTAATATTTCAGCTTTCAAATCTATCGATCATAGTGGTGCCATTTCCAAACCAATCAATGCGCTACTCATCAACATCTCTGAAGCTCTCAAGTGTTTTGCACATTGGTGTGCTTTGTCAAATAGTAATTATTGGCTGGGCATCATATATATATATATATTTAT
The DNA here is from genome assembly GCA_963942565.1 of Maea johnstoni. Lineage (NCBI taxonomy): Eukaryota > Metazoa > Annelida > Polychaeta > Spionida > Magelonidae > Maea > Maea johnstoni. The sequence continues at coordinate 28,369,668 of OZ012689.1, read as the reverse complement.
ATATATATATATATATATATATATATATATATATATATATATATATATATATATATAGAGAGAGAGAGAGAGAGAGAGAGAGAGATATATATATATATATATATATATATATATATATATATATATATATATATATATATATATAGATATATATATAGACAGACGACTTCCTCTATTTCTCTAAAGCAAATGATAGAATAAACTGCAGTTCTTAACCCCAATCTTCATGGGGACCAAATACTAGTAATTAATTTTGGCTTGAATTAGTACTACATGTAGCTCACACATTAAAGTAACAAAACGTCCGCTTGATATTAGACACTGCCTGTTACCCTTTGTAATAAAGATCTGAAAACTTCCCTGTCCTATACCCACGCGAACTTCCTACCCCCGCAGGCTGGAACTATGGGAAGGGATTTTTATTTCAGCTTTCAAATCTATCGATCTGAGTGGTGACATTTCATCGACTCCTCTGAGGCACTGTTTTGCTCAATACAGATAAAACTACTAAAGTGATGTGCGTCGCTAGACGATTATGGATCTGCAACAATTGAACAAGAAAATAAGAGTTTTATCAGTGGTATGTTTTATCGAACAATTGCATTTTGTCATATGGTAATAATAAACTGTATATATATATATATATATATATATATATATATATATATATATATATATATATATATATATATATATATATATATATATGTATGTGTGTGTGTATGTATGTATATTTGTATGTATGTATGTACATATGTATGTGAGCGCGTCTAAACAGAGGGCTTGATGTAGAGCAAATAATGAAATAAACTGCATCAAGTCTCCAGTCTTTTCTTTCCTTTATGAGTGCTTACCCCAAATCCTCTTGGGCTACGGAGTTTTGGTTTTAATTAGTACCAGCTCACACCTCAAAGTAAAGAAACGTCCGCTTGATATTAGGCACTGCCTGTTACCCTTTGTGATAAAGATCTGAAAATGAAATGTCTCTGCCCTTGTTCGACTACATATGACTTTCCCAACAGCGTTCTGTGGGTTCCTCAAGTACAGGCTATGGTTAGGACGTCGCGTGTTCAATAGACAGTGTGTATTGTGGATGATGATAGGAGGATGTGATTGCGAGGTGCGATTACAGCACAAATCAGATAAGTCAGAACACTTTCCCAGCGCCACTGCCTGCCTCCCCCTCATCCTCCTCCCTCACAGATCAATACACAGCATTGATGTGAGACTCCTAATCAATGCCTTAACAACTTCACTCCACACATATCTCCATGCAAGTCTCACCACCGTCCGGGCTAAAATCCAGACGGAGAATATGATAACATTGCCAGTGACTTGTGATTAGGTGATGGGTACGTACTTTCGGTTTCCTAACCAACATGTTAGACAACATGCCGAGCTACAACATTACTGAAAAGGTGAGGATAACACTAACACCATATACCACTAATATCGAGATTGGCGGAAAGATAAGTCTGACTGACTGGAGTTTTAGCAATATGAATATCTTAGGCTCAGAAAAATGGAGTCAGCAAGTGCTATGTAAAGAGTGACACTAAACGACATTCCAAATCTATACATTAATTATAGGAAAAGAACTCCATAACTAAGGTCCATTGCCTTTAGTGTCGGTTGGGAAGCTCTATTAAGATGCGTCAGATCACTACGAACAGGTGTGATACATGAATCCTGGGTCAATTTCTTGGATGCTTCAAGGTAGCTTGTGAGGTCAAATCCATTAAAACATCCATTAATATCCAAGATACATGTTTGAAGCGACCATGAAATTCGATATATGGAGAAAAGGGCAAAAAGTATTTCACATAAACTTACTTGTGTGCAAGCCTATGGGGGCTTCTATAATCAATGGTCCCGTGCTCTGCTCGGTGATTGCCAAGAAAATCGCAATTAATCTAGTTATTGGGGAAAGGATGTAGGCGTTAACATATGTTAGCATCTCAAAATGACCTTATATTCAAAAGGTAACTGCACAAGCCACCTTATAACATCTACATCGAGTCAATGAAAATCCTATGTTAGATCTGAACTGAATGGATCTAATATGGTATAACAGTGATTTGGGCACTAATTACAGAAAGAGTTGGGAATTGTAAAAGGCATGTGCCGGGTACCAGATGTATGCCACTTCAGTTGGAATGTCTTACTGAGAGATCAACTGCAAGCAAAATTTCAAATCGAGATATATACTTTAGACTACGAAAATCAAAGATTTAGAGTTATAACAAATTGGTAAGATACAACTATCAGAACAAAAGAATTTTGACTGGGCCATACCTTCTATTAATTCATCATTAATTATCAGAATTGCGGACAAAGTTTGTTCAAATTTGTATAAGCAACTGCTTGGAGCACAATATGACCAAGAATCAATTTGCAGATGGAATATAAAGTATGATTTTATGTGGCATATAGAAAATGGATACTGAAATATTTTCCTTTCTATTTGTTTATCACCAATTCTTAGTTTACATATTGCTTGCCTTTATTGTAGTTATCATGAAATGAATAATTAAGAATTACTTGATTTCCTGTCAAATACAGTACGATGATGATTGTGTACTTTAAGATGCAATGAAAATCATTTCTTTGAAAATTCAAAAAAAAGGAAAAAAACTTGGAACTACATCTGATACTAATGTCATTGATGCAATTCAGGCAATATGGTCAATCAAAATGAATGACGAAATAGAGTTTAGAAATGTGGCAGATTCCTTGAAGGTTAACTATCGTTCTTAAAGTGACACATTTTCCAAACTTTTCCAATTTAACTTAGTACATAATAGGTTAATGACTAACAAACTATGGTATAAAATTGATTTGGTGCCAGACCCATTATGTTTGCATTGTATGGAAGTAGAAACAATAGAGCACACTGTCACATATATAAGATTAAACTAAAGTACTACCATATTGTATGGTCCACCAGTCAGGTGACTGAGTTCTATAATTAAACCAGCAGTTGCGGTTCTAAAGTCTAACTGGCTAGTTGTCATTTCTACCCACACCTAATTACTATATGGTGTCAGAAGTTAACCTGAGAACATGGACCAATTAAAATGGCCTCTGGGACTTTTCTTTGAAGGAAATGTCAGTGAAAACTGGAGAAGGTTGAAACAGAAGTCTTAAGGGTACATGAAGGCCTCTGGTGTTGCTGGAAAACCTGAAGATGTAAAGGTAGCCAGCCATTCTACAATGTATTGGGGATGAAGGACTTGGGGTCTACAACACATTCCAGTACGCACAAGTATCGTACCAAGAATGCAAAAGAGCTGATACTACAGCATGAAATGACAGACAGGCTGTGGCAGAAATAAGGCATTGATCTGTTTGAATTCAAATCAAAAAACTATTTGGCAATAGTACTATTCAAAATATCCAGGAATCAGTCAGATGAAAAACAAAATGGCTGAAACAGTGATAAGTCACATAAAATCATATTTCCCCAGACATGGAGTACTAAAATCTATAAAATCTGAAAATGGGCCATTCAGAAGTAGAGAATATGTGCAGTTTGCAAAAGACTCGGGTTTCACAACTGTAGCATATTCAGTCCAATATATCCTCATTTGAATTGTATGAACGAGAGGACAATTCAAACTATAGAGTTGCTGCTAGTGAAAGAAGATGACAACAGAAAGGATCCTCACATTGCACTTCTTGAGTACAAGATACTCCTGTAACAGGAATGCCCTACTCACAAGCTTCACTCCTGAGAAGCAGGAACCCCAAAGCAAAGATTACCTGCATCGTCCACCCTGCTCAAACCAAGAGTAGCATTAGATGATATGTCCCAGCTGGTAGAACGTCAAGGACAACAGAGCAAATGCCACCCAAAGATTGAATGAAGTCGCTACTGGTGATGGTGATGTGTAAAGGAGATACCAGCGGGATTTTTTGAAAACTAATGAATCCTCACCAGTTATCATGAATCCTGAGCCTAATGAGGATTTTCATGAGCTTGTTTCAACTGTGTCTGAGACAACCGCTTTTGGAAGTGAGCATGGGCAGCAATCTTAACTAAAACACTAGTCCCATTGTGCAATGCCCTGACCAGCTACCATATTGTATGGTCCACCAGTCAGGTAAGTTCTATTACTAAACCTGCAGTTCTGGTTCTGAAGTCTGGTTGGCTAGTTGTCATTTCTACCCACTCCTAATTTATTTATTTTTTTGAGTGTTCACATGTGGTTAATTTATGGCGACAGGTAGAGCTTTGGATCAGTTAGAGAAACCTGCAAAGCTCTCAAACATTGAAAAAACTTAAATATGGTCTAAATTCAAATGGCCACAAAAGAGGTAATTTATAGGAAAAAGCAAGGAATGGAGTCCCAAATATGATACAAGAGGAGAATTTCATATAACAAAATAATCAAAGAAAATGTCCTAATTTCATCTAAGTGAGATGATCCAAATCTTTGGGAGAAATGGTGTTTGAAAGAACAGGGTTTAATGTGGATAAATTGATGCTGATATTACAATTATGCTTGAGATGTAGTTTCTTAAAATTTGACTATTAGCAATTCTTACTTGATTGCATGTTACCTTGATGATGGCGTTGAGAGGCAACAATAAAGATATATATTATCTGAATAGATAAATGTGAAATTTAAATAGGAATTCGTAAACTAGATAAAATAGTCCAACTCCATCTGGCAATGTGAAAGTGACTGCTACCCATTGTAAAACGTTAGAGAGAAAGTCATATTCATAAAGAAACTGCATTACAAGCCTTAACATCCTGTTAATAGAATCTGTTAACATTATCTGAGATGTGTGTTAGCATGAACAATAATTAAAAGGAAACACAGCATTTACTATCCCTATAGAGTTTGATGTATTGCAATATCTTAAATCTACCACAAATGATTTATAAATCATTCAGATCATGACAGAAATTGGGATGAGTATTAAATATGGTAAAGCCCAAAATTACCTGTCTGACTGAGATTTAGAGCTGTGGTTTTAATTACTCAGAGAATTTCCAACACCAACAATGCAAAAATAAAGAAAAGTGTTAAAAAGGATTATTATATTTTCAGTTTTGGAGATCTCAAAAATCTCACTTTTGCATTCTTATATTCTTTATTATCTTATTATTTTATAAAGAAATTACCCCCCCCCCCCCCCCACAAAAAAAAGAAAAAAATCATGCTTTTTTTTCAATCATATCTTGATAAAATAAATTCCCCTTCCCCCCTTAGTTTAGCAATGTGGATACATATCATGATCTATCAATAGCAGTTTCAATCAATAAAATCAAAGATACTTGTCTGAGGTTTGCAGTACCATCTCTGAAGTCTAGAGTCAGATCCCAAAATTATCCTATATTTGATAATTTTTTTGATAAAATCACCTAAAGTCAGGCACCATGGATATATATTTCAAAATATTTACCATGGCAGTCTCAGTCAATAAAGCACAATAAATATATGTGTAATATTTGCACTTTCTACTTTGAAGTAAAGGTTTTTCTTATTCACAGTTTTAAATATTTTTTTTACTAAAATTTCCCAAAAATGCAGTCACTAAGGGTACCTTTTAGAAACTTAATTGATGTCAGTCATCAACAATTTTTTAATGAATATTTGTGTGAGATTTGCAGCTTCTATTCTAAGGCCTAGGATTTTTATGGTCAGATCCCAAAAATTGCTGTTTCTTTCCTTTGTCTAGAAAACACCCCAAAAACAAAATATGAGTCAATTCACAATATCCACTACATCAGTTTCAAACAGCAACTCTCTTAAGTGTATTTGTGCCAAGTTTAGAGATTCCACTTTCCTTCCTGTATTTGTTATTGTGCTATGCCTAAAAACCATGTTTTATTTATTTTTTGAATAAAATACCCCCCAAAAAGGCTTTAGGGGTGACTCACACTCTGCCTTCTATAAGAATGTTGATCAGCATCACTATGAGTATAGTTGTATCAAGTTTCATGCTTTTTTCTCAAAGTACACAATATTTGTCCTAGCCCGCTATTAGCTGATAATTGAGCTTAACAGATCTGAATTTGAACTGAAGTCGATGTTAACGCCTAAGGCGTTAGTGTTTCGGCCTGTACAAACTATATGGGAAGAGGGCCTTCCTTAACAGAAAGCTCAGATCAACACTAACA
>OZ012689.1:28335035-28363335 GCA_963942565.1 Maea johnstoni | reverse complement strand
TATATATATATATATATATATATATATATATATATATATATATATATATATATATAAATATATATATATATATATATATATATATATATATATATATATATGTATATATATATATACATGTATATATATATATACATGTATATATATATATATATATATATATATATATATATATATATATATATATATATATATATATATATATATATATATATATATATATATATATGTATTTTATTGTATGTTTATTAACTGTACTAATAATGTACAAAATCATAGCAAATACAGTTTTTTTACAGGAGAAATAATTAAATAAAGGAGCAAAGCAAAATAGAACTCAATGAATTAACAGTAAGGTTACTATTAAATATTTACAATGCTTATACAGTGTATCAAGGAAAATGGTCGGTGGAAAGAACAACCATTCACGGGGAGATACATACTACTGTGCCAATACGGGAGGACTTTTAAGAGAAAGTGTGCGTAACACACTAACAAATATAAAATGGAAAACGGGAAACAACAATAAGATGTTGCTCAAATTAACGGTTGCTCGCTACCCTTCTATACATCTAGGATATATATATATATATATATATATATATATATATATATATATATATATATATATATATATATATATATATATATATATATATATATATATATATATATGGCGAAAATTGACGATGGTCGAAGTTCTAACTATTTTCGTGTGTTGATCCACAATTCAATAGAATCTGGCAGCTAAAATCGGATTAAGGGCTCTGTTATAAATATACCGGGTAGAGCAGGCAATGTTTATTGCATTGCACACGTGCTTGTTAGAGAATAATGTAATTCGGAATGGGACACCCTATAATTTATGCCAGCATCATTTCCTGCAAGTGGCATCCTTGTGTAGGCAATGGGTTTGTAAATTACCCTGCTTTTTATGTAAATACACCGACACCCTCTTAGATTTCCCGATCGATTTTATAGGTAAACTCTTGTGAACAGGAAGGGGAAAGGAAACTCAATAAAAATCTACTTCTACTTCTACTTTAGTTCTCTAATTCTGCATGAAAGCATTGCAAAATGAACACCATAGTTCTGTTCTAGGACTGAAACTCCAACTGGCTAATACACCAGTTATGCGCTACGATATGATACACGAATGTAGCATGCGTTTGATGTGTCTGATAGTTGCTTTTTTCTCTACAATTGCAAACACTTTTTTTTACACGATGTAAATAATTATGTCAGGAAAGAGATGTATAAATTACCAACATGTAAAAATGGTTGTTTTGTGAATTCTCTCCACATATTCTTCAACGTGATTTCAGGAAAAAAAAATTCGATTTATTCATTTGTAAAACGACATTTGGTGGTACTCCTTAATACCGTACACATTAGGTATTTACCAATAATGTTTGTTGTACACATCACTTAGCCGTAGTATAGACATTCATCACCGCCTATACCAAACTGCATTATAGACAAAGTACTCGAAGATGTTACTAAAAACCCACATACTCGCCTATACATACTCGTTGAAACTGCAAGACAGCTCTAGGCAGCGCCCATTTCACCAAATACTACACTATACACAATCGTCTAAACTAGAAGGTTATCTCTAGGTTATATAAGCGCACTTCCCTATACCATTAAAGTGCGAGGTTTGGTTTTCGTCACATTTTGTATGGCAAGAAAATGCTTAATGCTGGACCCGCTATCCGAAGTCCGTGCAGTGATGAGGCCAACTCGCGGTCGGTACGTTAGACCATATGGTCATGAAGGCTTACCCTTATTGTGGTGAATGGTATGCTAGACGATTGTGTGATTAGCGAATACCATTCACATTTTGTATGGCAAGAAAATGCTTAATGCAGGACCCGCTATCCGAAGTCCGTGCAGTGATGAGGCCAACTCGCGGTCGGCGAATAATTGTACGTTAGACCATATGGTCATGGAGGCTTCCCCTTATATTGTGGTGAATTATATGCTAGACGCTTGTGTAATTAGCGAATACCATTCAGACACTTTGATTGCTAGACGAATGCAAGCAGCTGAGCTCTTGTGAATCTGTGGCACAAACATAATTTATCAATGTCTCCATAAAAGGGCACGATTCGGAAGCACACCGAGAAAATATATCTTTCGCTTCGATGTAATGGGAAGAGATGGCATGACTGATTCAACAACTTGTAAAGAAGTAGTAAATTGACCAAATTATACAGACTTGAAATTGTACATATAACTACATAACAAAGTAAATAACAAATACAAGATTGGAACACGAACAAAAAAAAAGGAAAAGAAAAAAGTCACTTTTAACAATAAATAAAATTAGATATCAGAATAAATTAGGACATAGTTAGAAATAGCATCCGGTTGGGAATATAGAACATAAACCCTTATAAACTCAGTCTTCAAACGGATCCACCGTTGTGACTTATTTCATCGTGTCTGAAATGAACTTTCTATACATGTCGTCCAATTAGCCTGTCCAGCCATACTCCACATGTACATCATTTCATTTTTACTAATTCCCTCTATCCTTCGTCCTAGCAGCCAATATGGGGCCGTTCTTGTGTTTGCATCAAAAGATATTCTTATTGCTAGGCATGATTTGTATACCTCTTCATACATTCTACCCTTTTTTGATTGATAATGTGGGCATTGCATAATAATGTGGAAATATCGTCTGGTGCAGAAAAGTCACATTTATCACATATTTTACAAGTAAACGTTTGGTCTTCATCTCTATAGTTATCACATTTCAGTAGACTGGTCAGTGAGTGACAATTCGTACTAAATGTTTGCATATTTTGATCAGGTTAGGGAACACATCGGATGTATGACACCAACTTATGTAGATAGATTGGGGTATTGTCTTTTGAATAAGGTCATTAGTTTACTGATCATGATTAGGTTAATATATAAACCAACATGCATCTTCCAGTTGCCATGCTCGGCTAGACACTGTTTTCGACCATATTTTCTTACTAGTAATCGGTTCAGACCCTTTGTAGTACTTGCTGAATTGGTCTTTTAATCCAAAACGATTGTTGTCCTTTTCTTCGTTAAGGATATATCTATGGAATCTGTTTGAAAGAGCTTTCTTAAACATATGTTCTATATCAAAGGAGCGGTAGGGAGGATCCGCCCTCAGGTCTACTTGTTAGGATTCCTGGCTTACAAGCGGATAGGCGTGGCTTTCGAGTCTCCGCCGGATCCACATGTGTGTTGGCATGTGCGGCGTTGTGATGGGCTATTGGGACTATTCGAAAAGAGAAGATATGGCTTCACGTGGCAAGTAGTGTATAAAGTGACGTATGAATCCTCTTCCCCGAGCCCGAGTATAGGGACAAGGTTGAAGGTTTTAACATATTTGATTTTTTCAAAATGACTATATTCACAAACCCACCCCTCAAGTAACCTTGACGAACAGATATGCAAGTATGTGATTTTTATTAGCTCAGGTCATATCGCTATGAGAAAGAATCCAATGACAAAGAAGCAACTCTTTTATTTGTGCGAAGTCTTAAAGAATACCGCCAGTCGTGCAGATACTCGAAACCAACATCTCATTCAAGTTTCTTTTCTTCCGGGCTTTTCTTTCATCCGCTCGCGTTCGAAGTGGGAGAAAGATAACTTTCAAACACTCATAAATCAAACCTGCCCCTACTTGGCGAAGCGTTTGATCCGAACCTATCTCCGATTGCTGATTGAGATAGGAAGCTGTGATTAATGTCACGTGGCAATCCTCCAGTGAAAGGGGAATTCCTTAGCGTGCGCCCTGCTACGCTCTATCGGCCCTGAAGATGTGCCGAACACTTTATCTTACTGCCAATGTTCCTCGATAAAACACTAAACAGATCTTTACACCAGTCATCATCTCAGATTGCATATCTCATTTTGTGAAATTGGACGAAGGAAGATCTAGAAGTTATTTTCTTTCCGAACAATAGTGTGCGATATGTTACTTAATGAGTTCAATCTTTTGATTTGGTTAGCAGAACCTCGACTAGTTCGATTTTAATGGTGTTAATTTGGGAATAACTTAAGACAACCTATCTATGCCAGATATGCCTATTCCGAAACTCGAATATCACAGTTAGGCACGGTGACTCTGTTCTGGATGCATCAGATCTAGATAACTAGATTGCTCGATCCCACTATTTGGATGTGGGATCTAGGCTATTGGGCATAAAGATGTTGATTTGTTAAACGCCTTCGAGAGACACCCTGCAAGGAGACAGCAAAGACTGCACTTTAGCTCTTTCAATTTTACAACCTATGCATGTCTGGGATGGATGAACATAGTGCAACTAATATTAGAGCTTGGAAACTATTTTTTGCGAGAACAATCCTAGCAATGAAAGAGTACATGCCGTTTAGCTAGATTCTAATTCAATGAATAGATGAGTTTGAGGTAGACAGTGGTAATCGGTGCGCCACGCCGATTCTTCAAATTCTCCAATTCTGTAACGAATTTGGCTTGCATTTGTATATTCATTGATTGTAAAGGTGATTTACAAAGACATACAAAAGACATACACAGTTTTTGTATATAATAACAGAGTGAAAAACAGAAGAAAAGGGTTAACTTGACCAAGTGAGATCAATGGGAAAATGTAACGTCAACACACTGAGTAAGTTGATGTGGAAGAGAATAAGACATGGGGGATTGAAAGAAAGCGGTGGCATGATCATGTGCTTCTAAATGACAAGAAACTTTATTTAAACAGGTATGTATCTGTTCATCCGGATACTCTGCAGTGTGGTGGAAGATCTCTGACAGGTATCAGAGTTACATGTAAAAACTAAAAAGTGTGAGAAAATGCTTAAAAAATGCTCTGTTATGCCTGTTCTTTATAGAAGTGATGACAGTACATTGCAGGATGCTAAGAGCACCTTTCACAACTGATTCCGGGGATGCTAGACACGCGATCATGCCCCTACCAGGCTCAAGTACATGTTGAAAAGTACGGAGAGTTAAGAAAGATGTCTTGATTTTTCCACAAAATATGCACTGTTGACGTGCTGAAAGGTAATGATATTAGAGTATGGAAATTTGAAGATATGATACCTATCTGGCAAATAGTATGTACTTATATGAGTACGAATGTACTATGACATCCTTAAAATCCGAAAGAGTCTGGGTTTAGGTAAGCTAAATTTGGCTCCACCAGTGGCTTGGTGTGACAATAGGAGGCAGATACCTATATACGTCACCACAATACTTATGTTGCGTTATACGCAAATCAAGAACATAACATTTGATATTGTGCTAAATATGATTAACATTTGTATCCTTATGTACATGTAGAGTTGACCTTTTCAATGTACGATTTTTGTCGAAACTTTTTCGGCAAATAAATGTACAACTACTAAAACTTACGCCGTTAATCCATCAGGAGACTAAGTTTATTTCTTGTTATTTTGCTTTTACTGGCAAGAATGCGTTTTCCTTTGACCAATGGACACATCTCGTACATCTTTGAGAGGGTTGCTTATTTTCACATATTGCAGTTTAAAAGTTGTGTCGTATGGAATGCGATGTTTGCATGTTCGAGATTCTGGCATTTTTTTTACCTGAGCCTTTATTTTTGCGCCATCCTTGAATCTATATTCATTGGTATTTAATTTCAAATGGTTTTAGTAGCTGATACAATTTCTATACGTGCACAATGTATTGTATTGTATGAGTTGGTGACTGAGTTTAAGTGACTGTTCGCTCTATATTAGTGCAAAGCCTCACAGGATACACCGAATGATAGTAGAACTGGACCATATGGAAACATAATGCATAGACGTGACAATTTCGTTCTGGGGATTGTCATACTTTGATTATATCTGATCCGATGGTGTTAATCGTATCATGCCTCGTCGGCAGAAATAAATAAGGTTATATGTATACGTACACACCAGCTATGTATACAGATTTGTGGTTTATCTCGGAATACGCGAGGGAGAAATTTTATTAGGATGTGTGTTTCCCCTAGATAGCTGATAATTGAATCACACAGTAGATTTATAACGATTCCATATCCTCCTCAACTGACTAAACACACTCTAAATTAGCATATCCTAGCCTGCAACTTGTATAGGTTATATAACAACATAGTGCATGAAACAGAGTAACATATGTTTGCTTACTCATAATATAATTATTTATACAGGTTTATTATTGAACACATTGCATATATATGTGACCCGTTCTACTAAAGAAGGTATGACTTATCAATACATATATGCATACACTTCCCATGTTTAGTGCAGGCAATATTGCGTATACCAAATAACATCCACGTACATTGAACTCCCCCTCTGTATCATCTAAATCAAAGAAAAACCTTAAAACTATATATATATATATATATATATTTATATATATATATATATATATATATATATATATATATATATATATATATATATATATATATATATATATATATATATATATATATATATATATATATATATATATGTACATGTACATATATATATATATATATATATATATATATGTATATATATATATATATATGTATATATATGTATATATGTATATATATATATATATATATATACATATATATATATATATATATATATATATATATATATATATATATTATTATTATTATTATTATAACTATTATTGTTATTGTTATTATCGTCATCATCATCTTCATTCATCATTATTATCTTCAATATCATTGTAACAAGGTAGATATTCACTTAATTGAGCACTAAACTAGGTGATTTACATTGATCAACTCCAGTATTACACCTGTTAAGTATTAAACGATTGCATTAGCGGTTTCATTAACGGGGTGTGCTTGCTATATATATGCATACCATAACTGTCTGGCATCTTAACCTCTGCTATGTTGTTAATTATCGTATGATTGATTGGGAAATGATATTGTGTTAGCGATGACCTTCCCCTAGGCGTCTTGACCCGATAAAGCACAAGTAGGGTCAATGTTCACAAAAATCAACACGGAAAGTAGATACGACGCTCCAGCAATAGTGCTAAAATCAATTAATCGATGCACCGTATTGGCCAAATTATCTCATCATTATAACGTCGGCGCCATGGCTCGATCAGTTCTATAGGCATAGTATACATCTATCCCAGATGCCCTGTTGGGAAGCTGAAATAATAACGATACGGCCCACAACAAGAAAGTATAAGTGTCTTACCTTTTCTGTCGTAGAGAGAGCTACTCTATCATACTCCAAAAGTAGTAATATGTAGATCCTGGTCCGTGAAAACTCCACACAGAACTGCGTGTTGGGTGACACTCACTGTTGTTCGTATAAACACCTCTCGTGTGTCTTGATAGCAACTCGTGCCTGTTCCGTCTGACTTGCAAATAAGGTCGACACAGTGGTTGATTCAGCTGAGTGCGCAGCCTCGAGAGGGGTGAGTCCTAACACTGACAACACTGACGTGTCTGTGGCGGTGTACACTGTGATACTGAGCTGCTGTAGTGGACGGTGGGCGCAGCGGCGAGGAGCAGCAGCAGCAGGAATAGACGACGACTAGTCCAAGCCAGGCACTGCTCTGAGCAGCCTACTAAGTAATAATAGTACCGCCGCCTCGCCCAGTAGCAGCGCAATAAGGCAAAGTCAATGCAAATCTCTGCTTCCAATACACGCACCTTCAGTACTCCCCGGTGCGTTTTCTCAGTATTATCACTACGTGTTATATATTAGTGGGTTAAGAAGATTATAATATTAGGATATCGTAATGAAATCATCATCCGCAAAAGCTGTGCCATTGACCTCATTACAACTTAACCCTTTTCATTCAAGAGTGCAACCACGATTTGAAGTTTCAATGTTACTCATCAAAAGGGTTATATAGGTAAGAAGCATTTGAAGGGGGAATAGTAAATATAACGGGAAGAAGTTTTCAAACAAATATTTCCGAAAGTATCGCTTTGATATGAAGATAGTCCCATATGTGTCAGATTTGAGTGTGCTCCAGATGTGAATGGGTCAAAAGTATCTTGTGATTGGTAGTCATGTTGAGACGCTTTCTTCATCATACTTAAAGGTTAAGACTAAGGTATTAAGTAAAGAGTATCTGTATGTATACTAGGATTTTAATGTGTTCATCACTAACTCTACTGGCTATATCAAGTACATATATAGGACGATCACATAACTAACACATCTCTAAATGTTACAAAGCTCAGTGAGCGACCGTGTAGTAGTAGTATTGAGGCCAGTGACTCAGTGTTTATGTTTCATAGATATGTTATCTCCGCAACTTACATGTACGTGAGTTTCTCAGCGATAGTCAAACTGCTCATACCAAATAGTACGAACCAGTATAGTTTACTTAACGTCCTAAATGGTTTACGGTCATTTATCAAAATCTCTTACCAGCTGCTTACAGCCTATTTAATTCCGCCCATACGTGTTGTTATATATAAGTAGGTGTTTGAAAACGTTGAACTGTATTTGATAAGTGAATCATTATGCAAACTGTACTGTCACGGACTCACGTGTCAAGATGAATATGTTAGAAATAGACCTTGAACCGTGACATAGAAAATATTGACTAGAGCTTTAGTTGCTTACTGGGAACAACAAATGTGCTACACATATTTACAGTCTCTGTTGATGGTAGTTGACATAGGTTCTGTATCATGCATATTTTACAATAGCTGGGAACATCCAAGAAAAAATATTAATATAATTACTCGTGGATGATTATGATGTTATGATAATACTAATAATACTAATAATAATAATAATAATAATAATAATAATAATACTGTATGTATGTATGTTTATTGACTATGCCAGATGCATAAATATATACAATACAATAAATATAATCGCAAGACAAAAGGAACACATCATTATACGGTTCCGGACAAAAACAAAAATAGTAATGAACTCAAGTAATTAATAATAAGAACATAAACTGGTTAATTGAACACATATCGGTATTCTGATGTGCATACAGTATGCCATTGTCTTCAACTTTGGTTATTTATCCATAGAGACAGTCTAAATGCATACAGACTTAACCAATACCTTCCCTGACTTTACCGTTATACATTTTCGGTATATATATATCGCTGGTATTGACACTATAACTACGTTTTGTTCATACGTAAAACCAGGGTCTGCCTTTCCTAGCAGACCGGTTACTAGATCACATTGTTAGTCTAGCATAACTTGTCCACTGCCATCTGCGATGTTAGGAACATGGGGACATCCAAATAATAATAATAATAATAATAATAATAATAATAATAATAATAATAATAATAATAATAATAATAATAACAACAATAATAATATTGTATATTTGTTGACCACGGCTTTCGCCATATACGTATACATTAAAAATATAATTAGAAATTGCAAAGAGTAATGATACATAGAAAATCCATTGAAACAGAAAAGAACAGAAAAAAGGAAGAAAATATGAAACACCTGGTAGAGCGCAAACCAGCAACTAGCTTATCATCATATTGATTATAAACGATAAAGTAATCTGCGTCATCATAATTGCAGATCACACAACACAGCCCAAGTGTAAAAGTGTCAGGACAAAGCATAGATAAACCTAGATTGACATTTACACAAGAAACAAAATATACCGCAGCAGAGTTGAGTACCGTAAAAGGTATACAAAAGGGTTCATACACACTGGCCATCAGATAGAGTACCAAGAGCAGTTGGTTACCATAAAGGTCCTCTAAGCGGGGACATACATTAAGTTTAACTTATACCTGTCCTATAGACCACAGACACTTTAAATACAATTTATCCACAGAAGGCCCAGATACAAGCCAGAAAGGTTCCATGTACAGCTGTCCACACATGCACCCATCCCGTACTGCAAAGGTATCCTGGCCATTTGACAAGAAATGCCTTAATACTATACCATTATTAACCTCATGCAGTTGGTCAAAAAATGCGCTCCTTGACTTTGCGTAAACTGGGCATCGCAAAGTTATATGATTTGCATCATCCTCCTCCTCTGCTTAATCGCATCTCTCACACCATTTATACAAATTAATCTTACCTTTCAGCCTGACATCGTCGCATTTTAGCAGACTGGCTCGACACAGGATCCTTGCAACTGTCTCACATACACCCATGTATTCTGGGTGCTGGGCAGACAGTAGCCTGCCTCCCAGGCCATATTCAAATGTCCTACCTTGTGGACAGATGGCACTGCGGTATACTAGGAGGTCATTTGGACATATGTGGCAATTGTATGAACTAAATGGCTAACATTGGGCCACAAGTCCCTATGTAGTATAAGTACAGGCATTTATATGTATATAATAAAGTAAACACAGAGTAGAGCCTTGTAGCTAGGTTGGTCAGACAGTTGCCACCATTGTAGGCAATGCGGCATAATGCAGACCTGCTGACCCACTAAGTTTAGATTTGAGTGGGATAGCTAGAGCCTGTATTCCACAATGTGTGCACTTTAGCCCGCAGGCTCTATCCTCTAGGCCAGCGACATCGTCATCGTAAAGCGTAGCTCTAACCCCAACCTGGTCACAGTTGATCCTTTCTTTAACCCCACTAAACCTTAGTTTTTAATACCCTCACTGTCGCATTTCTTTTATTTTCAGCTTTTCCTTCACAGAATACCAAGATACCACTCTTTTTTGGCATTAAACTTGTACCTCCAGACAGGAAGCCTGGAAAGTAGAAAATGAAGATTGGAGCTGCAGGCCTATTCTACTTCATTCAATGCTAAGGTTAGAAAGAACACCAGGTAAAATATCCTATATGACGTAATGGTTTATATTGGATAGGTTTCCGTCCTACGCGAGTAAATGTGAAGTTATGGCTAGACTGATATGTCGTTGTAGTAATCTAAAAGGTGATGACTATCACTTCAAAGAACACATTTCAGAGTCAAGTTCAATGCTCCCTACGCAATACACATGAAGTAGAGAGTACAGAACACATTATTCTACATCGCCCAAATTTAGAAGACCTACGTGAACAGATGTTCTGTGAAATTAGAAATTTGGCTAAAGGGATAGGATCATATATCCTCGAAAATGGTGACAGTCTAGTGGATACGCTCCCTGGAAAACCAGCAGCAACAGACGTGCTGGCTAAGTATGGTACTAAAATATAAGATCAAAATTTCAGATTCAGAAAAAATATTTGGTACTGCCTATAAGAACTCAATACTTGATACGGTGATTTTATTAACTAAGAAGAAAATAACAGACAGAAAGGAAAGGTGACTTATATAGCAGGTCATTTTGGAGATCGTATCTCATGTTGACGAAATGTAGGGTATATCATTTAAGATATTTGTCTCTAAATCTATAATCCTCCATTTTTGTAGGAAAAAGATGCGTTTGTTGTGTGTTATATGTACCAGTATGTGTTTGTGTGTTTACGAAATTAAAAAAAAACATGGATTTTGCAGAAATTTAAAAGAAACATCCGTGCTGGAGCAGGTGATTACCCTCTGGCTGACTGTGAGTAAAATGGCAAAATAAATGTACCGTAGCGTGCCAAGAACAAGGCAGAATATTGGCTAAAAACGACTGTTTTAGATCAGTTAACAAGGAAGTTTATATGAGTTGGATAGTATATTCGTAGTAACACAAGTGAGTCTATTTCCGTCTCATGTAAGCCTAGGCAGTTGGATGACGTGAAGTAAGACGTAGAGAGAGCTGTCGTTGGATTGGCTCCATGAGCGCTGTCCTAGTATTTCGACTAGTATCTAAGTTAATGTGAGTTCTATCTTCTATTCATAGTTTATTTTGCGTCTAGTTTTCCTTTATTTCCATTATACCTTTACGTTTCTTCTTTTGTTTATGATTTTTATTTTTGTATGATTTTGTTAACTCGTTTAATGGTCAGTAAGTATACATACATACATGTAAACTAGTTTATTTGAATTCCAGCCTTTATGTCCTTTGCTAACCACTCTTGGGAAGAGAACGTGATACATATAATGGGTACAATTAAATTCTCATGCATGGAATAATCGTGGCATGACATTTTCCTGCATGAAAATGCATGATATTGAAAATTTAATATTACCACCTCGTTCTGACCTCCAAAGTTATCTTTAAAATCTTTGAGATGTATTTGTTATTTTTTCTTAGCATGAAAGAGAAGGTGATAAATTCGTTACGCCCTGTAGGAAAGTGCAATCCGGCCTGCTAATTCCGCTCTCAATCATCTATATCTCACTCGGCTCCGCCTCGTGAGATGACTGGATGACTTTGGTTGGATATCAGGCCGGATTGCAATTTCTAACTGGGCGTAACTAATAATATCTAAACTGCTGAAAACGTTTCAACTCCCATCACTAATTCCTTATCTGAGAACTTCTCATTGCGTAAAGCCGGGCATCTTATTATAACATGATTTATGCCACCTGTCTTATATAAATCAAACATACAGCACGTCCTATTACTCATTGGCAATCCTTTTAGTCTCGGATCATCACATTTCAATTAACTCGGGTGACTTATGATCTTAGTGAGGATCTCACACATTCCAGTTTATGTTGGGATAATATACAATACCTGCCACCACAAAGGAGATCTGGTGATAAACCTACACTACTAAGTAGGTTTGGCTTTGGTGACATGTGTGCTGTAGTGCATGCCAGTAGATATCCTCCAACTCCCACTCATATTGTCAGGTAAAACCTTTCTAAGATTGTTTTGTTACAATTAATAAAATGGGACTGGGAGAAAACTTGCAGGATTGAGTTTATTATTTTCATTTGCGATCATGTTTACGTGGGAACATTCATAAATATAAAATTAAGTTAATCATTTGAACATAACTTACTTTTATTGGGTTTAAGTCCTTCTGAATTGATGCTTTGTTGTATAGATGTTAATGCTATTTTTTAGATTATTAACCTCTATATATATTTTCGAATGAAAGTGGATTAGAATGTCATCATATACATACATCCACTTGTAACAATTCTAAAAAAATTACTTTAAAAAACTTATCGCGATCATTCCTGAGGTCTAATGATTATAGGCACTCTCGGGTGGAAGTTAAAATTCACTATGGGTTACTACCGTTTCTACAGCCTCTCAGACAAGGTAGATATGGTAGTTAACATGGTCACAAAAATCTAATTCAACTTTAAGAATACCTAAAATTATTTTAATCAGCACTATTGTAGTAATTTCATCGCCAATTTATGTTAGGATTATGGGCATATTGCTTTAAGAACTTTCGCTTAAATGTCAGCTTCCTATAATGAAATTTAAATCAGTTAAGCAATGAATTCAAAACATCGATGCAGCAGCAAAATTCAATATAGAAAGAATTTAACTCAATATCAAGTAAGACAAATCTCTGCAATTCTACATGTTAAGAAATTATTGCAATTGGCCTAACACAAGTAATTTAATAAGATTCTGCTCAGCAGATTGCGATTTTTCATGATGTCATATAGAATAATTTCCACCTGCGTACCTCAGTGTCTGTTTAAATGTTTTTCTAATGAAACATACAGGGCAGATGGCCCCTGAAGCGGAACGTATTATGCAGTCTAGGCAAAAAATCAAATTGTCTCAAATCACAACGTTTTTGCCATGGATGAAATCACGTGATCACATCCAGCCTACTGATTGGCTGATTTCGAATGCACTCACGTTGGCATCCTAATTATCTAGCTCATTTATAGTTTCTTCCAAATCAAGGACAATTAAGACATATTTTTCCAAGATGTTGCTAAAACTGTGCTCGGTGAAAATTTTTACTGAGAATGCTGAGATATCTTTCAGGGGCTGTGGCGACAAAATGAAAACAAATCCTAAGAGGTCAGAAAACTGTATGAATTACCATTCTGCACACATGGATCTATAAATGGCTACGCGAGTACGTGTATATCTCTGCTACCACAACCGGTACTATTTTGCGGATTACTCTGGAAAGTGATGTCATTAAATGCGGCCCATTGGTCATAAGTGCGATGCACGCGACGCACGTGGTCTTATTTACAATCAACAGCAAGCGTTTCATTGTTGTGCCGTCTAATTGTTGCGCTTGACGGCAGATTGGTCAATTCAGCACTGTTCACCGTATTTTCTTGTGAGCTTTCACAAAATAGGGCTACAGCATTGTAACAGAAATGTCATGAATATCGTAGATTGCGCAATTTCATATAAATCGATAGCGAATTATACACAGGAGCTCTACAATTGGTATAATTTTGAAATCATGCAGTGAGAAATAACGAAACAGCTCAAAATGAGCATATAGTCTGTCTGACTCAAGTTTGGCAATCACTTTTGTCCCTTTTTGTGACAAAACGTTCGAGTTTGACATCCAAACTTGGCAAACCTCTTTGGAGCACTACTACGTGTATGTACAAACATACTTTTTGTCTCAGCTCCGCAAAATGTTGATTTTGCTAATTAGTTCATATTATAAAATGTGCAAATTGCCGACACTACGATCTCGCGTGTTTGTCTGTTGCGAACAATACAAACACGCGAGATCGTATTGTTGGCAATGGACACATTTTACAATGGTACCTAATGAGCAAAATCAAGATTTTGCGGAGTTGAGACAAAAATATGTTTATACATACACGTAGTAGTGCTCCTAACATGTTTGCCAAGTTTGGATGGAAAACTCGAACGTTTTGTCACAAAAAAGTGGCTAAAGTGATTGCCAAACTCGAGTCAGACAGACTATAGTAATGCAGTGTTTTGACGGCAACGGTACGAACTGGGCAAGTCTCTTTGTCTAGTGTTGTGGTTAATCAATGTGTCTATCTATATGTCCTTTTTATTCCTTTAAAACTTTGAATACAATTTGGAAAAGTATGGAATATTAAGGGTTCATCCCATGCAGAGCATCCGTTTCATATTGAATAAAAAGTTAAGACAAATAAAGAGGCAATATTTTGAGTGTTTTTTTCATGATCTTTCCTTGCACGATCACCAGAACGTTTGAAACACAGTACTTTTGCAGACATATTTGCAGGAAAGTCTGCATTGACTCCAACTGCACATAGATAAAATAGAAATACTTAAGGGAGGGATCAAGGAAACGCCCATCACATGGCACTCATGAGGAAATGTGTCTTGGTGATGCCCAATTGATTTGAACATGATATATGATGTCACTCATTGTCTAGGTAGGGTGAATGTAGTGATATGTGTTTCTAAGAGACAATGGTTATTTCGCTCATTTCTGAGTTTAAAGTATAATCAGATAATAACATATAACATAAGAGCTAAAGTCTAAAGGTATACTGGTCTTAGGAGTATTGTGAATTGCAAAACCAGCTGGAATTAAAGCTGCTATTGAATATTTGGAAATTAATCGTAAGAGAAATATGAGTGGTATATAAACTGAATGGTTGGCCTTAGGACAACCGGCAATTGTGTAACATTAGATAAATGCTACATGATGCCTTCAGAACCTTTTGCAACCACGCCTTTATGGTAAGCAGCCATTACCTTTTCAGCGATCAGGCAGCCGTGGAGCAGGATTTTCCTGATCCATCGATGCTACAATAAGGACTGTCTCTCTTCATTATCACCCTCTTGAAAGGGATTTCCTTCATGACATCCGTGTGTAACCAATTAAGAGACAATCATATTCCAAGAAACCAATTAGGAAATGCTGATAAGAATAGTTTGACCTTAATTGACTTTACCCAGGTAACTCTTTTTTTTGCATGAAATTGAGACATTTGTGGAATGGTGAAATGATTCTATTTCTATGTAAAAAAAAAGTTTATTACTGAGTTTCAGAAGTTAAAAAAAACACTTTGATATGATAAGGCATACTATATATGTATATTTCTAGTTATCCTTGTTCTGAAAATGGTATAGGGCAAGATGTCTGCGAGCAGACAGATTGCAGTGGACATACACGAAAACAGTCAGACTAGACTCAATTGGACTTCATAATCAACCCGTAAAATTAATGAGGCAGCAAGGGACAACATAAATAGAAAGGAAAGGATGTGTGTGTCCAGCGGCAGCAACTACTAGCCAGTCTAGGTAGCAGTTTCAATGTGATTTCATTTTTTCAAATCCCAAGCAGCGCTTAATATACACTCGGCTGGATCGGGCAGATCTACTCGCAAGGAAGTCTCACGTAAAGTCGCGAGTTATACATACCTAAATCCATTTTGATTACTTCCTGCCATTTTACCTGCCAGATATACAACATGGTGGCAATTTATAATTTCCAATCGGCAACGGGTTGCAACTCAGCATTGGCCGCCATTTCGACCTCCCTTGGCATGGTATGCCTAACAACGGTTTTCATTGCACTACCGGAAGAAGTGTACAAATATTGGGCTCCAATCAATGAAAGTTGTGAAAAGCATTTGTTAAGATCTCAATATAGTCCAGCACAATAAATAAAATGACTAGTCAAAAGCGAGATTAAGACGGAAGCTTTTGATAAATATAAATAGATAGATCGATAGATAGATACACATATTTATATCAGTAGATAGATACAAATATTTATATCAGTAGATAGATAGATACAAATATTTGTATTAATAGATAGATAGATAGATTGATTGATAGATACATGTAGATAGGTAGATGGCTCCACTAAGAAGTTGTCGCTTTTTAATGCATGATAATAAATTGGAAATCCCGTTTGTTTTCAACAAACTGTTCACATCTTGGTGTTTGGTTTGCAGATACTTAGCTGTGCCAGCCACTGACATGTTGATTGTATATATCCATAATATCCGTGAAGCTTTCTGCTACTCGTGCCTTATATGTATAGTCAATAGTTGTGGTCTGCATTGCTCAGCCAAGCGTAAGTTGATAGCAGCAGTACATCTCCCAGCACGTGTTCTGTGACTACTGATTACACTCACTCTGTGCATGAGAAGGCACAGAGAGAATAAGTGCACTATAAACATGCCAAACTCCACACGAATGTGCTGAGAGAAAAGGAAGACGCTTGATTTATATTCAGGAAATACACTAAAACATCTCCGATATAACATGCAATAAACTGCTTACAGCCGCTGGTCCCTTGTGCCATTGATATATAAGTCAATACATTGCAGGCGTGCTGCATTATAGCTAGAGGGAAATATGGTTTTGCATGCTATCTGTGTCATTTGACCTTGTTTTCAAAGGTGATACATTATCGTGTTTCATCACATTCCTGCTCATACGGTGGGACTCTATTTCTTTGAGGGGACCCGGCGTGGCCTAATGGTTATATTGTCTGGCTCCCAACTAGGAGCTACACGTCTCTCTCTCTCTCTCTCTCTCTCTCTCTCTCTCTCTCTCTCTCTCTCTCTCTCTCTCTCTCTCTCTCAAAAAAGATACACCGTCTCTCTCTCTCTCTCTCTCTCTCTCTCTCTCTCTCTCTCTCTCTCTCTCTCTCTCTCTCTCTCTCTCTCAGTCTCTCTTGGTCTCTCAGTCTCTCTCTCATTCTCAGTTGGAACATCTTCCAAGTTATGGGTTTCTATCTCGCTGCGATATGGCATTAGCTGTTAAAAGCAACGTAAAACACCCTTCCTTCTCTTTATTTGATCACAGTCCTAATAGACGACACAGCATATAGACTGCAGTTCATAAAGAGTTAAGGAAATATTATAACCATATTTTACGTATACATTACAGCCATGCGTTATTGGCCGAAACCTATTCAGAACACCTGTTACAGATAATGCATGGCTTTTTCGGAAAGGAGGATTAAAAGCAGTTGGTATACAGATGCAAGATCAAGTATGCATACTCCTTGGAACCACACGACGCAGAAGTAGCATAGCTCAAGGCCAATCAATACCAAATGTTATAAGTAACCTGAAAAATGCACTATATCACGGTCGTCTACCCTGAATTAGGTCTAGAAGTTTTCACCAGGTGACAAATGTAATATCTTTTCAGTGCCTTGTGATTCTAGTTGATCTGGCTGACCACCTTTGGCGCCATCTATGGTTACAAACAGCAACTACACATTGTGACTGAGCAAACGACAGAATAACATCATCTGACTGTACCACTGGCTTGGAGCTAGTCTACACAAAAAGTGGTCCAAATATGGCGTATGGGCTTTAAACGTGTCCATATAGGTTCATTTTGAAATTAAGTTATTTTGAGATAGGAGCGGAAATAAATCAAAGGGAAAGACAAGCCTTTCCATCCGTTTTTATTTTTTCTTCACATTTGTCTGAAGTGATAGTGCTGCTCTATAAATGAGTGCTTGAATGGTCAACTACAAGTACGCCAGAAGGTTGACCCCAAAGCTACGGTCAATGTCACTGCCCTCATCTTAAGTCCGCACAGGCGCACGTATTTATCGGTATACACCATTATTCGAGCATTGACCTGGATGGACTGTATTTTAAGCTGACAGTGTACTAGCAGAGGCTACTAGGCGTGAAATAAACTACCGGTTTGTGTCATCCCATCATATTTACAACGTACTGTTATCACTACAAATGTGAAGCGAACATAGAACTAACATCTAAACAGCGAGTAAATAATGCAAGGGCGAGGAAGAATAAGACATAAACTCACTGAGAAACTCCCCAAATTTTGACAGGTAAAGGGGTAACTGCTATTTCTCCCCAGTAACGAGGCCTTCTTCTCTACGCCGCATTATCTAGGTGGGCTAAGACACTGGTTAATAGGCCCAAGGTATCCATAAAGAATGCAATAAAGTATGTTATTACATCCTCTCCCGAACGCTGGCTTAATCGCAAAGTCATGTAGCAGCAACCAACTATATCATGGTAAGCCCTAAGTACGGGGATTATCACATGAAAAATAGCGAAATGCTTGGATAGCTTAGATACATTTTAGGTGGATGTGCTACAACTATAGATGAAAGCTCAGATAAAAAAAAACAAGAGGATATGAAACCAGCCGGTCAACCTGGACAGGCTAGATACAGAGGATAGCCCAAAAGTCGCGTTCTGCGCATGTCGGTGCGCAGGTTTCTCTATAATGTAAACGATACGAGGGCCATCATTGGTCTTTGTCTCCTTATGACGTCACACTTATATCAGACCGTAAGCATGGCCAGGCCTTCACTATAGTGCATATAGTAATTGGTCTCTCGCTACATATCCTTTTTTTTATTCATCTAAGATAAAAGTGATTTTGTGGTATATTTTCACGCTTGATTTACATGAAACGTTTCAAACGAGATGAAAATGCATTTTTGTAGTATTTGTAGAATTATTTTATTACATTACATTTTATCTCTCATTTGCACTCTCTCTCTCTCTCTCTCTCTCTCTCTCTCTCTCTCTCTCTCTCTCTCTCTCTCTCTCTCTCTCTCTCTCTCTTCTAGCATCGTTTTATCGATTTTTGATAAAGATTAAAACACATACAATGCTATCACGTGGCATGTCCATATAGGTGGATTTACATGTTGATGGCTCACATGACAGTGCATCAGGTAACTCGAGAATACTCCGCGTGACATGGTATAGCACTGCAGGTCCGCCTTTACCACCCAGTGACAATCGCACAGTTAGTACTGATGTCAGAGTAGCGTGCTGTTAATCTCTACCGTGAGCAAGCCTTCGAAAGTGTCAGGCTCCACGCATCCTGTGGGCTTATTCACCTACCTTAACAGGGTGCAACATAGGATGCAAAACATTATTTTCTGAGCGGGGCAAGCTGCCCCTTCAGTTAACTTGCCCCGCCAGCACTTCCCCGCCACTCTGTTAAACAAAGGAGTGATTGGCTCAAAATATTACTTGCCGAGCGGGGCAAGTCAGGGTCTTGTTCAGCTTGCCCCATTGCTGTCCTTTGCCAAATTCACTTGCAACTTGCAACGGGGCCATGTTGCACGCTGCTTAAGGATGTATGAAATCTTATGTCAAGACACACGGTCACCACCTCTCGCCTCTAGGTATAGGGCACTACCCGGGGCATTTGAGAAGGTTGCCAGTGACTTGGGTTAAGGCAATGGTTTTCGCCGGTTATTACGGTTTCCTCCAATACTGACCACTGGCTATTCGCGAACTTCTAACCCCGATGTGGCAGAAAATAGAATAAAACAGAAATTCCGAATACCACTTATGGACACTGCAATGGATCTGTGAAGCAATAAATAACAACACCGAAAAGCACAGGGCAAACCATGGCTTTGCACCATTGCTTCGGATGTGTGTGCAGTGATCCAATCTGGGGCCAATGCTTTCAAGTTTACAGGTTAATTTTAGAAATGACAGAAGGGTATGTTTCTTTATAGATGACACAGACATTATGTAGTAATCTCTGCGCAGTGCTTGAGCCTTTTGTACTTGTCGTTAGAATTTAAATAATGGGAAGTCCTACACAAAGAGCTTCATAATTAATTTTCCATGTGCTTGAAAATCTGACTCTGGCTGTGTGTGCTTATTGTGTGGGAAGAATCTAGGTTCGCCTAATAAAATAAGAAAATATAGCATTGTGCGGTATAAAGAAATTCAACATGCTCTCTCTCTCTCTCTCTCTCTCTCTCTCTCTCTCTCTCTCTCTCTCTCTCTCTCTCTCTAGGTCGAGATTTTGGTGATGATTATGTGACGGAGTACCTGGCTAAAATATACGTGAACTCCCGCACGCACGTGCCAGCAACATCTTAGCACTGTGTCACCTTTTCACCTTAAGACAATCGCAAATAGATGTGTATGATAATTACTGGATCCTCCAGCCCTCCTGTTATTCCCACTCCAGGAACAATGAGCGGTAATGAAGTTGCATTAATCTTGTGAACTAATTGACCTGTCTGTAACTATGCATAGAGAAACATATCAAATCTGTAAAGTTACTCGACGCCGGTCTTAGGAACAGTGTATATAGCTGGCTGTGCTGTGTCTGTGTGCTTTATAGCTATGGTTAAAAGTACACATGAATGGCATTGGCTTTATAGGAAAGTAGTTAAGGCTGTGATGCTGGTGACACACTCAAAATAAGACAACTCCTAGTTAGGCACTCCTGTCCCCTTCCTAACAATAGTTATCTAATCCCTGAAGTCTTGGTGTTTCAAATATAAGTTTTCTTTAACTTACCTACTTGAGCTGACCTCGATATAAACACAGTTTTAATTTTACAGTGTTTTATCTCAAATGAGGTTTTCTTGATCAATAAAGGTTCATTTGATTTATAAATACCATACATGTCTGCTAAATATACTAGGCTATGGCAACTGGAAGGCAAATTTGGAGTTCCTGCAAGAGAATACCTTACAGCACACGATTTTGGTGGAAATTTAACTTACGAAAGTATGTCAACCTGTTAGAGACTGGCTGTCCAGTGTGACCTACTTTCGTTGTAGATGCTGCAATCTATTTCGGTCATCTTTAGTATAGACCAGGGTAAGCATTTAGTTCTAAGTACGTTCTTTCAAGGCGGCAAGGTCTGGCAATGGGGATCGTGCTTCCCGTGAGTTTGGAATTAGGAATTTAGTGAGAATCGTAAAAAGCCAGCTGTAATTGTGAAGTTAACCGGAGTACCTGGAGAAAACCACCGCCCAAACTCAAGTCACTGGCAGATTCCTTCCTGGGATTCTGACCTAGGCAGTGCTTTAGACCACTTGGCCATCAGGGCAGGCACTAATACCACGAGACAACTTGAAGGTATAAGTATATATCACTTTGGCGCTGATTGGTTTACTTCTCTGAATATAGGTATAAGTGAGTGTAATATAATGTGTTTTAGGATGATTAGGGCCGTTCCATTTAAAAGTGTGGTGGGGGAGAGGAACGGAAGATAATTTAAAATTCGACATCCACTCCCAGTCACTCTCCTGCCAGAAGTCATATGTAACCTAATGGGATAAATTAATTGAGAATCCCCCCCCCCCCCCCACACACACACACACACTTTTAAATGGAACAGATCATAGTATATATGACAGTCCAATGGGCCGCACGACATCTATTTCTATCCCCCATCGCTTTTCGCCCGATGCACACTCACACGTACTTCACAGAACCACGTTAACTGCCAGCAACTGCAAGTGTTAAAGACGTCAAGTGTGCTTGTCGCACTGTATTAATCGACAGCTCTTATGCAAACCTGCTGTCTAAAAGTGGCTGCAGTTCAGTTATATACTGACTGGTGGATACTAAGCAGACTTAAGAACGATGCCAACGACATATCTATATATACATGTACACACGCACTTACACGCATACATATGTATGTATGTATATTTGTATGTATGTATGTATGTATATTTGTATGTGTGTATGTATGTATATTTGTATGTATGTGTGTATGTATATTTGTATGTATGTATATATGTATGTGTGTGAAAGAACGAGAGGGAGAGAGTGTGCGTGTGTGTAAATAATGTCTTTTGAAAACCCTGATTAATAAACGACGTTTGGTTTATCAAAATTAGATGAATATCCTCCACTGTTATTTGAAAAAATAACTCTCCTTTATAGAATTGCCAATCACCACTAGGCCCTCAGTCATACTTACTTATCAATTATTGAATTGACATCGAACATACTCCATGACGCCCCGGAGAACTTTATGCATAGCCTATAGGACGACCAAATGCAAACATCCAAAGTGGCAGTTTTTCAATTGTCATTATTTCATACCCTTTTTTACATATCTAGTAGTTTTAGCCATGTTTTGACCCGCTGAATGCATTGTTTGTGTTTAACCCATCAATGCTTACAGCGGCCAAAAGCAGCCTGATAATTTTGATGATAGTTTGTAGGCAAGAGCAAAGTTGGCAAAATATTTGAAGGAGAAATGTTAAACAGAACATTACCAACAACTCTCCTTCAAACTTTTTGTAAAATCATTCTTAATTCCCAAGTTATTATCAAAAGTACTAAAGATACAGACGGAAATTTCAAGAGTAGCTCTTAAGCAATGACCCAATCCTGTTACGGTTACCGCGTATTGTAAGGCCTACCCCAATGGCCGATCCCCGTAATACATTGCGCAACCTACTGCTTGTTAGGTTTCATCATTATACGAGTCCGGTTGTTGAATCCCGATTAAAGGAGGGAGCTCATCATTTTAGTTTTGGGGTTCTATGGATGGTGCAATTATATAAAAATCAAATCAAAACTGATGTGAAAAAAAGTTATCTGCCTTCAAAGATGCATCTTTAATTTTTTTTTTTCTCAGGGCTATTTTGATTGACCACTCATGACCTCACATACACTGAAGTGGTTATTGAACATCCGGGGGATCTTAATGGCTTTATTACGTCACGTGGCGTTATTAGGAAGCTTGTTTGGATACTTAGTCTGGGTGAGCCTCAATCACTTTCATATTAATCTAGACCCCACGCTGTGCATCTGGGTGGATCCCTCATTTTGTTCCTTCCTTCTCCAGGATAATAGGTGCACTCGGCAGGGGGTGGTTGGAGAACAGACTAGATACATGGTCAAAAATAGATAGAACCCCTATGTAAAATCAGCTTACTTCCCCTTTAAGACATGTAAGAAATTTAACAATGATCAGGGGTTAGTCTGTCGGTGAACTGCAATTTTCTCATCAAAAACATTAAAACAGGTTTCAGTTTATTCCAACTCCAAATTTCATACTTAATCATCAAGTTAGCGGATTGCGTATAAATCCCTTTACGCTTATCCCAGCTCCTATTACATCTGATGGGACTGGACTTTAGCTTTATTGAAAACTATAGATTTGTTAATATGAAACTATTCCAGTGCATGAATCATATTTAACTAGATTGAAACCTAATTTCAAGTTTGGTGACATTTTCATTATTCTCACTTTGGGAACGTAGTATAATCTCTCATAAGCAAATACAGTTTTCTTACTTTTCCCTTTTTCGGCGAAATTCGACCGTTAATCACTTTAAGCTGTTTCTCTTTGCGAACGTTGGCCCAAGATATGCGAGAGGAGGGCTTACTTTAGAATAGGATAAAATGATTCTTAAGCTTAGAGGGGATTATTTTTCGTGACAAAGGTCTTTGAGTTATTTTCCTTTCGCGGAAGCCATCCCATATCCCAAATCCCCTTATCGGAGCGTGTATTTCTCAGGGGAATAGCAACTTCGTTCCTATCTAACTGCAAGTATGATTGAATGTTTTTCCGGATAATGTTCATATCGTCTGGACTGCACTCCGCTTTACTTGGAATTATATTTGCAATACCAATAGAGTAAGCGAGGAAAACATATCGTCTTTCTGGTCATAACGAAACCTTTCGGTACCAAATATAGTCGTAATGGCACCAGTGAAATTGGCTAGGAAGTTTATGTAGTCCATAGCCTTTGAAAATTGTGATTTATTGACCAAGTGACCATAGGTCAACTGCAGGCTGGTCACGTATTTTAGTATAGGTCACTTTACATATTTGAAGTCTCGGAGGGTCAAACTAAAACCTAAAAGGCATAGTATCGATGTCATTTAATATTTGATCTTGTGAGTTGTACTAAAATACTGTCTTGAATTTCAATACATGGACTCTTCTGATACCCAGCAGACCGTGCACGTATTGGGGCTTGCTGCCGATGTTGCGTTAGTTGCATCTATCAATGACATTTTTTTCATACTGGCGCCTTTCAAATCCAGAGAAAGTCCGATACAAGTTCATAGGAGTGGAGATGAAAGGAGTGGAAAGTAGTATGAAGCTAGTGGCGCTGGGCGCAACACAGCGCAAAGGTTCTAAGGCAGGTATGGTAGAGGAATGGATACGTGCGCCAAAATATGTAGGCCGGCGCACGGATGCATGTCTCAAGGGGAATGGATAGAGATGTAATAATTACTAAACAAAATGAAACCGGAAGACGCCGCAGTATGGTAAACCACCTGAAATCTCCTGATTTTGTATTGTTGAATTCTGACAGGTATGCCAACGTACTTGCACAATATCAATTGAACATTTCATAACACACACGTACCATGATTTAAGAACTTGTGGCTAGTTTAACGATATTCTCAGCATGAGGATATCTCCGCCGCGTAGACTATAGTATAGATATGTATGTTTAGATGTTAGAAGAAGTCGCTGGATTACTGTAAAGCCGTTCCCCTATTGCGACATATTAGCTAGAAGTACACGGGCGCGAAAATATCCAAAAAAAATCCCATATATAATGTTAAGACAATCTTTCAATCGCACGCATGACTTTGGTTTTTGGCCGCTCTGTTTTATCAATAAACTCGCTGCCATAAACCAGTTATTTATGACGAATTTAGTAGGGTCGAATCTCCCTATACTTATTATAAAGCCATCTGCGCGAATGGCTGAAACCTGACCATGTTACACACCTTCAGTGACTCAAGTGCTCTGCACTTCGGAAAGCCTTGAGCGTCCAGTGGAAGATTAACAAAACTGCGGGAAAATGTTATTGACATGTTGACCCCATGAAGTTACTCTGTGTGTATCTTCTATCCCAAAACTAAAGGGCCCAGGGGCTGTCTCGTATGGTCTAAAATTAAAGCCTTTATGATGTGTACTTGCTTGCCATTGCCTAGATGTTTTTATTTTCTTTTACAAACTTATTCTCCAACTCTCGATCTAAACAGGTCATATCATTAGTAATTTATAACAGCCAAATGACTGTTCTTGAACACCAGGGAATAGTACATGTAGTACGTTGATACCCTATGTTGGTTCGCTTGGAGTACTTGCTGAATTGTGCCAATACCTTAAGGCTGTGATGCTGGTGACACTCTCAAAATAAGACATCCCCTAGTTCAGCGCTCTTGTCCCCTTTCTAACAATGGTTATCTAATCCCTAAGGTCTTGGTGTTTCAACTATTAGTTTTCTTCAACTTAGCTGCTTGAGCTAACCTAGATAGGACCACAATTTTATATTTTACAGTGTTTTACCTCAAATGACGTTTTCTTGCTCAATAAAGGGTACTTTGATTTGTAAATACCAAGCATGTCTGCTATATATACTAGGCTAGGGCAACTTGTTGGAAGATTTGGAGTTCCTGCAAGATAGTGCCTTACGGCACACACTTTTGGTGTCACCAGCACCACAGCCTTAAAATCAATAGCCTTACATGTGGTTCGTGCCAATCTCTATGGGACCGTCGGCTCCGTGACTGAGCCGCTAATACTATTGTTTATTTATGCCGCACTAGGCATTACTCAGCCGTAGACAGCTGTGACAGTATGTCGCTCTTGTTATCACTCATGTTGGTCTAAGAAATACCGCAACTTAACAGAAATATTGACCTCAATATACGAATTCGCTAAATCTATTTTTATTTATAGACTAAACATTTCAGGTCCTATGGGTCTCAGGGATCCTCCGTGGTCTTCAGAAGCCTGACCCTGCTTGCGGTTTCTGGTGAGAGCCAGGTTATCGAAGGCGTTGCCACTGACTGCTCGCTGTCATTCACCACTATCTGGGTACGGATCCCCATACGGGGCATGTGAGAAAGTTTCCAGTGACTTATGGAGTTAGGCGGTGACTTCCCCAGGGACATACCGCCACCGATAACGTGAACTGGCTAACCACGACTTAGCAGCAATTTGGCAGAAAAAATTGTCGATAAAATGAAATTCCGCTGGAGCATCATTAGCGAAACTTTCAGATTTCATAACTTTTGAACAGAGTCAAAATTGGAAAAAGTGTAATACTGTATCCTTCTAGATATTCTTAGCTCTAACTATTCCAAATTTCAAGCAAATCTGTAAACATTTTATACCTAAAAGGCATGTTTTAAGCGACCATGTTTTGGGTGAAATTCAATATATGGAGAAAATGGCCAAAAACATTTCCCGCTTGTGTGCAAGCCTTGTGGAGCTTCTGTTCTTGATGATGGCAGAGAGATAGGTGATGGCCTAGACATTCACAATTGATCTGATTATGAGGATAAGGGTGTAGGATTAGCCTAGATTTCTAGGCTGTCATGTGTATTTTTCTTTTATGTTTTTTCTGTTACCATGCACTAAATATTTTAGGTGGCCATAGTGGTCAATTTAGTTTACACTTATCTCACAAGGATTCGGTTTGGAAAAACCTCTAGAGATCTGAGGATCATGTGGTGCCATCTATCTACCATACCTGGTACTATACAACACTGCCTGGTCAGCACAGGAGGGGATGTCAACTTTTTAGGGAGTGAGGAACCTAGTCTAGTGTAGGATTTAACATATGTAAAAATCTCAAAATAACCATATATTCACGAAGTTACCCATTAAGCCACCTTAAGCTAAGGCCAAAAAAAAAAGTATCCGGTTTCTCATCCCCTGCCTGGTCACCTCAAACCCCCCCTGGTCCTCACTTTTTTTCTCCTTTTTTCCCAGTGCACCGCGCTATCCTCTGGAGGCTGTTGAGTTCTCATGTGGGTCAGTCATGAGTGACCATATGCCAAATGATAGTAGTGAGGAGCACATACTCAGCAAGGTGTTTGTTCGCAAAGATATATCAATTGCCTAAATCCAATTGAAATTCCCTACTACTCCAGTGGCATTTTCCCCCTGATATGTACCAATTGTGCAGGAGACACAGATTTTGTTAAAGGGGCACAAGCTGATGCTTATTATCCTATATGCACTGGGTGCTGGGACAGCCACGGCAAGGTTTTGAAAAGAAAACGCAAACTTTTCAAAGAGAAGTAATGATCATTTGGAAAGACCAACGCCTAAATGCATTCCAGCCAATTGTTAATTTCTTCAAAACCACTTAAAAAATAATTTTCTGTGACACAAAGGATGCATGTTGATTAGGCCTGTCATTGGTGGGAATTTTTTATCAATTCGATAATCGATAAAATAATTAACAATTCGGTACTTTGATTCATATTGACTTCATTGGAGAGCAGCAGGTGCTGCACCTATTAATGGGGATCTCCGCCAGCTGAGTTTGACTATCACTCGCTTGCAGCATGGAATTGTGGATTGACCTTGTGACCCCCACACATACACATATTGTATGTGTGAATTCTAGCAGCCTGATTCTAGTATAAATTGAATGGAAGCGCACGGTTGTGATGGGGACTTAATGCTGTCCTAAAATTAAACTTTATTTACCTAATTTGCATATAGATCGATATCTTGGGCCTTCTTCGATATCGATAATCGGTAAGGTTTTTTTGTTGATTCATCGATACAGGCAGTATCGATGACAGCCCTAATGTTGATTTGGTGTAGACCTCCTCCTGTAAGTGCATGAAAAGAGATCCACAACAAAAAATGATCAAACTACATTCATGCCCACTATTTTCACTTTTCAATAAAGTGTTTCTGTTGTGATTGAATAAAGATACCATTCTTACAAAGGTCTTCTATGATATATCTACACCCATACATGAACACCTTAAAAAAAAAAAAAAAAAAAAAAATCCCTGGCTGCCTGACGGATTTTCAAAATCTCTGGGATGAGAAACCGTTTTTTTTTTTTTTTTTGGCCT
>OZ012689.1:28316309-28334835 GCA_963942565.1 Maea johnstoni | reverse complement strand
AACTTTTTAGGGACTGAGGAACCTAGTCTAGTGTAGGATTTAACATATGTAAAAATCTCAAAATAACCATATATTCACGAAGTTACCCATAAAGCCACCTTAAGCTAACCTACATTTTTCAGTAGTATGCACAACTGTTTGCGGCAAGCATCGTGGTATTGTAGTAGGCACCAATCTCGCCACGTTTGCTTTTTGCCTATACGTTTTGTAAAATCAGATTGGTATTGTATTGTATTCTCAATTTTGTTCATTTTTGTGTTTGTATCCTTTTATGCTTATAAGTGTAGTCAATAAAGATACAATGCAATACAATGCATTGACCTCAAACAATGATTTCCGAAATATTTGTGACATTCCTCTGTCAGAACTTCTGGTAATCAACTTTACCAAATTAAAACTTTAATGAAAATCTGGACTGAAATTCTCCTTTTCTCGATTGGTTAGCTGAGGAGGGACTTGAGATTATATGAGTGACAATACCGACCATTGTATTATGATTTGTCAGTGTTATCTAGGTGAATCTGGCCATGATGTATCTATATTCGCGATGCAGCACCGCTGAGCTAGGAAGAATGATGGCTATCTGGCCTGGAGTCAGCGAGACGCGATCTAAGTTTTCTTCTAGCACATTATATCCAATGTTTCCGAAGGCGATAGGTGGCGGCTCGTAAAATAAGACGTATGGCTCTACACTCCCAAGAGCTGTGCTAATCTGATCTTAATATATCTGGATTAATGCTAGGCCTACATACTGTTTGACTTTTTCATCTTTTATTCTCTTTTATGGTATGGTTTAAGAGAACGGCAGATTTAACAAATGATTGTGTGTGTGTAGGACCAACTAGGGTGCATAAGGGCGATATCGTCAGATCAGTGCCGACACTTGATTCTTGCACAAAAGGCGAGGGCGGCCGGGCACAAAACACGACTGCACGCCCAATGACATGGATGCATGGATGACCTCACAACTTTAGATGTCTTTGATTTGCAAGCTGCGTGGATCATTGGTGTGCTTGGCTCATTTTTCTACATGTTATCCATTGGTACAACCAGGCACTGGCAGACGTTTGGCCGAATGTTGCACGAATTAAATATCTGAACTATATATATATATATATATATATATATATATATATATATATATATATATATATATATATATATATATATATATATATATATATATATATATATATATATATATATATATATATATCAAGCCTGAGAACCTATTTCTAAACTGAATTGATGACGTGGGACGGAATCACCTCTAAGTGGCCCACGTCATATATATATATATATGTATATATATATATATATATATATATATATATATATATATATATATATATATATATATATATATATATATATATATATATATATATATATATATATATATATATATATATATATATATATATATATATATATATATATAAATATATATATATGTATATATATATATATATGTATATATATATATATATATATATATATATTATATATATATGTATATATATATATATATATATATATATATATATATATATATATACATGTATATATATATATATATATATATATATATATACATATATATATAATATATATATATATATATACATATATATGTATACATATATATGTGTATATATATATATACATATATATATATAATATATATATATACATATATATATATACATATATATATATATATATATATATATATATATATATATATATATATATATATATATACATATACATATATATATACATATATATATATATATATATATATATATATATATATATATATATATATATATATATATATATATATATATATATATATATATATATATATATATATATATATATATATATATACATATATATATATATGACGTGGGCCACTTAGAGGTGATTCCGTCCCACGTCATCAATTCAGTTTAGAAATAGGTTCTCAGGCTTGATTGTCTTCGGCGTCTGCTGCTATCCACGACACTGCTTCTAAGCAGTAGCTGATGCCATATAGCACATCGGTTTGCGCCGAGAAGCCTACATGTGGTGCTAACTTTGATCCTAATCTCCACGAGTTCAACCCACTTCACTTAAGAAAAGTCAAATCCCATAACAGACGTACGCAGAGTGAATTCGATGTGATAAATTGGTGTGGTACGTTTGCGGGAGAAGATGTCAGGGGCCTTTGACTATTCCACAAATCTGACAGCCAGTGCCATTTCTGCTTTTCTTAAGTCGACATGTTAAGTGCCCTGTAGGCCAGCAAGCGCAGTGAAGTTATACTTTAGAGACTACATACAAGACAGATACTAAATAAATAATCAAAGTGATCAATATGTTTACGTATAGGCAGAATTTCGTCAAACTGGTTCACACATTTGTAACCGACATCATATATTATCATGGGTCACTTTCCCAAAAAGATGTAGTACACATACATATATACATGCATACATAAATATATGCATGCATACATACATATGTATATATACATACATACATACATACATACATACATACATACATACATACATACATACATACATACATACATACATACATACATACATACATACATACATACATACATACATACATACATACATACATATATATATATATATATATATATATATATATATATATATATATATATATATGGGCCGCGGTTACCTTTTGTTATGCAAGTAAGAAAATGTGCTTATTTCTATAATTCACTTTTTCCTCGAGTATATGAAAACGGTTCCATGCATTAGTGAAAGTGCTTAGTACATGCCCATATATTTCTAATCTAGACACTTAGACAATGGTAAAAAAACGCAATAATGATCTCTGTAATTCCGGAAGGGGCTATCATACATACCTCACTAATCCAGATAGATAAAGGTTAGTACATTAGTATAACAGTTTACAGGTATTGCAGTATATTGGGGTTTAGATTTTAAGGATACTAAAGAACAGTAATCAAGATAATTTGCTTTTCTCTGGTAATCTTTGAGATGTTGAATGCCAGAATGTAATACTGATATGTGTATCTGTAGGTAAGATTGATATTGCAATAAGACAAATCGATGTGCAAATGCGATGTAGTGGATTAGAAAGAAATTAGAGTAAGATAGAGTTGGCTTTAAGGTTGCTTTGGTGCATTACAGGGAAGTGGTGTCGTGGCACAGTGCTTAATTATATCCTGGATAAACCATACATTGGCAGAAATCTCACTTCCAAAATGATTTGTTCTAACCATTACTTCCCGTATGTTGGTGAACATAAGCTAAGTTTACGGAACAGAATCAAAAAAAATAAAAAATGATAATAAAAAAATAGAAAATAAAAAATGAATATAAAATTTAAAAAAAAAAATAATAATAATAAAATAAAATAAAAAGATTTAAAAAGAAGTTTACGGAAAAGATCGACTGGATCCCTTATAAAAGGGTGTTCAGATGTTAGAGATTCCTCTATTCAGAGCCTTTGTCAAGGATAGAGGAAATACTTTGAAAACGACAAGATTTCTAAAGCATATCCATAACGTCTTTGTCTCAGTTGGAGGAACTAAACACTCAACTTGGTTTTAGTTCGGTCTGTATTCTAGTATTCCTGCCCTCTTTATTAATTTGTCATCAAATAAAGTGCTACATGAAAGAAAAGTGACTGGTAGTGGCATGAGAATAAGAGACCCGTTGACTTAACTCATTCACACTCAGAGTTTCTCTTAGAGGTATCGTCTGCTACTTTCATACTTTTGAAAATAACTTGGGAATAAAGCAAAAGTTCACAAAACATTTCTAGAAGAGTTGTTGTTTGGCTTCTGATCAACATTTCTCCTTCAAATATTTTTCAGAAAAAATGCTTTTGTTAGAAAAATATATTCAGAATTGTCAGGCCTGTTTTGGCCTCTCTGAGTGTGAATGGGTTAATTTTTTTGAAAGGTATCATAGATATGATTCGTGACATATGTTAGTCCTTTTATTTCAAGTGTGTGTACAGTGAGAATTTAGAGACAGTGAGAGACAGCAATAGTATTGCCAATACACCCATACTGGGTCACTTGCTGTCGCGAACTGTCGTTGACCCTCTTCCTTAAGTAAAATGTCTACCAACATCGAGTGCTGTAACGTGTTATCTTGCGGGAACTCCAAATTGTCCTTCCAGTTACCATAGCCTAATGTGTTTAACAGGCGTGCATTGTACTTGCAATTTGATCGAGAATATGTCAATAAGGAAAAACATTGCAAAATAGAGACTATATTCCTATCAAGGTGGCCTCAAGCAGCTAAGTTAAGGAAAACGAACAGTTGTAACAACAAGACCAATGGGATTGGATAACAAATTCAAAAAAGAGTGTTTAGATTGGAGAATGGTCATTTTGAGTTTTTTGCCAGTATCCCACCCTCAGTGTTATCTAATATAAATCTGTATATTAAAAAACTATCATTATTTTTCCTTCAAAAATTGAGAATGTTATCACAAACATGGCAAGAAGCGTGTGGCAATTACAGGTATCAATGGTTTTAATGGGTTCAAGTTTCCCATGTCTTATACAGTTAGCTTTACGCATAGCTACAGGTTTAGGATACTCCGGATAATCTTATTGCGTTGAGTTATGCTACCAGTCATACGGCCTACTAGGAGATTATTTCATTTTATTGCCGGAAATACTAACAGTTTTCGCGTTTCTCGTTGCTTAGAGCCATCGACTTAAGATAAAAGAGAACTTGCGTGGCGTTAAGTTACAATACTGCATCTCGTAAAGATTCATTAGATAACAATGGCTGAGGGGCATGAAGCTATACAAGATTGAGTACATGTGTGTAAGCTGGTTTGAATATATCTTAATTATTGCTGTTATAGGAAGGTCGCTATTGCCTGGAAATAAGGTTCAATGGTTTACGGTTTTATAACGTAAAGAACAAAAAAGCAAAGGAAAGATGTGACTTAGTATTTTAGTATTTTCTTAGTGCCGTGCTTGAGTGTGTGTTGCTCTTTTATGTTTTCAATTGTCCATGCCTTTTGTGCATTTTTGTTTGATACTACTGCTACAAAGCGTTTATGAACATTACAGGTGGAAAGAACGCGATATCAAATATCAATTAATTCATTATTACTATTATTATTATTATTATCTTTATCATTGCTATTATTATCATTATTATTATTATTATTATTATTGTTATTATTATTATTATTATTATTATTATCATTATTATTTATCATTTAGTTTGTATCGTTTGTGTTGCAATCTAGATACTACTACTACTACTACTACTACTACTACATGTGCTACTACTACTACTGCTGCTGCTGCTGCTGCAACTACTGCTACTACTACTACTACATGTGCTACTGCTACTGCAGCTGCTACTGCTACTGCTGCTGCAACTACTACTACTACTAATACTAATACTACTAATGGCTGGCTGCTGCTGCTTTTTCTGCTGCTACATTCCGAAACTACTAACGATTATAGGCACGAATCTTTACCAAATGTTCAATACGTAATACATGCAACAATAAAATGTGCAATTTAGTGGTCTTGTTTCAAAAATGTTCTATCATTCTATTTAACTCGTACATGCATAGTTGCTTGGAAATATCACATAGATCACAAGCAAACTCGGAACGAGCACGGGGTCACTCTTAATGTCAGAGTGCCCCATGCTGGAAGATATTGGTGACACTTTCCTCCTTCATTTCCCGTTGACACTGATTACCCTATGCACTAGCCGTTATTGCCCAACATAACCCGAGTGGGCCTATTACTACTGTTGCTAACCACCTAGATTGTTTTGCTAAGAACTAAGGCCTTGTTATCTCCAAAACTATTTTGTGTCACATGATTGAGATAATAAGCACCTTTTTCATGATATCTGATCTAGTGGTGTGAGTGACTCTCATTGGTATTGAGGATAGTAGTGGGCATGAAAGACTCCACGCAATTACCACTCCTCACTGAGGGTCTATCACATTGCTGCACCGTGGTTGTGATCATATATACATTTGATATGACATGTGAACGGTGATACGTAAATCTCAAAAAAGTCAGTTAATCTCAATTACCTATTAAGCCTACATCAAACCTATCATTGTAATAATAAGAATCTTAATCTGATATCAAACCTCAGACTTTAAAGTGTTGTTCCGAGCTGTTAATCAACGAGCAGGTGCAACATCCGAACACAGGAATTAATTGGAAAATGTAGCATTATTAGATATTCTTGTTGTACAAGTGGTATACGGCAAACTCTCTGCAAGAAGCTAGTGATATCCCATGAGGCAGAGGCCGAGTGCAATATCAATGGCTGAATGCAGACATCGACCGTGTACCATTTTCACAAGACGGATTACTACTGTATCATAAGCTCCCCCACCCCCACATTAATTGTAAATCACAATAAGTACAACAAGTTCTAAGTTCAAGGTTCTTGCAGTGGAGATCAGAGAAAACATGAATCGTCTGACTTCCGTCAACCCAGGCAGATTCTTCACTTAAATTCGCGAGTTTCTTCCATCTACTAGTATTTCAGGTAGCTATAGTGGTGACCTATTTCAGGTAGCTATAGTGGTGACCTATTTCAGGTAGTAAATGGGGTCACGGACTCTGGATATGTGTGAGCAATCGTGCCAACCTTGATGAGTGACTGTTGTCAAGAATACGAATCTCTGAAATTTATGTTTACTTAATGGACTTGCAGGGCAATCATACCAACCTTATTGTTAGGGAGTTATAACAATTCCGTAGAATTACTTTATATATGGTGGCCATTTGCAGCATCATACTAACCCTACTGACTTTGTGAAAGGGCTTTGTAAGTATTCTATAGAAGCTTCAGCGCGTTATTGCCAATTATACCCCTATGATATGCTATGCCTCACAAGCTAGGTGGAATAAAACAACTAGATATCCTATAGTACTCATAGAAAGTGACAAAATTTAAGGGAAAATACTGTTTATGAATAGCTCGATTAACATAACAATATACCGTCTTTTCGTGTTGGAATTTATACTAGTATAGCCAATACTTATTTTCATTTGATAACTTTCTAAAAAAAAAAATTGGTGTGGTTTGGGCAATTTTTTGAAATTTTGAAAATTGAGAAATCGATCGGTTGATATTTCAAATTTTGAAATGAAGTTTCGTAATCGTTGTTAAATAGATACATCAGGCTGATGATTGTAAAAAGGGTTATTTGGGATGGGTGGAGGTTAAAAGTTCATCTGATCATTTTTGGTTCGTATGCAGAACATAAAGACGTTTATTATTTACATAGACATTCGTTTCTTTCAATGTAAGTCTTCCCTTGATAATACCATGGTTCTTTACCTCATTTCGTATAGGACATCGAGATATTACCATTGCTATTCCTAACATCCATTTACTTCCAAATCTGAAAATATAATGAAAAGGCGAATTTCATGAACTAAAAAACATCCTTTTATCAAGAATCCAAACAATCCATCTAGTTAATCCAATAGAGATGTTCGAAAAAAGGACTTCTCCACTATCTAAATATTCCGTTGTAGACTACCACATTGGTTCCTGACAATATACTGACCTACTGGAAATTGTTTCCATAAAGGGCATCTCCTTAGGTCGACCTAATGTTCCGTGGCAGCAATTATTTATCACGAAATGCAATTCCTTTCTACTAGAATTCCAAATTTTGTAATTTATCATTTCGCGATATTCAAGACATCACATTTCTCAATATTTGATGAATTGGTATGCCCTGAACTGACTTGATCAATTGTTATTTGGTACAATTTCTAGAACGCATTTTGATTAATACATTCTATCTATCCCTGTGCTTTATTGCAGCCGTCAAAAATAGTTCTCTCTATTGTAAGTGTTTGTTTCCTTTCTTAAGGAGATTGTAAGATAATAGATGCTTGCGTGCGTAAGGGAGGAGGTTATTTAGGCAACGTCTCTCCATGACATGATTTTTACGACAGCGTCACGGTTAGTTTATTTTAGGATATATCATAAACAAAGTATAACTTTCCGGAAGAGAAGTCATATAGGTTTATATTCGAAACTGTTAAAAGTGCAATGAAAAAGAGACGGTTGCATATGACTTTTCAAATTGTGTAAAAGGAAAACTGAGTGTGCATTCCATCTGCAACACGTTCAGAATTGCCGCAAAATAAAACAGATAAACGAGGAATAATAGGCAAATGTGCATGATATATTGGATTCACAAAACTTAAAATGGAGTACCGTTAAACACACCTAGTATAAGTTTATGAATATTTATAGAAATATTCATAAGAATTTACCTCTATATTAGAATGTCTTCGATAGTTGTCTACGAAATATTTGTTCTTACAACCCAATGTCTACTATTGTTATCCTGATTGACTGATATACCATACATTACTTTATTCATTGATGATGAGACATGATAATGAGCAATAAAAAAAGATCAATTTCCTTGGAGAATTAAAAAAAAAACCTTCCCGAAGGTGGACTAATATCTTTATCGCAGAAATGATTTTTTTTAGAACTCATACTTTAGCGATATCAGGTGGACAGTTTTCTACAATGTATACGCGTGTAAGGGGTACAATATACATTAAATATTCTCAGGTTACTGTCATAGTACTGTAATTTTTGCAAATTCTAAGAAGAGAAAAAACATTTTGGAAACACACATATGTAAATAGGTAACTGCAATACCACGTGATGATATATGCAGAAGATGTGTAACAATTCTTTGATTATCTGCGTAAACGTATCAAATTTTGTTCTTTGTTACTTGTGTTTAGTTGGCTCTTTATTTGTCACTAATATCCTCTTTTTTTATTTGGTTTATATATTTATGATACATGTTTTATATTGTATTAGTAAGCTTTTGCGTCAAGATATATTTACCACGCATAGTTTTCATCAAAAAA
Source organism: Maea johnstoni (assembly GCA_963942565.1). Classification (NCBI taxonomy): domain Eukaryota; kingdom Metazoa; phylum Annelida; class Polychaeta; order Spionida; family Magelonidae; genus Maea; species Maea johnstoni. The sequence continues at coordinate 28,325,912 of OZ012689.1, read as the reverse complement.
GGCATGCGATAATAATATAAAAATAACATGAAAAAATCCATACCCTTGATTCGATCCCATTAAAAGTGTGGATGTGTAATGAAAGTAATAAAGGATAGGTACTTCGGAAATCGCACGTCAAAATCCCATTAAACTGATTGGTAATTGACGTGTCTCCATTCAGTAAAAAAAAAAGCAGTTGCAGATGCAGTATGCAATATATCATTTCAAGGTAAACCCGAATGGAATGTGAGATGTTCGTCTTTCAAAACCATCTAGTTCTTCATCCAACTCAAAAATTCTCAACAGTTTCGGCTTTCTTAGAATCTTGTAGCGGACACGCCCCCATTGCCCTCCATCTACCGAACGCTAGACCTGACCAAAGCCATTGACAATATGCATCTTAGTCAGATGTACCGAGTGAGCCACTATAGATGATAACGTAAAGAACGGTCCACATGTTGTATTCAATGCCGTCCTTTGACCCCGACAGCCGCTGGGAACGAACAGGTTCACGTCTAATGAAAGAGGTCCACTCCCTACGTGCACGGCCATACGGGAATTCCAAATCTACGGCGTCAATAGATCCTAAGGTATCAATGAACTGTAGCGCTGATAAGTGGATCGCCTACTACAATGGCCAGTCACGCACATCTGTCTTCATTCATTTCACTCACAAACCCTAATTCATGGGGGTGACTATGTGATGTTGGAGATGTGCCGTGTGCATTTATCTTAGAACATCCTAAATGTTTCTTAGAGCTGTGCCGTGTGCATTTATCTTAAAACATCCAAAATGTTTCTTAAGCCAAGTAAAGGGGAAATTAATGTTGGGTTCTGAGGTTAATGCCTGGCTAAACGGTTGATAAACGGTATTATCCTGTAGGTTTCTCAGCAACTATTCAGGTAAATATCGCCCTCTGGTTTGTCAGACGCACAGTGCTTGTCGTGTTATGTAATACAATGAATAAGTAAATCTTCTTAATACTAGTATCCCATGTACAATGTCCAACTTTATACTTTTATATTGATATTATACATGTGGATGAAATGTAACATGCCAACAGAATAAACTGAACTAAAACACGCCAACATTGTTATATATATATATATATATATATATATATATATATATATATATATATATATATATATATATATATATATATATATATATATATATATATATATATTATATATATATATATATATATATATATATATATATATATATATATACATATATATATATATATATATAAATATATATATATACATATATATATATATATATACATACATATATATATATACATACATATATATATATATATATATATATATATATATATATATATATATATATATATATATATATATATATATATATATATTTATATATATATATATATATATATATATATATATATATATATATATATATATATATATATATATATATATATATATATATATATATGCTAAAGCGCTCTTCCCACCTATAATGTTCAAAAGCGCTTTAAAGAATAGTCAATGGACAGATGTTTATAGTTCTTATAGTCAAGTAAAGTCCTTTTGAAATAGCAATGTTTCAACTGTTTCTTGAAGTTTTGCATACTATCAGCAGCCTTGATGTTATCAGGGAGCTCATTCCAAAGGCGTGGTGCATAGGCACAGAATGCTCTGTCACCAACATACCTCTTGTGTACAAGATTTTAGTACTGTCATAATTATTGCTAAAGATTTCTTACACACCTTATGTTCACACCAATTATTTCTCTCTCTTTTCTACCGCTGCTGCCTGTCTTCAAGCTTAAACTTATATACATTCCATTACATTATTATTTTAATAGCTTATGTTGTATACTGGTAAATTTTAAACCACATTTATTATGTTAATTATATTTCAGATACTCAGATAACATTATAGTATAACTACAGTAAACTCCTGTCATCAAACTTTCATGCTCTTTATGTATTATTAAACAACTTATTCCCTTTTAGGATCCGGCTATTCACATGAACAATATTGCTCAACTTGCAGGAACCTTTTTACTATATACCATTATTAACCAACATATTTCTTTCCGGATTCGGTTTATTTTTACAGGGAAAATAATGTACATTTCTCTTAACAAGACTTGCAGAAGCTTTTAGCTACCACAAGTACCTATCCTTGATAGACCACCACATTTATTATTATGTACTATTGCCTCACTTCATAACATTATCTCTTTCAACACAATAACATACACTCATGGATTCCTGATGTTTGTTTTTCATATGTATTGTTTACCTTACTTTATAACATAACCTCTTTCTATGATTGTCCTTCAATACAATCATAGCCATTCAGTTAAATCTCTTTGCATACTGTGACAGAATTGTTTTTCTTGTACTTTTGTTTACCTTACTTTATAACATAACCTCTTTCTATGATTGTCTTTCAATACAATCATAACCATTCAGTTAAATCTCTTTGCATACTGTGACATAATTGTTTTTCTTGTACTTTTATTAAGAATGATGCCATATTGATAAATTTCTCTACACACTATTATAAAGCTATTTCTTAACTTTGGATTGTGATATTAATCTGATTATAACATATGACCCTCGACTAGTTAATACCTTTACTTTATAACTTTTGCTTTATTCAACAGACTTATATACATTTATTTATTTTATTTCTTTTCACATACCATGATAGAGCTAATTTTGGATTACTGTTTAATACTTCAACTTAAGGAATTTATTAACCTGTTTGCACCACTCCATAAAAAAAAACTGACACTAGTAACTTCCTACAATAATAGTTGACATACATATCAATTTCTTAATTCATTCTCCCAATCTTAATTTGTAATACATTACATTATAAGGATTTTTCCGGTAAAGTTATAAAATATACTTTACTTTACTTGTTATATATAATGTTGCCCATTAACGAGGGATAAAATTATAAGTGATAATTTTCTTATCATACATATTACTTCCCGATAATCTGTGATAACATTATATGATATACTTCATTTGTTATATTTATTTTTTCTACTAATTTGTTATGACCGAAACTTATAAAATTTCAGAAACCACACATCCAAAGGGCCACTTTTACTCTTACATACTTTTTCAGATAGTGTCAAAATTGTTAAATGGAATATACTCTCAAAACTTTATAGGATAAGGGTCATATATTTTAGAAAACTACAACATGTTCCCCTCTTTATGCTTACAATTCCTATTTACAGACATGGATGTTTCTAATGACTCCAATGCTAGCAGTGACTCAACCTTGATATGGTCACCAAAGACACCCCCCTACCGTCAACTTCTGCGGATGACATCACATTGAACAGAGAGATGCCGACCCTTAGGAAGATGAACACAATCACCCCGGTTGATGTAGAACTCAAAGAGATGCCCAAACTCTACCCAGCGACACAGAATCACCCCACCAACTCCACACCCTCCGAGACATCGCTCCCCATTGAGATCGACAATTCAAAACCAACCATAGAGACACGGAATCATCCAACCACCTTCAAACCCTCCGAGACATCACGCAGCATGGAGATGGACACTTCAACGCCAACCAAGGAACCACCCCCACAAAACCAATGCAACAAAGGACAATCGTTCAGGATGGAAGATGACATTAGGAAGGAAGCCCGGGCAATCCTAAAGAAGGTCGACGCGACCCTATTCGAACAGTGTAACCGCCTGGGTAACTTGCTTGACTCTTATAACATTGTACCCACACCCCCACCATTACCTGTATCCACACCCCCACCAATTTCTGTACCCCCCTCCAAGCCATGTTTAACTACACTAACCCTGGTGGAAATAGATCTTCATGATGTCAACCCACAAGTGTTTCGAAACTCAAACGTAAACTATGGTTGCAAAATCTAGTACAACTAAAAGAAAGCTTTGGCTCAGAAATACTGTTTTTAAATGGGAAAGTTGACTGGAAACTCACTATTCAATGTGCTGAAGAGAAGAAAAGTTTAGAGAAATCCAGTAGTCAATCTACTGAGGAGAAGAAAGCTCCTGAGACAGCTCAGCCTATTCAAGATAGCCCTGACTCACCTGAAGCCCCCAAACTAAATTTACCTCAAATGTCTAACTTGACACAAACCAGCGATGAGACTATGGTTATTACTCCAGAAGTAAAAACAATAGAGAGTCCGACTACTATTGTAAAACCAGTGCAAGCTCTTCAGGAAACCACAGACCCTCGGTCTATTCCAAACAAAGAAGAAGTAGATAAAATAAAATGTAACCTAGGAGAGGACTTACTTAACCAAAACTCAGACATCACAGACTCAGCTGAGTCTAACGTCAAAACAACAGTAGATACAACCACAGACTGTCCGCAGTCTAGTTTCAAAAAGGACTCTAGAGAGTTAAAATACAAAAAGTCCCTCCCATCAGCAACAAAAAGAAAAAACGCTGCTGATTTCTTCGCAAGTGACCTTGACTCATCGTTGGGCTCCTCTGAATTAGATGACTCCTTCTCCCTAGAACAGGAAAAACCCAAAGAGGTTTATGACCAGGTCAGTAGGGGCATCAAAAAGCTGAAGCTAGAATCAATGAAGGGTCCTGAACAGAGATGTTCACAATCAGTGTCAGAACAGGAAAAGGCAGACGTACAATATCAACTATTTCTGTTAAATATGGAAAGCAATGCTGACTCCTTGAAAAAGATCAGCAACAGGAAATGTAAGGTTTGTGGGGAAATCGATAGAAACCTTAAGCGCCATACAATTTTTGAACATGTAACTGATGTCTGGTGGGGTGTTATTGGTGACTCGACTTGCTGGAAGTGCCATGCATACCACACCCTGCCAGACATCAGATTTTGTGATGGCTTTTACGTACCCCAACGAGATCTGAGGAGCTTAGTGATGCGACAAAGAGAATTCTTCTCTTACCTAAAAGATGACTTAGAGTGCACCTCAGACACAGATCTAATTGGTTTGGTAACCAGAGAAGGGCTTTGTAATGCAAGCCTATCCCCCTTTACTACGGCGGAGATAAACTTCCTACGGGATATTGATCGGGTTAATGGTCTTTCCACCAATCACTTATACAACCCAACTTACCCTATGCGTCTGACAGAGTTACTCCATTGGAGGACTCTGGGAGAAATTTTTCACTTTTGCAATATCAGAGGGTGTATTTCCAGCAATTCAGTCTCAATCAAACCATTGCGTTTCGTGGATTGTTATTGTAATGTAGTGGACCTCTACAAGAAGTACAACCACCAGAATGTTATCAGTACTCTACCTCCTCTCCGTAACTCTCCCTCCTACACTTACCTGTACAAGGTTATCACTGATATAACAGATCCCCAGATCCTATTCAGCCCTTGGTCAAAACTACTACTAGCAGACCCCGATGTGAAAGTCTCCCTCGGTCTTCACCCATACCTATCAACCAAATGTCCCTCAATCTACCTCAAAGAAGTAGAAAGCCTGTTAACCAACTCTTCTGTGGTGGCCATTGGGGGGGTTGGCCTGGATGCCAGATTAAAACAACAAATGGACATCCAAGTGTCAGTCCTAACCTCATTCCTCAAAATTTCACACAAACACAAGAAAACGCTGCGAATTGCATGCACGGGCGCCCACTTTACCTGCATGGAATTAATGAAAGCCCACCTCCTCAAAAGTCACCGTATTCATTATCTGAATTTTAATGGATCCATGCAGGACGCTACTGAATTTTTCAGTCACTTCCCCAATGGCCACCTAGGGATTTCAAGAGAAAGCTGCACTGCTAATCCTTACGCACGATCACTTGTTAAGATGACTCCACTAAGTCGCCTACTGCCTGGATCTAATGCCCCCTACTCAATGCACCCCAACCAGGCTTCTCTGCCAACTGATGTTGGAGAGATTATCCACCTAGTGGCAGAAATCAAATCCGTCCCAGTACAAAAGGTTGCCCAGCAATTTCGACAAAACACCAAATTGATGTACGGGATATAAAAAGAAAACCCTCATCACTGCAACATTAAAAATGGCAAAATAGCTATATGTATGGGACATAACGTACCTGTATTATTGCATCTTACAAAATGTACAATAAGCTAAACGCTTACTGCTGTGGGCCATACTACAATCTTCTTAAAAATACTTATAGAAATAGTTACATTAAGGTAAACTTAACAAAACCTACTTTCTTAAGTTGTCATTATATGCTACTCCTATCATTCTAGACATATGTTTTACCTATGTCAGGTGAGAGTTCTTCACAAAAACAAAAAAACCCTCTATGCAGGGCTGCACAACGGTTTCACAATAATATTGGTATTAACATGTGGAGCCTACCCACATGCTCCAGGTATTAAGCCACTACAATGGTAGAGGCTATGGTATTGGGAAATAACCCAATTATCCTCTTTTGTGCTACTGTTATTGATTCGAGCAGAATCATAAACAGTATATATATGTTTGTTCTTTCTGTATGTTATATTCTTTTTCTTATCTTGTTTAATGTTATCTCAGTTCTTGTAGCAGGCTTGTCACTGCATAGGCATGATCTTATTTCTCTTTGACTGGCGATACTTCGTGCATAAAAATTGTATCTGCAAACACAAGAGGGTTGAGAGATGGGGTCAAAAGGGAAGATTTATGGCTAAACTTTAAAGGTATGAACACTGACATTATATGTCTACAAGAAACTCATTTGGTCAATTCAGATTTTGATACTCTGCTCAAGGAATGGAATATTGAATACATTATTAATGGAAATTCTACTAATTCGAAGGGTGTTGCTATCCTATTAAATAAAACTTTTGAATATAACTTAAACTCTACATATAAAGATAAAGATAGTAGATATATAATATTAAATATAACTATAAATAACCTTATCCCAATACTAATTGTAAATATTTATGGTCCTAATAACGACAATCCTAGCTGGTTCGAGAATCTCTTTAACAAAATCGAAGAGTTAAATATTGACCACATAATTATAGTAGGAGATTGGAATACCACCTTAAACAATAATGATACATATAACTATAACATTCAACGAAATATAAAATCTAGACAATATATAAATAATTATATAACTAAAAATAAATTTATTGATATATGGAGATCTCAAAATCAGGATAGTAAGAGATATACCTGGGGTACCAAGAAACCTTTCAAAAGAGCTAGATTAGATTATTTTATAATATCCCAGGATATTCTAGCATTTGCCCCTAAGGCAGAAATAAATAATGCATATAGAAGTGACCATAACTTAATAACCTTGAAACTAAATATTAATAGTCACCCGAGAGGAAAGGGTTCCTGGAAATTTAATAATAAACTATTAACAAGCATAGAATATATTAACTTAATTAAAAAAACAATTAATTTAAATAAAAATATATATGCTCTCCCGATATATGACGTAGAATTTATAAATAAGGACAATGGAGAAACACTAGAGATTAACATTGCGGATAGTTTATTCTTAAATAACTTATTATGTCAAATTCGAGGGGAGACAATAAAATTCTCTAAAAATCTAAGTAGAATAAATAATAAAATAGAAAATGAACTCGTAGATAAAATAACTAATTTAGAAATTGAAATAGACTGCTATAACATTAATTTGCAAAATAAATTAAATGAACTAAATACAGCAAACACTGAATTACAATCATTAAGAGAAGATAAACTAAGAGGTCACCAAATAAGGTCAAGATATCAACACATAAAAGACTGGGAAAAACCCTCAAATTATTTCTTAAACCTTGAAAAGAAGAACTATTTAAATAAAAATATAGCGGAACTAATTGATACTAATGACAGAACAATAAGAGATCCAAATAAAATCTTAAAACTTCAATCAGAATTCTATTCAGACCTCTTCTTGAGCAGACATGTCAACAGAGAAACCGACTCTAGATATTCACACTTCCTAGAAAACTTACCAAAATTGAATGACAACTCTAAGCAACTATTGAATCAACCCATTTCTTTATCAGAAGTAGAAGAAGTCATTAAACAAGGCAAAAATAACAAATCCCCTGGGCCTGACGGCTTCTCCAATGAATTATTTAAATTTTTTCATAGAGAATTAAAATACTGGATTTGGAGAACTTTTAAAGAAGCAATCATTACCAAAAGTTTCACAGGACCCATTATAGAAGGCACGATTACCTGCATTCCCAAAGCTGGAAAAGAAAGAAACGTGTTAAAAAACTGGAGGCCTTTGACTCTGTTAAATTCTACTTATAAATATTTCTCATCTATTATAGCGAATAGAATAAAACCATTACTAAGCCAAATTATAAACCCTGATCAGACTGGGTTCATTTCTGGTAGATTTTTGGGTGAAAACACTAGACTTTTGGCTGATACTCTTGAATACTGTGAATCTAATTCTATAGATGGTCTTTTAATAGTAGTTGATTACGCTAAAGCTTTTGACACTATAGAATGGAACTTTATTGAAAACTGTTTAAATCTTTTTGGATTTAGCGAATTCATAGTAGATTCGGTAAAATTACTTCAAAAAAATTCATTTTCCAGAATTGAACAGAATGGCCATTTTTCTGAGAACATTTCTTTATCTAGAGGCTGTAGACAAGGGGACCCCATCTCCCCATATCTCTTCGTTATTTGTGCAGAGGTTCTTTCGCATGTCATAAGAGAAAATCCCGACATTAAAGGTATAAAAATCGGAGAAACAGAAATTAAGCTATCGCAATACGCGGACGACACAACCATATTCTTAGACAAAGACAAAAACTCCTTAAAATGTGTAATGGACGTGTTGCGATGGTTCAATAAGTTATCCGGGCTTGCAATTAATAAAGACAAAACTAAGGTCATTAAAATTGGGGCGACACGGGACAGGAAGATACCTTGGGAGGGTCAATTTGGCCTGAACTGGACACACACTTTTGAAGTTTTAGGAATATATTATGATGTTTTTAGATTGAGCGACTTAACTGAAATTAACCTTGACTTCAAAATTGAAAAAATTAAGAAGCTCATAAGAACTTGGAGTTCCAGACAATTAACACCCTACGGCAAAGTTACTATTGTCAAATCGCTTCTTTTATCTAAAATAACACATATCCTCCTGTCCCTACCAAGTCCCAAACCTTCTAAGATTAAAATGATAGAGAGTATTTTTAATTCCTTCATATGGAGTGACAAGCCTGCTAAATTCAGTAAGCATATCCTGGAAGCGGATATAGCTGAAGGAGGTTTAAAATTACATAATCTAACGCTGTTTGATAAAGCTCTGAAACTTGGATGGCTACGGAGATATCTCACTTCGAACGGGAAGTGGAAGGTCTTCTTAGACATTGAAGATTTCCATGAGATATTTAATTATGGTCCTGATTATGTGGAACGAATGGTTGAAATAATTGATCTGCCTTTTTGGCAAGATGTATTATCAGGATTACAAATACTATATAAAAGTTCTGTTTGTAACGAATTATCTGTTGTTTGTTTAACACCTTTATGGTACAATAATTCATTAAGATTACCAATTAAACCAGGATGGTTAAAAAAGGGTATTACAACTATAAGTGACGTTCTGAATGAAAACTGTCTATCCCTCTCTCTTGAGGAATTTCAAGAAAAATATGGTATTTCC
>OZ012689.1:28201309-28311309 GCA_963942565.1 Maea johnstoni | reverse complement strand
AATGAATAACCTACATAAATCAAGAATGTGCCAGACACCCTACCGGAAAGCTTCACATTATTCATCATGAAATTTCCGACTTTCACTTCAAATATTCTACATAAAAATTGAATGCCGAGAAATGATACAAAATCTTTTCTAAAGCATTCTCTTAATAAGTAGTAGTATGTTTATTTGCTGTAATTGTCATTACAAAATTCATACATCGTACATAATAAACGAACGCATGGAAAAACAAACCAAGTCAAAATAAATTGAATAATACACACACTTGTTCTTGTAACGAGGGGAACTAGGAGTAACACACATTATTAATCACATGCTGCGTGGAATTAAACGTTTACTATAACATTATTGTGCTACATAACAAACTATTAAGATTCCTACACCTTTCATTTCTAATCTGTATTTCTAATCTTCTAATCTGTAATTAGATTGTATGGGTATCAAATTTGTAATTTTCATTTTCAACGTATACATTTTTTTTGGGTGAATGCTTTTGCAAAACAACAAGAAATAATAAATGAAGCATTAACTTGAAGGGATACAGATTGGTGCTAACTGGGGTAAAATCATCTTATATTAGACACACGACAATCATGTAGATAAGCCGTGCTAGAACAGAGTGACTCTATGCTACAATGTTCCTTTCATAGTGAGTAAATTGTACTGAAATAAGTCGTTATCATAGAGCTGGGCTATTTGCTGTGGCAGCAACAAGGCCTACCGGACAGCCGACTTGCCAGACGGTTGTCAAACATTAATAAGCCAGATGACAGAAATTCCACAACCTATTACATTACCTGGAGGTGAAGCTAAGCTTATCTCCTATTTTAAGCCCTTATTAGACATATTTAGGATCAGGGAGTTGGACAGATTACATCTAGTTCGATGATAGAAAAGTCAATAAAATCCGAAACACGTGCAACATCGTACGTTCTAACAAGTGAAAAAACATGTCTTTCGAATAATCATTAATACGTATTTTGATGTTGACCTTTCGACGACCTAGCCTAGCTGATTTGCCAGTCATGTATAAACGACGATACGTGCCTGGTTTAGTTAAATCTTGCTCTGATGCTCTTTGGCGACTCTCTCTAGAAATGGTGGGGCACGATGCTGGTTTGTCTTCGTTCAGAAGACAAGCAATAAAAGTGTCAACGTTGGGCCTAATCACATCGTTATGCAAATTAATGAATGATAATGTTCACTAAAAATGATTCATTATTATTATCAATTAGTTGGAATATAACGCTTTATCCTTTGATATACTGTTGATTAAATGAATAATACAGAGAACTTAAAATGTGAGTAGTTTAATGATATATAAATGGTGTCATTTCATGTATATTTGATTGTATTTCAGAGATATCTACCCGGGGATATCTAAAAGGGGCAATATTGATTGTTATCGGACATTTTTTTCAGGTCTAAAGCAGTTAACTTATATTGATTGAAAGAACAACTGGCACTAGAAAGATACAGCTCTGTTAGCAGTTTTCAACACATTGCTAGTGATATGTTATCAAGGCCTGCAGCACCTCAAAATGGCCATTTTGAGTTTATTCTCCTATCTAAAAGCATATTTGAAGGATAGATATTAATTGCAGCATAATCCACAACTAAATGAAAAAGTTGTTGATGCTTTACTTTATTTCTTAATTATCAAATTATCTTCAAGAGTATCTTAGATCCAGATGGTTCACTCTTTACGAATACGGTTCTTCCTCTACCCTGCTTAAGGTTAATGTGGGTTGTGAGATTAATTTCACAGATATGGTTCTTTCTCTACCCTGCTTTTATTTGACTACTTAGCTTATACAAAATATATATTGCCTAAAAGGTCTTCTGATGAAGAACACATTCAAGCATCACAAATGTACCCTCCAAATAGGGTGTGAAATTATCAGGGTGATGAGTTGAAGGGACATGCATGCTGTGCGTGTTATCAAACAGAACTCATATTCAAAATAATAGACCCTGGACCAGCACACATCATTGATGTGGAGAAAATATCCATCAGACAAAGGGTTTCACACTTTTTAGATTCGGTTCTTTCTCTATTCTGCCTTTATTTAGTTAGCTCATACAAGGTACATATTGCCTGAAAGGTCTTCTATTGAGGAACACATTTAAGCATCACACATGTACCCTCCAAATATGGTGCAAAATGTTAAAAAAGATAGAGGAAATGGCAGTATCCAGCAAAAACCACTTCTTATTCCATGTCACTGGCAACTTTCTCACATGCCCCAGATGGGATTCGATCCCTGGCAGCGGTGAAAGCAGAAAACAGCCATTAGCAATGCCTTAGACCAAAAGGCCATCAGGGCAGTAGGCCCTCTTACAAATGAATTGTGGAGAGATCTCAGCACAGGTCATCCCTAATCATAGTTGTGTGTATAACCAGGCACTAGAGTAGGTCTGGTCAACTGCTGCAGGAATTAAATATTTGTACTGTACAACATTATCCTCATAACCAGACCAACGACGACTGTAAAGGCTACCACTGAGCAGAGACAAACTTTATCAGAACCTCACATAGGTCGGCACACTTTTTTATCGTTATTAGATTGCACAAAAATACGTGTGTTAAACAAGCATTTTGGGTATCAAATGTTATTGGTTTAGTTTGTAACATATAGATAGCTGAAAGTATTTTGGGGGATAATGTTTCATCAATTTTGACTATGTTCTAAAGTTAGCAATCTAGAAGTTCAAAAAAACCTTTTTTTCTCATTTATCCAAATAAGTGTGTATTTAGACCCTTTTCCTAATGGATATTTTCTCCACATCAATGGTGTGTGATGGCCTATGGTAGATTATTATTGATGGGAGCTCTGTTTGATAACATGCACAACATGAATATTTCTTCAACATTTCTCCCTGATAATTTTACACCCTATTTGGAGGGTACATTTGTGATGCTTGAATGTGTTCTTCATCAGAAGACCTTTTAGGCAATATACATTTTGTATAAGCTAAGTAATCAAATAAAAGCAGGGTAGAGAAAGCACCGTATCTTGGAAATGAATCTCACAACCCATATTAACCTTTTCATGTTTAGATTTTAAATCTAAGAGAACCATCCGGATCTAAGAAACTCTTGAAAATAATTTGAGAATTTGGGAATAAAGCAAATCATCAGCAACTATCTTATTAAGTTATGGATTATGCTGCAATTAAAATCTATCCTTCAAATAAGCATTTGTATTGGAGAATAAACTCAAAATGGCCATTTTGAGGTGCTGCAGGCCTTGATAAGTGAAACATCTCACTAGCAATGGGTTGAAAACTGCTAACAGAGATGTATCTTTCTAGTGCCAGTTCTTTCAATCAATATAAAGTAACTGCTTTAGACCTCAAAACAATTGATATTGCTCCTTTTAAATATCTCTGAAATACGATCAAACATACATAAAATGGCACCATTCACATATCATTAAACTAATCACATTTTAAGTTCTGTGTATCATTTATTTAATCAACAGCATATCACAGGATAGACACCTCTGGCATTATGATCCTACCTTTCGTAACTGACAAACACCGAGGAAATCAAGGTTTTTACCAGTATTATTCACACATACCCTGATCTAGGGACTAATGAGGGCACCAGTCATCACATGGTTAGATAGCACCAAGTAAATAAAGCAATAACAGTTATCTTTTGTGTGAAAACGTATTATGACAAATTTTGAAATTGTCAAAAGGAGCCATATTTACACTAGGTAATAAAACATGGTGAATGATACATAAAATGGAAGCTCAGAGGGTCTACTTTCAAGACTGTATACATTGGTTGCCTTATTAAAACTAATACGTCTTTTAGTATACGTAAAAGGTCTAAAATATCCGTTTTTGCATATATAATACACCCTTTGTTCCATATATATTCTAGAAATGTGGGCACTCAGTGCAAACACAAATTGAACATTTGTTTGAACTAAACAAGGATCTAATTAACTGGCAAGAGTAAGTTGAATGAGAATTAGTGCTAGGAAGCCACAAAAGTAGAGTGAGTTGGTCATTAGGTGAGTTTTTACCAAGCTGCTGTATATAGCCCTTACTAATGCTACCATGTATGAGGCCACATTTTCAATGAAAAAATGTGCAAGGGGTCTGATATTGATAAAATGATTGCTCACAGTGTCTACTTTTTGAAAATATATACTGTATGCCTCCATAATCTTATATATTACTTTCTCTTAAACAAGAAGTCTCAAAATCACAATGCTTTTTCCTGTTTCTGCATATTTACCCTAATCATGGGGTCACTCAGTACAACACACATCTTATACATTTGTAATCCTTAGATCCTTAGCTCTCATTTAATGTACGGCGCTGCTTGTTCTACCGCCGGCTGGGGTTACTCCTAAAATAAGCCACTTTTTCTGTCTCTGCTGCTAAGCTACTTAGAAGTGCAATGCAAGATACTATACTAATGAACATTTTAAGGTTAATTTAGTGTTTTAGTACTACCGGGTGTTGTTTTATATCTGCCGCACAAAATGTCACATCCCCTCTCAAGGTGCGAAAGTCTTGTATTGCCTATTATTACCTATTTGCTTGTTTTCATATGATATTATGTTTTGAGGTCTGGCCAGGATGCCTTCAGGCGCACATTATATACACATACTGCCCTCGTGAACAGTCATTAAGGCTTTATTATTACCTATTTGCTTGCTTTCATATGATATTATCTTTTGAGGAATAATGATAAGTGCTGTGAATGAATTCCCGGGGGTTGGGATTGGGTGGTGCTACTCATACCAAAGATTGACTTGTTGTGTTGTGTCCCCTGTATGCCACGCTCTCAAAGGCCCGCTGTTGGAGGTCATATCAACAGCTAAAGGTTACATTAGCCATGAGAACCACCTGCTGGAGCATATTTCAACTATAGTAGGCATTTCTAACACAGGGAAGTGGCACATTCAGCTAACTTAAAATTTTGTTTTAAGAAAACTTGTACATATATAAGGAGCTGTAATTTAATTGAATTAGGTATGCAAAGATTAAGTAGTTATTGACGGTATTCATATAATTTTAGGGCACCCAAGCATTTCTCTGTGTTGTGAAACCTTAAACCACAAGGATGTGTACGTTGTAAAATGTAACTAATGAATGCCATATTTCAGACGACTGTAATCTTAAACTTAACATAAAGGGTCTAGAAAACTGAATAAGAGAATGGTTTTTGAAAAATGTCATATCATGCCTTAGTGTTGTGAAACCACACACCCAAAAGGTGTGCACATGACAAAATAGAAATAAAAAAACTCTACGCTAAAAACGATTGTTATAATAAACTACAAATAAAATAAATAAAATAAATAATTAATGGTGCAAGAGAAAGTTGTGTATTATTTCTTGGTGGTCAGTTCTTATAGAGATTTAGAGTGAAGTATAAAGGTAGTGGAGCAATAACCCGAGAGGGGGGCACTTGGGTATTTAGGGGGGCGCATACGTTCGTTATCAAAATTAAAAAATACCCCAAAAGCACTGATTTCTGTCCAAAAAAGCACCCTTATTTTAATAAATCGCTGATTTTTTCCACTAAATAAACACCCCTTCTTTTATCAAAACACTGATATTGGATGAACGGGAACACGTATTTTAACTTAAGATTTTATAATCCTCTGCCTGTTTAGCGGCAGCAAGTGGCGGCAGCAGACAGAGCCGCGTATATTTGGTGGATTGTAAGGGAATTTTGACCCCCATACTTCGTACCTTGGTACAAAATAGTACCCTCCTTTTACAAAATCGCGGACACGCGGAGGTCTTAAAAAAAGACCCCTATTCCGCGAAATACGTAACGAAGGTGCGGCCCCCCTCTGTATCTGAGTGCCCCCCCCCCCCCCCCCCCCCCCCGGGAGCAATAATTTCATCATCCCTCAGTTGATGCTTGCCAATTTGATTACTGCCATATGTATGATTCATGAAAGACATTCTAAAGCACTTGTGTTGTATTATTGTATTATTCACAAGGACTTCAGAGTGTGTAAGATGTATGGAATATGCATGACGTTGAATGCCCTACGAGCGCAGTGCCTTACAGACGCTCTATCCTCGTAACGTATATATATTTTGTCATGATGTAGATTTTATACAGAGATGAACACGTATTCCTCATTAAATACACAAGGATATGAGACTCTTGTGTAACTGACCTTAAAAACAGGCATTTATGATTGACCGTAATGCAGTTTTTTCGACGGGTTTATTATCCTACAGATGATGAGATGGACATTATGCATGCATTAGCTGTCGTCGAGTATGTCAAACAGACAGCACGTCAACGCGACGGCAATGTCTTGTGTATAAGGTGCATTGACCGTATAGCGCGTCCGCAGGTCAGCAAACGTTTATACGGACTTAGGAATCTTCATATTGTGCGATTCCGTGAAGAGTACAATAGAACACAATAATTAAATCTGGGAAGCGCTCCCGCTGAATGAAGATCAAGCGTGAGCGATTATCAGGATAACACACGTTCCCCTTCCCTAGAAGTGATTACCAGCATATCTATCAATGCGCTATCATGGGATTGATGCTGTCTTCTTTTAACAAATATGTGCCATTTGCTTTCGGGTATAGAAGGTGATTTGGGTTTTGCACGGAATTGGTATGGTTTTAAAATATCTTGGTGTTCATGGATGTACGGCTTGTTCGTATGGTATAGATGAGCATATGGCTATATATAAGTTTTATTTCAAACATTTTAGTGAAATTAAAAGCATGGTTTCAAAGATGTTAGGAATAAATGAGGATGACTTGTATCAAAATAATATGATAGAGATACGCGCATTATCTTCTAAAGTGTGTTTGGCCTAGATCGGGGTATCTCTTAAAACAAGTATATATGAGGGTACAGTTTATAAGCATGTTGATATAAATGAGGCTGCGTTTGTAGTCGGCATAACATATGCGAGGGGATTGCTTTAGAAATCTACATGTGATCTTTTAAACCTTTTTTTTAGTTTGCACTCTTACATGTAGTAATTCCACATTCTACCGCAGACCCTATACATAGCATGGTCATGATACGTTCTGAGGCTGCGAACAAGGGGCCTTCACAAAGTATCTAAAGCTGCATAAAGACTGTGGTTAACATGTGTATATAGCTACCACCTCAGGGAATGTGTAAATTAACAGCTGTTATTAATCAAAATGCTTTTAGAGTTTGTATTTTCCTATTCTAGTTGACAATCACCTGCTCTGAGAAGTGGCTGTTACTTTCTCCCCCCATCTGATGTTCAGATGTAAACATATTGATAACAGAGAAAATCTGTATTATATTACATGCTTTTATATTCCTATTAACATTAGGAATATAAAATGGAAAATATGTCAGTGAAATAGTCGGATTATTGGTGTGTTATTTTCCAAATCGGAATGTTACGACAGTGGTCGTCGGCTCAGCCTGGAGCAGTTGGCTGACCATCCCAAATTTGGTAGCAGCATTTCAATATGTAATTTTGGTATGATTTATTCGATTTGTTAATAAATTTGTTTGTTTTTATGGCAAGTGATAGAATGGGAATTGTTTACGAGTAGTAGGTGATCGTGGTAATACAGTGCCCTCTCAGTCAGCAGCCAAAACCTTGCCCTTCGGGCTCGGTTTTGGCTGCTAACTGGTCTGGGTCGCTGTATGGCCACAATCACCTACAGCCTGTGGTAAATTCCTACAATCAGAAAGATACATGACCACGTGTATGAAAGAAAATTTTAATCGTAGGGGTCTGAACGGATAATCGAAATATTCCAATGACAAACTCATACATGTAAGACATAATTAGCATTTGTCATATCTCCACGTGTAAAATGAATGTGCAAAAGATAATAATTAACTGTTGGCGCACTAAAAGCCTATATGTATGTAATGATTTTACCGTGATGGTAATATTTACTATCTATTATACCAAGACCATGACGCACAGTATGTGCAAGTAAGCTCCGTCTAACTGTTCATATCTGCAGTAGAGATCGGAGGAAAGGTATCAGCAGGCTTGGATTGAAATTGCATCCAGGGGCATATTGCTTCAGTCTACCCACCTGCAAAATGGGTACCTAGCATAGATAAGGACGTGCTTAGAGCTTGTGCGCTTTATGCTGCCAGTAGCTCTGGAAGATCCCCCGGGGGATTGAAATGGTTTACGTGTGTACAGGCATGCTAGGGGAGGAAGGTCATGCGAGCGCTTCGGTGGATACAAGACTATTATATAAACCGAATACTGTAAATCACTTAAGTATGGCGGGAACAATAAGATAGCGATAATAGCGCTCTGCCCATATGCGCTATTGTAAAATTCCCCTCCTCATTCAATTCTTAATTGAACTTGCTGCTGCTGTTCCCGTTCACCGCTATACTTAGATCACGCTATCCAGGGCAGTACCGTAACTACGCTATATAATGTTCACGCCATATCTAAGTGATTTACAGTACCTTTACAGTACCGTCGCTAGCCAATAGCTTTGGTGGAGGCAACCGGAGGAGAATACCAATAACAATGGCATCCATGGTATTGAAAAGAGCCGCGGAACTGAGCTGCCAATAACCCTGACAGGAAGGCAAGAATAGCCACATAGGAACTAACCTAGACAGAGAGATGTTATCATGCTATCCTTGTTAGCCACGCCGTTAGAGGATGATGTATATGGGCATGGAGTGAGACTTCAGCACAGAGCAAGTGGGAAGGACGAGGTATGGGTATGGAAGGAAGGAAGGAATTGGGTTTTACGTCGCTTTCAACAGCTTAGGTCATATATTGACGAGATAGAAACCCGGAACCGAGAAGAAATTCCCTACTCTTCACGAATAGTTCAAAGGGGTCTTTCAGTTGCAGAAGGACCATAGACAGCCCTCTACAACGCCGAACATTTATTTAGCGACCAGGCTAACCCGCTTAGGGATACAGCGGAGACTCGAACCTGCGAACTCACGCTTGGGAGCCAGGCATCATAACCATTAGGCCACGGCGGATCCCTGTATGGGTATGGACATGCCGTAGGTAAACTTGTATAGTAAAGGAATGGAATATGGTCTACCATTATGAGTTTTGATGAGTTAGGAAACCCAACCAACCAACAGACTAGGATTTGCATTTATCGTAGCATAACTTATTTCGTACAGTCACATAAATATGATCAAGCCAAAAACGCCTTGACGACTGTGTGTGACGACTTTAAATGCTTCCACAGACGTCAGGCGTGAGTCATGGAGAATCTGACAGACTCTCTCATTGGATAAACACCTGCGTGATTCGGTTGTATATGGAATTCCCGGGGGGGGCACTCAGGTACAGAGGGGGGCGCATACGCTCGTTATCAAAATTAAAAAATACCCCTAAAGCACTGATTTCTGGCCAAAAAAAGCACCCTTATTTTAATAAAAGCGCTGATTTTTTCCAGTGAATAAACACCCCTTCTTTTATCAAAACACTGACATTGGATGAACGGGGCCACGTATTTTAACTTTATATCTTATAATCCTCTGCGTGTTTAGCGGCAGCAAGTGGCGGGAGCAAACTCGGAAGCCTAGTCACTTCGGGAGTTACTCGGCGTCAGAACCGCGTATATTTCGTGGATTGTAAGGCGATTTTCACCCCCCATACTTCGTACCTAGGTACAAAAAAGTACCCTTTTTTACAAAATCGCGGACATGCGACGATCTTAAAAAAGACTCATTCCTCAGCAAAATACGTAACGCGGGTGCGGCCCCCTCTGTACCTGAGTGCTCCCCCCCCCCCCCCCCCACCCCCCCCCCCCCCCCCCCCCCCCCCCCCGGATGGAATTCGAATTGGTTTAGCCATACGGTATAGACATAAGTGGGGAGGGCAATCAAACAATATAATCAGTCTGCAATGGTGTTATCACAAAGCGCTTTTTATAAGGTCAAGTGGAAGCCATATAGAATGTTTAAGACACAATTTTTAAACTGTCTAAATACCAGGATGTCTTAACGTCACATACCTAGTGTAACTCTAGATTAAGCCCTCCCCACTTCCCCAACTTATTGATCTTGCCTATACTTCACTATTTGAGAATCCCAGAGCAAACAAGGATAGCTGTAACCATATCAATCACGTCGCTGCATCACTATAAACGTTACAAATCCCCCCCTCCACCACTTCCTCAGGGCATTAGCCTCCAGCGGAGAGCAGCTTGACAGGTGAGTGGACGGCGCGACCACTGTGAGCGCCACCTATATGCAGGAGCACTTAACACTGCGGTATGACACGTGACCGCTGTGAGCGCCACCTGTAAGCAGATCACTTCAGACTGCAGTGTGACGCCGTGACCGTAAAGAAAACAAGTCGCTAATGGACCAGACGCCTTATGAATCATAATAACATAGAGCGGCATGTAAGTGATGCCACGTGGAGAATATCACTTATTCACACGTCCATATAAAACATATTCTATTTCACCTCCTGCCATTATCACACATTTGAATGACAAAGGGCGCCTTACTGTCGTATCGCCATAACCATGAACTCCAACATGTTGACTGCCATTTCTATTGCCCTCCTTTGGGAATAAATGCGATTATCCGTGTTATTTCTTTCCATCTTTCCTAGAAAACACTCCTGACAGGTATCACTGTGAATAATTTGGAAAAGGTTATTTTCGTCAACAATTCCTAGGTGTAAAAAGTGTTAAAGTATGATTTCATAGCAAGAGGCACAATAGGCATGTTAGTAAGTTGCCAGGGAATTGGGGGTTGTCGATGGTTTTCCCCTCATTTCTCCAATGTTAACCCATTCATATCGTCTGCTACTTAGATACTTTTGAAAATAATTTGGATATTAAGTGAAATTTCACAAAATATTTGAAGGAGATTTGTTGTTTGTCTTCTGATCAACATTTCTCATTCAAATGCTTTCAAGAAAATGCTTTTGTAAGGGAAATATTTCCAAAATCGTCAGGCCTCTTTTGGCCTCTCTGAGTGTAAATGGGTTAACCATTTGCTATTTATGACTTAGCTTTAATACTGAAAAATTGACGATAAGCGAACATTTTAATTCAAAGGTATGAATGTATAAGGCCTATCTGCTTGCGTTCGTGGTTAGGCGTAGGTTTTCACAGCCGGGTGTCCCACATTCATCATTTATTACTGGCTATTACTCTTCATTGATGATTTATAATTCTGGATCTTTAGATATTTTCAAAAGGCTATATCCAACCAACCAATGTCTATTAACGCCTTGGATGGAATAATTACCTGTATCCCTAAAGAAGGGAAACTCAGAAACGACTTAAAAAATTGGAGGCCACTCACTTTACTCAATTCCCTATATAATTTTTTTTTCGGCAATGATTGCCAACAGGCTCAAAAAGACATTATCCTCAATTATAAATGAGGACCAGACTGGATTTATCTCTGGCAGTTTCATTGGTGAAAATATGAGAACGGTGTATGATGTCATTGACTAATGTGAAACTTACCAAAAAAGGGGACTACTTATGATACTTGATTTTTTCTAAGGCATTCGACACGATTGAATGGCCTTTTATTGACGAAACATTATATCTTTTCACCTATGGACCAAATTTTAGAGCCATGGTCAACTTATGCCAAAGAAATTCAACATCAAGAGTTGAACAGAATGGCTACCTATCTGGGAAAATAGTGCTTTCTCGTGGCTGCCGTCAGGGTGACTCGTTATCCCCTTATGTGTTTGTTTATGTGCAGAAATTCTATCCCATGTCCTGAGGTGCTGCGGAGATGTTAAGGGGCTAGTTGTGCATGACATAGAACATAAAGCGTCTCAATACGGAGACGATACAACTCTTCTTCTACAAGAAGATCTAAATAGTATAGTATCTGTTTAAAAAAATATGAAATGGTTTAAACCGGTATCAGGTTTAGAGATAAACAAGGAAAAAAACAATATAGTAAAAATTGGGGCCTCGAGAGGCAGAAGCATACCTTGGCAGGGCAAATTCGGGTTTAAATGGGCTACAACTTTTGAAATACTAGGAATTTACTTTGATATTAACAGAATGGGTGAAATCACTGAATTAAACGTCTATAGAAAAATGGGTGAAATCAAAAAGTTAATTAGAACTTGACAATCAAGAAACTTGACTCGGTACGGTAAGGTAACAATCATAAAATCTCTTCTAATATCTAAGATAACCCATATGCTTCTGTCTCTGCCGAGCCCCAATTTCCTCTGTAATAAAGAGATTGAAATACATTCTCAAATTTTTTGTGGAGTGGCAAACCTTCTAAATGGAAGAAAGAAATCTTAGAGGGAGAAATACACCAAGGAGGGCTAAAATTACACAACATATTCGACCAAACTTTGAAGCCAAGTTGGTTGAGGAGATTTCTTACCTGCAACAATTATAGATATGACTGATAACAAATTTATTAAAAGTTTGCAGTCACTTTGGCATAGTGAAATTTCGCATGACAAAGACATAATTCTCAATACCCCTCTTTGGTACAACAACCAATTATGACTCCAATTAAGAAAAGATTGGCTTAATAAGATGTTTCCACTGTAGCGGATCGTATTAGTCCATTAAGAGTCATGCTTCCTATAGAAGAAACCTATGACATAAATATTATTTTTTTGGATTATTATTATCTTAGTTAAAAAATAGCAAATTTCTTGGCTAGGAGAGACTGGCCAGTCGAAAATAAACCACTTCCTCGAAATTGTGGTATTAATTTTCACTTACACATAGATAAGAAAGGTTCATCTAAATTATACAGGAAAATGAAAGGCTCAAATGAACATATCCTAGACAATATCTGTGACTCCTGGAAAGAAAAATCTGGTCCTGAACTCTGTAACTTCACTCTGTCCACGTCTTTTTCACTACATCACACAGAATACCAAGATACATACCTTAAATACATCCAATTTAAAACTTTACACAAAAGATTCTATACCCATGATAAACTATATTAAATGGGTATTAAAGATTCTGCTACATGTTCGATGTGTGAAGAGGACAAGGACAATGTAAATCACATGCTACTTAAGTGTACTAACAGTATTCAGTTATGGTCCTCAAAAGAGAATTGGATATCTGATCTTGGTTTTCCAAATGTCACACTCACAGATGAGACCATTATACTCGGTTATCATGAAAAGCCCCTAGGGATTAATAGCATCATTGTAATAGCAAAGAAGATTATATATAATGCAAAGAAACTTGGAAGAAAAGCACATATAGCAGCAGTTAAGGGAGAAATGAAAAATCTCTACTATCAAGAGAAATATAGATATTGTATGACGGGGCGAAAGATAAAATTGGAAAAAAGATATTCTTTTCCAACAAGTGTATTTGAAAAATGAACATTAACATTTCATATACATTTAGAATGTTATTTCCTGTCATATCAACAATACAGATAGTATCCACTAGATATTTCCTTGTTTTATACTATGCAACTATACATATTAATATACAAATACACTGATTGTTACTGTCGCACAAACTATTTTATTGCACAAGATTGACATGTTGAATATTGAATAAAAGAATTTCCAAAAATAAAATGTATTGCTGGCTATATATATATATATATATATATATATATATATATATATATATATATATATATATATATATATATATATATATATATATATATATATATACTAGTGTATATATATATATATATATATATATACATATATATATATATATATATATATATATATATATATATATATATATATATATATATATATATATATATTTAGTGGAACATGTCTGTATTATACACTCACGGGAAGTGAAAATGTGTTCAATATACGCAGGTGGTCAATGTATCGAGGTTCTGAGTATTTGCAGGTCAGGTGAAATAGAAATAAACTCAATGATAAATAGATAAACATGATCATTTTATTGCACTTTCATCATATAGTTGAAAACTTCACATATTCAGCAATTGAAAAATATCATTTAAAAGCATTTATATTTTATACGTCACTCACTTAATTTAAGTTCCAGACTTCCTTACTTGCCCATTCATATCATTCGAATTTCATATTCTTCTAGGTCAGTGAAATTACCCCTCTATTTCACATTTTCGTTTTAGCATGTTGGTCAATCAAAAGCCTGCTCTGACGGCCGTGTGGTCTAAGGCGCCGCCACTGACTGCACGCTGTCTCTCACCACTGCTGGGTTCGAATCCCGGCCTGCTCATGTGAGAAAGTTGCCAGTGACTTGGTGTTAGGCGGTGGTTTTCGCCGGGTAGATGTAGATGCATTGGGAGATGTTTTGTCGCCTATTTTCATGCAAACTGGTTATATATATATAAATATATATATATATATACATATATATATATATATATATATATATATATATATATATATATATATATATATATATATATATATATATATGTATATGTATATGTATATGTATATATATATATATATATACATTATTTCGGGCAAGCCATAAAATATATTGGGCAAGTCAGGGATCGCCATAAACGGGCGCATTGGGAGCATATGCGCTTCCAGTGTGTGGTTTTGCGACCACACGCTGTCTTTTAGGAGCCAGAAATGCGAGTGGACATGGTGTGTGACACATCCAGGGGGGGGGGGACTTTGGTATTTAAGGGGGTCCATATATGTTCGTTATTAAAATTTGAAAATACCCCTAAAGCACTGATTTCTGGCCAAAAAAGCACCTTATTTTTAAAAACCGCTGACTTTTTCCAGTAAAAACACTTCTTTTATCAAAACACTGACATTGGATGTGAACGGGAACACGTATTTTAACTTTAGATTTTATTATCTTCTGCCTGTTTAGCGGCAGCAGACTCGGAAGCCCACGCCCGCCGGGAGCCAACGTCACTTCAGGAGTCGCTCGGCGTCAGAGCCGCGTATATTTCATGGATTGTAAGGGGATTTTCACCACCCATACTTCGTTCCTGGGTACAAAAAAGTACCCTTCATTTACAAAATCGCGGACGTGCGGAGGTCTTAAAAAGACCCTTTCTTCCGCCAAAAACGTAACGCGGGTGCGCCCCCCCCCCCCCCTCTGAACCTAGACAAAATAGGCGACAAATCATCTCCATCTCCTAAAAAAAATTCTGCTGTTTTTGGAAAATGAAAAAACGGTGGAGAAAAAAAAATTCTGATGTTTTTGGGAAAAACGTTGGAGAAAAAAAATTGAATTTTATTTTTGCCGTTCACACTTGCACCATCGTACAAACACGATGAAATGGATCATGAAAAAGATTAGCTCTTTTTTGAGAAGTTGGTTGGCCCTGAAAAGGGCCGTTTGTGTTGTTGGCAAGCAAGACTTTGCGGCTTACTTTCCGGTTCTCTTGGGCAGAAGGACGGCCTGGATGTTGGGCAGGACGCCTGTAACAACTGCTTATGTAATAACTACAGCTTATGTAATACAACCGCTTGCGTAATAAGAAATTGACTGCTTATGTAATAACACAAAACAGTTAAACGACTGTAACAACTGCTTATGTAATAATCACGGCTTATGTAATATTCAACCAGTCATCCATGAATAATTGATAAAAACACAACTAATTACCATTATTTTGAGTTGTGAATTAAACATCTATCAGTACCAGATTTTCATACCTGTTTTGCTGGAACATATCCCCCCCCCCCCCCCCCCCCCCGTTGAACATCAAATGTTCGCAATGAGAACTGAACGATGATATCAATTTACCAGTCATCCATGACCAATCGAAAAAAAAAAACACACAACAACTTACAACTTATTTTTCCTGCATTCCTTAAATCACCTCTATCATGTATTAACCAGTAATATAATACATGTATCATTCCATGCCAACTCACTCACTTTTTTCCCGGCCCATCTCCGATTTTGATGAAATTTGGCAGACTTGTTGACCCTCCAGAGAGACTAACACACACCAAGTCTCAGCTAATTATCATCATTATTGATGAAGCTACAGCGCTTCAAAGATTTTCGAAATTTATCAAAATTTTCAACTTTGGGACACAAAATATACTTTAACTCGAAAAGTAACCAACCGATTTTTAAAACCGTGGTACCGTTGGAAAGAGAAGACAATCTCCTTTCCAACGATATCTTACTTGATGACCTTTTGAGACATTTGACCTTTCAAGGTCATTTTCTGAGACCTTGACCTTTGACCTACATTTTCCGAAATACATCACCTTCAATTTTCCTGAATTTTGAGGAGGAGGTGCTTAGAGATGTAGGTAAAAGGCATGTGAAGTTTGGTTTTGGAGAATTGGGTATTTCTTATAAAAAATCAGGAAATAGTATTTGGTGTAAGGGTGTATCATACGAAAACGGACATTTCAATTTCATAATGCACATGGCATGGTGAACGAACTGCATATCAATAGCTATGTGTTTGCAAAGACAACCTCAGGCCATTGTACATGTATGTCAAACATATCTGACTCCATCACTGCCTTTTGCCATAAATTATGTAGCCAGTTGATGTCACTAAAATCCCCGGGCAAATTCACCTGTAGCAATCTTTGACCTATATGAAAATGTGTACAGCATGTACCTTAATGCATTCTCATTACAATTTAGGTTTCTTTACAAAGCTAACTTTACCTCATCATTATAAGTAACATCTTTTCATACCTAAGGCCAACATTTGTTAAGTATATACAGGATGATTCTATACCTAAACAACCTTAACATTTTGAGATTCATCTGAGTTTGAAAAGCTAATATGGTGAAATGCACCCAATTTTCAGGGTGCCGGCTACAGTTAAAGCATTTTCCAGTTTTGCTTTTATTTTTTCTCCATGTTTTGCGCGGTCTCAAGAATGAAATGGACGAGGAGCAAGACATTGTACGTAGTGACATCAGTGTAAATTATAGTTAACTGATTCAATCCCCAAGCAACTATTCATCCCTGTGTTGCATACTACTAGGAGAAAAACAAAATGTAAAGTGTAAGCTGTGTAAAGGTATCAGATTGCTTAGTTCATGACACTGTTGGCAGGCACCAACATAAAATTCAGAGCAAACCTACCATGCTGGGCAAGTAGTTAATGATTTATACTTGCCCAATGTAATTTTTGGCTTGCCCGAAATGAGTTATAACATGCTGGAATGGCATGTATTACTTGTCATGGATTTAATGATTTGAAAACCATTTTCTTTTAAATTGTGTTGCATTTTGTTGCATATTTCTGGGTATATTTCTGCAAATTTCTATTTGAAAAATGTGTAGTGTTCAGAAAATCTGCTTGACCTTTCGGGCAAGTGCAAACTAAAATGTACTTGCCCAAAAGCCCTTTTTTCTAAATTCCACTTGCCAGGGCAAGCGGGCAAGTACTTATGTCAATGCCTTGTTGCGGTAAACTATTTACTTAACAGACTCATCTCTTTGGTCAAAACTAAATTGGAACCTACAAAGATCTTCTACTTCTTTGTATGGTGCTGCTGTTTAGTATACGAACCACAAAACTTTGCTAAGTTAGCTTACCACACTGAAGATTATAATATACCTGCAGAGTGGCATTTCGTTGCTACATCACATGTAAAAGTTAAAGGACCATGTGATGGAATTGGAGGCACCCTCAAAAGACTTGCATCCAGAGTTAGTTTGCAGCGAACAGTTGACCTTCAAATCCAGAATCCTTCACAACTGTATGAATGGGCAAAGCAAAATCTCACAAGGATCACAGCCATCTTCTGTTCAGCAGATGATATTACAAAACGTGGAGAAATAATAAAAGCAAGACTGGAAATTCTAAAACTGTAGCTGGCACCCAGAAACTGTTGCATTTCACCATATTTCTGGGGAACACAAGCTGTTAGTGAAATGCTTTTCAAACTCAGACGAATCTCAAAAAGTTTAAGTTGTTAAGGCATAGAATCATACTGGATATACTCATCAAATGTTGGCCTTAGGTATGAAAAGATGTTACTTATAATGATGAGGTAAAGTTTGCTCTGTAGAGAAACCAAAATTGTAATGAGAATGCATTAAGGTATATGCTGTACAAATTTTCATATAGATCAAAGATTGATAACAAGTGAATTTGCCAAGGGATTTTAGTGACATCAACTGGCTACATAATTTATGGCAAAAGGCAGTGATGGAGTCAGATATGTTTGACATGCATGTACAATGGCCTTAGGCTGTCTTTAAAAACAAATAGCTATTGATATGCAGTTCGTTTACCATGCCAGGTACATTATGAAATTAAAATGTCTGTTTTCGTATGATGCACCCTTACACCAAATACTATTTCCTGCTGTTTTATAAGAAATACCCAATTCTCCAAAACCAAACTTCACATGCCATTTACCTACATCTCTCGGCACCTCCTCCCTAAAATTCAGGAAAATTGAAGGTGATGTATTTCGGAAAATGTAGGTCAAAGGTCAAGGTCTCAGAAAATGACCTTGAAAGGTCAAATATCTCAAAAGGTCATCAAGTAACATATCGTTGGAAAGGAAATTGTCTCCTCTTTCCAACGATACCACGGTTTTAAAAATCGGTTGGTTACTTTTCGAGTTAAAGTATATTTTGTGTCCCAAAGTTGAAAATTTTGATAAATTTCAGAAATCTTTGAAGTGCTGTAGCTTCATCAATAATGATGATAATGAGCTGAAACTTGGTGTGTGTTAGTCTCTCTGGAGGGTCAACAAGTCTGCCAAATTTCATCAAAATCGGAGATGGGCCGGGAAAAAAGTGAGTGAGTTGGCATGGAATGACCCACATGCATCATCCACATCATCATCATCATCCACATTTAGTGTCATTCATCATCATCATTATTGATCTGGGATCAGGACCACCCCTGACCCTGTTGAAAAATGATTGGCTAAAATTCTTGCCTGTATTTACTCTTCTGTGTTTCTGATTTTAAATATATTTTTCTTTTTCTACAATGAATTTGGCCCTACTCCGTGGGGCATTGCTGTGTTAGTTATTCTATGTCATGGATGAATAACTAACACAGCAATGCCCCACGGAGTAGGGGTAGTGTTTGGTCTTCTAAGGCAAAACTAAATTAAATACCCTGTATCAAATAAAATAAATACAAGCTTACCTACAACTCCTTTCCGTCTGTGCCTGCTTCCATGATACTAATACATGTATGCAGTTGAAAACGGCAGGTCCTTTATTTGTGCATTGCACACCCATAACATACCTTATTTTCTTTCAATATTTGGTTTATTATTACATAAGCAGATTTTGTTTATTACATAAAGCAGTTGGTGCTACATAAGCGGTTAATTTTTTATTACGCAAGCGGTTGTGTAACACAAGCGGTTAATTTCTTATTACGCAAGCGGTTGTTATTACATAAGCAGTTGATTTTTTATTACGCAAGCGGTTGATATTACATAAACCGTGATTATTACATAAGCAGTTGTTACAGACGCCTCCCTGTGCGATGGTGACACCGCGCATCAGACGGTTCAGCTCCTCGTCGTTGCGGACAGCCAGCTGAAGATGGCGGGGGTTGATCCTGCTCTTCTTGTTGTCTCTCGCGGCGTTGCCTGCCAACTCCAGGACCTCGGCAGACAGGTACTCCATGACGGCAGCCAGGTACACGGGGGCACCTGCTCCGACACGGCTGGCGTAGTTGCCGCGGCGAAGGAAACGGTGGACTCTGCCGACGGGGAACTGCAGACCGGCGCGGCTGGAACGAGTCCTTGCCTTGCCTCTAGATTTGGCCCCCTTTCCACGACCTGACATTTTCGATATATTAGTAAGAATTGAAGCGACAAGCGATCATAAAGTTTGGATAGTTTGAGGTTGCTTATATATACCCAGAAAGCGGATCCTCAGCAGCAAAAAGCGATTTCATCATGAGTAAAAGCAGCAAATCAAAATAACAATATTCCGCGCAAATCTGTTTCATCAACCAATAGCAAAGCGTCATTTTTGTCATTATCCAATCGCATTCGACGTGTTTTTTATAACCAATGAAATCACTTTAAATGGCGCGAAATTTGAAACATTTGGGACCACGTGTTTTGCCTGCGCTGCAGAATCCGCTCATTTGCATATTTCACCATATACATAGAATCGGCGACGCAGAGCTCGGCATCACAAACTGTGAACCTCAAAATGTCTGCAAGATCACCACAGAAGGCAAGGTCCCCAACAAAAGGGAGGAAGTCTGTCAGCAAACGTGGGGCTGCCAGACGTCCAAGAAGGCGCACCAGACGTCAGAGCTATGGCATCTACATATACAAAGTTCTCCGTCAAGTGCACCCCAACACCGGTATTTCCAGCAAGGCCATGAGCATCATGAACAGCTTCGTCAATGATGTTTTTGAGAGAATTGCCGGAGAAGCTTCACGTCTTTCTCATTACAACAGACGTGCCACCATCACCAGCAGGGAAATCCAGACCGCTGTCCGTCTCATCCTGCCCGGCGAGCTGGCCAAGCACGCCGTCTCTGAGGGAACCAAGGCTGTCACCAAGTACACCAGCTCTCGTTGATTCTGAGATCTGCAATCTCCAAACAAACGGCCCTTTTCAGGGCCACCACATCTATAAAAGAATTAATCTTTCTCATGTCGTTCAATACTTATAGTTGCTGATTTTTGCATTTTACATTTGATTACCATGTCTCATGTGTTAAATTTTGGGGAGAATAAGAAGGCTTTTCTCTGACCTTTCCATTTTCTCTTAAAATCATGTCTTATTCTATTTGCCGTTTCATTGGTGTTTTATGTATTTTTTGTTTTGTTTTTAATATAGCGATTTGGCATGTTGACTTGAATCAATATCACAGTAATTAATTTTGATCACGAAGATTGGTGGCCTGATATCACCTGCACTTTCGATGCTCCCAAACCATGAACATTGCAGTTTTTGCGATTTGCCAAACTAATATTCTCCATTGAATTGTGGACAGGCTGCAGGTTTCTTTCATTTATTGCGACATGCAAACGATGCATTTCCCATAAATCATCAAATGGTTGAATACTAGTAAGGTGTGCTCGTAAACTTGAAAGCAACTATGAATCTTTGAATATGGTTTTCAAAGGGTTTAAGGGCTGCCTGGGGAACAGTTCTATGCTACCTATCCCCCTTTCCCAAATACTATTTGATAACAAAAGGATGCCGGAGATTCAATGACTATTTGCCATAGATACCTGATGTGTGGGTTTTGTTTTGGCTTGGCTTATGAAGACAAGCCATTGATATGTTACAGATGAAAGACACGGGCTGACTTGGTAAATAATATCCATTTATGTGTTCCTTTTGTAAGAGAAACACTCAAAACTACTGAAGAATAGGATGTTGCAATTGACTCATTAACCATACATATGTTCATTTGGGATTAATTCAGAGTTTTGTAAAATCTATTTTCAGCATATTTCGATCATTCAGCAAGTTTTTACTGCATTTTGATCAACAGTGAAAAGTTTCAAATCAGAAATCCAAAAATGATTTAGCTTATGATAGCAGACAAAAAAGACGAAAACACAAATTACCAATTCATTCTCCTCCAATATCTCCGTTCAATACGTGGCAACAGTTTACTTTCCGCGCGACCTCTTACGAATACGACACGTTCCATCAAACACTAGATGTCCTTGCATCAATGTGGTATTAGTCATATATCAGTGGTGAAAATAGACAGTAGCCCACCGGTCCGTTTCTCCCAAAAATTTGAATGGGCTAGCAAAAGTCTATGTTTACTTGCCCAGAAAGTCTGCTAAATATTCTGACCACATTAATTTAGTAAGCATCACATCCAGTTCCACATTTCTTCTACAACAGATTTTAACAGTCACAATTCATAAATTTAGCACAATTAACCATAAATGTTCAGTTATGAAACGGCTGTTGCCTACCATTTTGGTTACCAATGTGATTTGGACCGCTAATTTTAGTGGCGGACCACTACACTATTCATCTTGATGGACCGTTTGACCACCAAGGCTTAGCTAACTGTTTTCAGCACTGATATATCAACCAAGGGTCGCTCTCAGTTTGAATTTAATCTCACAACCAGTCACAAACAAAATTCTACTTTGCTACTTTGCTACCCTGTGGAGAGGTAAATTGAAAGAAAGGCATTGGACTAGACTTATAGTGTACCTTTAATATGTGCACGTTCAGTGACGTTGTGTTGCCAGTAGAAACAACGAGAGTAAATCATTTGCTAAGGTATTTGATAATTAGGTTACAGTCAAAACTGATCGGAAAAAAACAGCTGGAGCAGTCAGACAGGAAAGCAAGTTCAGTCAGACTGTGGGAAATCTTCAAATCCTGTTTTGCAGTCAATAGGTACACATGTTCTCAAAAACACAAATGGATCCAAAATGAAATATTTCATAAACGTGTACATGTATTTCTCAGGCACGCCACGCACAAGGGGTGTCCAAAGTCCTGGAGTACAGTGACAATTGGTCCAAGCGCACAGCAAGCTTTGGTGGTGGCTGTTCGATAATCAGTATTAATGTTGTCGCCAGTTGGCCCTACTATATACGCTTTTGTAGCAATAGTACAGACCCAAATCAATCAATGGATGATTTCCCTAGGTGGGATTCACTTATTTTTCAAAACTGTTAAAAAAATAATTCGAAATATCTGATAGGCTAAATTGGTAGTATTTTCAAACATTCCCGAGTTAAACAGTGCTTTAAGATTTTTGCTTGCCGCACATTTAGAAGCATCTGGCAGTGAGACGATACGACGCAACGGTCACGCCTAGAGCTCTCTTTGGCATAGTATCGTTTGGACCTTTGCTAATTTATCAACTCTTCTCACACCAATTAGCTCTGACGGCCGTGTGGTCTAAGGCGCCACCACTGAGTGCACGCTGTCTCTCACTACTGCGTGGGTTCGAATCCCGGCCTGGGCATGTGAGAAAGTTGCCAGTGACTTAGAGTTAAGCTGTGTTTTTCGCCGGGTACTCCGGTTTCCTCCACCACTTACAACTGGCTAGTCACGAATTAGCCAAAAGTGGCCTAAAAATGTGACGAAAAACGAAATTCAAATTCAAACACACATCAAATAGACAATCACATTTCATTTGGCGGGGAGTTTTTAGTTTGGTTATGATCAATATGTTTCCTCTATCACCTATCTGATAGGAAACACTTGATTCTGTTACATTGTTTAGTACATTGTTATTGCGTTGCATACTATAACAATAATTCCCTGTTTCCTGAATGGTTTTGTATTGCATTGTACTTTATTGGCTTCCACAAACGGGACAAATGTTGCACAGATACAAATCATAATTGGAAATAGCATTAATAACAGACAGGAGCAAATAGGACAATAGGTTTACGACAAAGGGTTGCAGCACAATGCACAGAAGGAAGGAAGGAAGGAATTGGTTTTTACGTCGCTTTCAACAGCTTAGGTCATATCGCGACGAGATAGAAACCTGGAACCGGGAAGAAATTCCCTTCTCTTCATGAATAGTTCCAAGGGGTCTTTCAGTTGCGAAAGGACCATAGACAGCCCTCCACAACGCCGCACATTTATATAGCGACCAGGCCAACCCACTCAGGGATCCAGCGGAGACAATGCACAGAATAAAAATAGAAAACTAAATTAAAGTTCTTAAGGGGGCACGGGACCTTCGCACCTTTAAATAGGGCATTGTTTTTTTTTGATATGTGAAAGCTGAAAAGGTTTGCTACTTATTCTTTGGAATTAGAACTCTCTACTAGATCTACAAATGACAAAAAACAGGACTTTTGTAAAAGCTGACTGCTAGAGGAGAGAACATCCTCAGGCACCCAGCTGGGATGTTTATCTAAGATCTTAATATCCTTTCCTTATCTGATCTTCTGGGAGTGTGCTTTACTGGCTGATGGGTGTGAATTGGGGGTTACAGTTCCTGGCCAGGACCACAATGTGTATTGTATCAAATGGGAGTATCCTGCTACCCAGGAAACAGGAACTGAGCAATGATTGCATTGCAATTAGGGTATTGAATAAAAGGTGTAATTCTTGTGCATCAGCTGTCTCGCTTTACAGGTGAAGGTCAGACAGTTCAGGTAAAACCAATCAAATGCTCCAGATATATTCTGGTGTGTGATTGGCAGGATGTTTGGGATATCTTACCTAGGTGAAGAGGGTTTCCTTTATGGTTAGGAGAGAACATTTAGATGCTGATCCCTGGACAATGCAGAGTCTTAATGTATTCTTACAATGGGAAATACATCCAAAAGGAAGAGAAAGAGGGGGTTTGAATGGCATGAAAAATCTTCTGTACCAGAAGATTTGGATACATTAGAGGAAGAGGAATCTGAGAATTCACTAACCATTCATAGTGCAAGTTATAGAAAGCTTAGACTGCTGAGCACTAGTTTAGATGACAGTGGCATAGCAATTGAAGATGCAGACTCTGAGTACTTGTTATGGAGCGGATTCACTGCCAGACAGCCAATATGCAATTAGCAGTCAGTAATAGTCTCTTATCTTTCCTTATCAGCTGGGGGGAAGAGTGCTCACTAGGGGGTCCAGCCTCTACCAGTAGAAACCTCCAAATATTTGCTAAAAATCCCTTTTTATTCCAGTAATTGAGGTACCAAGTGAACTATCAAACATTCAAACTATTCTACCAATACATGCAAATCATATTCTTATTCCAAATTATCCTTAAAAGTTGCATAAAGGGGCAGAACATCATAATAGGCTGTAGGATATGCAGGGCTGGCTTTAACAGCTGGTTTGAAGGCTTTCTGAAATCACCATACTTTTCATTTTTAAAAGGCCCCCTTTCATTCAATATTGATCTTAGAATGCTGAGATTTTAACACATGACCAAAAACATCCTTGGGCAAATTCTAATTTTTCATTTTTTTTATATCTGCTCTAGTTGTCAACTTCAAAAATGAAGAAAGGTAAGATTCAACAAAAAATATTGATCACAACTTTAACTTGCTGTAAATTCCTTTAGGAACAGAAATTTTAAAAAATGAAAAAGTAGAATTTGCTCAAGGATGTTTCCTATATGATATATAAATATCAACTGTGTTAAACCTTTATTGAAGCCAGGAGGTACTTTGCAAAAACATATGTATTAGAAATCCGCATCACTGTCTTTAGGCCCCACCCCCAGGGAACTGTGATGGTATCATAAAACATGTTTAGAATATTTGACCTCTCCAGATTCTCAGCTTTCATAAAATATATAGTTTATTGGGGTTTTCTTGTACAATGACCAAGATATTGGTCAATCTTTACATGGAAGTCTCAATTAAAGAACACAGGTCCCGAGCCCCCTTAACTAGCCAACGAAAAGGGGAATAATTACATTGACCTGAATAATTAGTAAGATAATACAGCGTGTGCTAACTGATTAGCGCAGGAACAGCGTGTGCTAATTGATTGACACATGCTAGCCCGAATACCCGCGAACACACACTGAGTTTGCCGAGTGAGCTACTGGTAAAACTAGGTCAACAAGGCAGACGACGATTATTTATCCAAAATCTCTTTTTGTAATTTTTCCCCTTTTGTGTTTTGTATTTTGTTCGGTATAATATAACAAATATGACACCCCTGTGAGGTCTACGCCCTCGAGCGAGTTATTCCTGGTGTACACCCCACAGGGATGACATATTTGTATAGTGAACGTTATGATACAACAAAAGGGAAAAGAAACTGCCTCATAAACTAAGCACCAGCCAAGGGCAAGGCGGCGTATTACTAGGTGCACACGAGGCAATGTAAGTTATCCTGGGGCAAGACTTGCCAGGTTGATAGAAAATACGTGCCTGCTCTATTCCTCCTACTCTTTAGGCTGGACAGACAGGAACCAAACATTTGTTACTGGTGAAGGCTGTCCTAAACGAGTTTGTCTCACCTAGCCAACCTCTTCTCTATGCTGAATAACCCTGTTGTACATGTTACAGATATAGTTACCCGATGTTTTCCAAAGTTTGATCATATTTTCTACTTGGATTCCTTCTATTGCCTGACTCCCTAGGAGCTTAACATATTAACTTTGTTGTACATTAACTTTGTTGTACATTGTCTATGGAGATTCAATGATGGATTGCATTGTTTGGAATGGTAGTGCCTAAATGATAGGCAACACATTTTTCTAACTTCTAAATTAGAAAGATGTTTTCCTCTAAATATTTTCCAAAACGGGCTATGGGGATATAACAAGTAGCCCAGAATGTCCTTGTCCTTAGTTGCTACACAGCATGAAAAGGTTACCAGACAATGCGTGTGAACAACTATATACAATGTATCCAGGGACGTACATTCAGTCTTCTCTGGTATGTTGGTAATGAATCGTATTATAATTCTTTTTCTGCTTCGCTTTTACTTAAATTGAATTGATATTTATGAATCTAAGTTGATCTCGTCCTTTAAGCGATAAAACGGAGAATAATAGATAGCATTATCCTGACATGTCTAACTAACAAGAATTTCATTTGAAACAAATTGTGGGTGAATAGTTTATATATCTCCAGGACACCAAATACCTTCACTATGGAGAGTAAAACGTTCCTTTAAGAAATGAGACGTAAATTTGGCACAAACGTCCCTACCTCTTTTGTCCATGGTTTATGTAGCATGACATGCATGGTAAAATGTACTTTTGAATGGGGCATGCTGTTTCTGCACTTGCTGCGTGCGCGTTTGTATGGCATTACATTACAAGATTGGTGATTTGGTGTCTCTACTTGTAACATAAATATGTTCATTTTGTGGTACCCATGATACTGTGGAGAAAAAGTTTGCTGTTCATCACAGATTAGTACAGTCTTCACATACGGAATACATCATGCCATCCGACTAGACATCAAGGCTATGTATACTGGGCCAAGAACAGTTATAAAAACATCCCTAACTATCTGCAAATACAGGTTTAAAGAGTCATTTTTATAGGAGAGGCATTAGACAAAAGGCATGCCGGTTCATGTTGGATTGAATACATTTATAACGACATCCAAGAAGTCAGCAAACATTAGACATTAAATAAACATTGTACAATTACCGGTCCTTAAAACCAGATAAAATCTCTGCAATACGTAACCGATTCTCATTCATTTTATAAAAATCTGTTATATAAAATTCCATAACATAATCAGATATGTGCAAGTCTCATCTCCATTTGAATGAAGGACATGGGACAAATACTTCAAAGTGCAATCCGAAAAATATCCTCCAACCTCTGCTTCTTTAATACGGTTCCATTTATTAGTGTGTGGGGGAAGGAACGGAAGGTTTATTGAAAGGGGGTGAGGGGCTGAATTCTGAATTAATTTATCCCAATAGATTACATATGGTTTCTGGCAGGAGGGGGGGGGGTGTATCGAATTTTTAATCATCTTCCGCCCCCCCCCCCCCCCCACTACACTTTTAATTGGAAAGGCCATAACGTAATCGACGTTTGATTTGTTTTTATTTCCTTTTGACCTCTATGATATTCCTTTCTCTTTTCTCGGTGATCGGAGTTGATTGTAGCGTCACCTGTGTTATATTCACTTTTGTTCTGCCCTTTTTCTCAATTTGCATGTTGTCAATAAATGTCAGTAATTGATTGAAATCTTTATGTCTGCTTTAGCATGAACTTACAGTTAATAAACTGTACATAAATACACCGTGCCAGGCATAAGATATGGTAGTATAATAAAATATACAAAAACGTTAATTGTTATTTTTGTGAATTATCATAACTGGATGGGATAATGGATGATTAGCTGAAAAGGGCGCGTTATATAGCTACATACGCTTTCACGGATGGTGTTTACAGTTCAATCCGATGCTGAGGTGCATGACGTCATCCAGAACATTGATATGCCGGAAGGTACAACATATAATAACTAGTCCAAGTCTTAATCAGGGGGCTGAATAGAGTTACATCCTGTTTTTCTTATATTTCCATGCAGCACAACTGTATCTAATTGGACAAGCAAGTCAATAATAAGTTTTCAAACTAACTGAACTCCGTCTCGACAAAGAAACAATGGATAAGAGTAAAGCTGCATTGACTAATGCTGAGGGCGATGTTATATTTGTCCTAGGCCTGAAGGCTGGCAGACCAGTCCAAGGGCTGTAGCGTAGCAGAGGCCCGAGGTGCCGTGTGCCAGCCTGGAGGTCTATTGCAAATATCATATTTTCCTCGGCAAGAGTTTATAAGGTAGTTATTATTGCTCCAGAAATAACATAACACATTTAGTGAACAGAATAAAAAATCATCAGTAGTCATGTTTCCACCTTTGAACTGAATAGCATCATGGCTTTTACAACTTATAAAGCTCTCGTACATTCCTCCGTGCCTGGTCAGTTGTCCTTTTTATGGCAGCCTACCATTAAATTAAGATATAGAGTTCTAAACAACATCAGTTGAGTCTTGTAAATCTGCTATATTGTCCGACTTTCCTGGCAATGCAGCCATTGTCTTGTTGTTCGCCTGCTTTGAAAGGCGCATTTAATATGTTGCATATGCCTAAATGCCTTATATTGCCCGATGTATAATAAACTTCAAAAACCAATTGAATATTCTAGTCTTTTGTAACCATGTTACAGCAAATAATAGTAATACTACTACTACTGTGGGGTTTGCGTTTTATATTTGTTTTGAAGAAAACTAAGCGTAAATAAGTAGTTTATCATTGGTCTAACCATTAGCCACATTTCCTGCTGCACCCATAGTTATAAAATGAACACGCCAATGTCAAGGCTATTAGGCTGGGGACATTTATGAACATTTAATTAAGGCTGGATTTTAAACCAAACAACTGAATTTATGTATCATTGATAACACTTACGCCCATCATGTGATCTCCTGGAAGTCTCAATTAAAGAACACAGGTCCCGAGCCCCCTTAACTAGCCAACGAAAAGGGGAATAATTACATTGACCTGAATAATTAGTAAGATAATACAGCGTGTGCTAACTGATTAGCGCAGGAACAGCGTGTGCTAATTGATTGACACATGCTAGCCCGAATACCCGCGAACACACACTGAGTTTGCCGAGTGAGCTACTGGTAAAACTAGGTCAACAAGGCAGACGACGATTATTTATCCAAAATCTCTTTTTGTAATTTTTCCCCTTTTGTGTTTTGTATTTTGTTCGGTATAATATAACAAATATGACACCCCTGTGAGGTCTACGCCCTCGAGCGAGTTATTCCTGGTGTACACCCCACAGGGATGACATATTTGTATAGTGAACGTTATGATACAACAAAAGGGAAAAGAAACTGCCTCATAAACTAAGCAC
The DNA here is from genome assembly GCA_963942565.1 of Maea johnstoni. Lineage (NCBI taxonomy): Eukaryota > Metazoa > Annelida > Polychaeta > Spionida > Magelonidae > Maea > Maea johnstoni. Next base: position 28,282,157 of record OZ012689.1, on the reverse strand, counting down.
CAGCCAAGGGCAAGGCGGCGTATTACTAGGTGCACACGAGGCAATGTAAGTTATCCTGGGGCAAGACTTGCCAGGTTGATAGAAAATACGTGCCTGCTCTATTCCTCCTACTCTTTAGGCTGGACAGACAGGAACCAAACATTTGTTACTGGTGAAGGCTGTCCTAAACGAGTTTGTCTCACCTAGCCAACCTCTTCTCTATGCTGAATAACCCTGTTGTACATGTTACAGATATAGTTACCCGATGTTTTCCAAAGTTTGATCATATTTTCTACTTGGATTCCTTCTATTGCCTGACTCCCTAGGAGCTTAACATATTAACTTTGTTGTACATTAACTTTGTTGTACATTGTCTATGGAGATTCAATGATGGATTGCATTGTTTGGAATGGTAGTGCCTAAATGATAGGCAACACATTTTTCTAACTTCTAAATTAGAAAGATGTTTTCCTCTAAATATTTTCCAAAACGGGCTATGGGGATATAACAAGTAGCCCAGAATGTCCTTGTCCTTAGTTGCTACACAGCATGAAAAGGTTACCAGACAATGCGTGTGAACAACTATATACAATGTATCCAGGGACGTACATTCAGTCTTCTCTGGTATGTTGGTAATGAATCGTATTATAATTCTTTTTCTGCTTCGCTTTTACTTAAATTGAATTGATATTTATGAATCTAAGTTGATCTCGTCCTTTAAGCGATAAAACGGAGAATAATAGATAGCATTATCCTGACATGTCTAACTAACAAGAATTTCATTTGAAACAAATTGTGGGTGAATAGTTTATATATCTCCAGGACACCAAATACCTTCACTATGGAGAGTAAAACGTTCCTTTAAGAAATGAGACGTAAATTTGGCACAAACGTCCCTACCTCTTTTGTCCATGGTTTATGTAGCATGACATGCATGGTAAAATGTACTTTTGAATGGGGCATGCTGTTTCTGCACTTGCTGCGTGCGCGTTTGTATGGCATTACATTACAAGATTGGTGATTTGGTGTCTCTACTTGTAACATAAATATGTTCATTTTGTGGTACCCATGATACTGTGGAGAAAAAGTTTGCTGTTCATCACAGATTAGTACAGTCTTCACATACGGAATACATCATGCCATCCGACTAGACATCAAGGCTATGTATACTGGGCCAAGAACAGTTATAAAAACATCCCTAACTATCTGCAAATACAGGTTTAAAGAGTCATTTTTATAGGAGAGGCATTAGACAAAAGGCATGCCGGTTCATGTTGGATTGAATACATTTATAACGACATCCAAGAAGTCAGCAAACATTAGACATTAAATAAACATTGTACAATTACCGGTCCTTAAAACCAGATAAAATCTCTGCAATACGTAACCGATTCTCATTCATTTTATAAAAATCTGTTATATAAAATTCCATAACATAATCAGATATGTGCAAGTCTCATCTCCATTTGAATGAAGGACATGGGACAAATACTTCAAAGTGCAATCCGAAAAATATCCTCCAACCTCTGCTTCTTTAATACGGTTCCATTTATTAGTGTGTGGGGGAAGGAACGGAAGGTTTATTGAAAGGGGGTGAGGGGCTGAATTCTGAATTAATTTATCCCAATAGATTACATATGGTTTCTGGCAGGAGGGGGGGGGGGGGTGTATCGAATTTTTAATCATCTTCCGCCCCCCCCCCCCCCCCCCCACTACACTTTTAATTGGAAAGGCCCTAACGTAATCGACGTTTGATTTGTTTTTATTTCCTTTTGACCTCTATGATATTCCTTTCTCTTTTCTCGGTGATCGGAGTTGATTGTAGCGTCACCTGTGTTATATTCACTTTTGTTCTGCCCTTTTTCTCAATTTGCATGTTGTCAATAAATGTCAGTAATTGATTGAAATCTTTATGTCTGCTTTAGCATGAACTTACAGTTAATAAACTGTACATAAATACACCGTGCCAGGCATAAGATATGGTAGTATAATAAAATATACAAAAACGTTAATTGTTATTTTTGTGAATTATCATAACTGGATGGGATAATGGATGATTAGCTGAAAAGGGCGCGTTATATAGCTACATACGCTTTCACGGATGGTGTTTACAGTTCAATCCGATGCTGAGGTGCATGACGTCATCCAGAACATTGATATGCCGGAAGGTACAACATATAATAACTAGTCCAAGTCTTAATCAGGGGGCTGAATAGAGTTACATCCTGTTTTTCTGATATTTCCATGCAGCACAACTGTATCTAATTGGACAAGCAAGTCAATAATAAGTTTTCAAACTAACTGAACTCCGTCTCGACAAAGAAACAATGGATAAGAGTAAAGCTGCATTGACTAATGCTGAGGGCGATGTTATATTTGTCCTAGGCCTGAAGGCTGGCAGACCAGTCCAAGGGCTGTAGCGTAGCAGAGGCCCGAGGTGCCGTGTGCCAGCCTGGAGGTCTATTGCAAATATCATATTTTCCTCGGCAAGAGTTTATAAGGTAGTTATTATTGCTCCAGAAATAACATAACACATTTAGTGAACAGAATAAAAAATCATCAGTAGTCATGTTTCCACCTTTGAACTGAATAGCATCATGGCTTTTACAACTTATAAAGCTCTCGTACATTCCTCCGTGCCTGGTCAGTTGTCCTTTTTATGGCAGCCTACCATTAAATTAAGATATAGAGTTCTAAACAACATCAGTTGAGTCTTGTAAATCTGCTATATTGTCCGACTTTCCTGGCAATGCAGCCATTGTCTTGTTGTTCGCCTGCTTTGAAAGGCGCATTTAATATGTTGCATATGCCTAAATGCCTTATATTGCCCGATGTATAATAAACTTCAAAAACCAATTGAATATTCTAGTCTTTTGTAACCATGTTACAGCAAATAATAGTAATACTACTACTACTGTGGGGTTTGCGTTTTATATTTGTTTTGAAGAAAACTAAGCGTAAATAAGTAGTTTATCATTGGTCTAACCATTAGCCACATTTCCTGCTGCACCCATAGTTATAAAATGAACACGCCAATGTCAAGGCTATTAGGCTGGGGACATTTATGAACATTTAATTAAGGCTGGATTTTAAACCAAACAACTGAATTTATGTAAAGGCCAAACATAACAATAAATGGAAAAATCGAAATAGGCTGTTTGGTGGGATATGGTGTGATTGAGGTGGTCTAATTCGGCCAACTTCAAAATTCATTTGACGTGCGGGTCAATAGTCCAATACTCTTAATAGCAGCACGGATATATCGAGGTACATGTATCAGCAAATCCCATGGTACAAATATTCTATTGGTTAAATTCAGAGAAGAAAACATAATCCAATATATTGTGGCAGGTGTATTAAAGTTCCACCTGAAGTGAACTTAGGAAAGATCTTCAACCAAGGAAACTAGTGTCTTTGGAAGTACAAGCGGAATTAATATTTCCCTAAAAAAAGGTTATGTTTGTTTGCCACGGGTGTCCTTACGTCTACGGACATTAATATTTGAGTCAATAAAAATACATACATACATACATTACGTTATTGGCATGGGGTAAATTGTTGTTGCGTTATAAAAGTCTCTCTCTCTCTCTCTCTCTCTCTCTCTCTCTCTCTCTCTCTCTCTCTCTCTCTCTCTCTCTCTCTCTCTCTCTCTCTCTCTCTCTCACACACACACACACACACACACACACACACAGGATTAGAAATGGCCTATAACTTGATTGTTCCTTTGTTGGTAACAAAACAGAAATAATCGAAAGTCTACCTCTTTTCAAAAACTTGTCAAGGCGGGTGCATTTAGTTCCAAACTCACCATAGATAATTTGCCAAGAGCATGCCGCACGCTTGTAAAGCGATCAGGCCAACTCCGGATGAAGTTGAATGGGTAGACGACGTTTGAGAAAGAGTGGTTATTGTAAGATATAATAAACCAAGCACAGCAAGTGAATGAAAAAGGGTGCTTGGAAAAGGCGGTCGAAATTCAATAGTTAACAAAAACACCATTCATTGATAACACTTACGCCCATCATGTGATCGACTTAGGCGCCTGGGGAATATCGCTCATCATTATAGGATCGATGGCGCAGCATTAATCTGTATCGTTTGACGTGTTTGGAAACAGTGCGAATCCTCTGGTATTAATAGAACAACTCGTTGGGTGTCCGCTTTTTAATAATGATAAGCGCCCATACTCAGATGGCGAGCAACGAAATCCACTTTTCCGCCGCTGTGAATGTACGCACCTAAATTAACCAATTCACACTTGACACTTCCCCTGGAAGTTGACGTCTGCGTCTCTGATGCTTTTGATAATAACTTAGGAATTGAGAATGACTTCGCAAAACTTTTGAAGGAGGGCTGTTGGTGGTCATTTGATTAACATTTCTCCTTCAAATATTTGCTCAAAAATGCTTTTGCTTGAAATGATTCACCAGAAGTATCCGGCTTCTCTAGACCACTGTGAGTATCATCCCTTTTTCACCTTGATAGCCCTGATGCTCTGATGAATTCAAGCATACCTCACGAACTAGAGTGATATCAGGATTATCAAAGAGGCATTGTTAAACCAAAAGGGAACAAAAACTTTCAATCTCATTTTTCTTCAAACAATGCCCTGTCGTCAAAATATTTCCGCATGTGTCAGATCTTCTATACGCTGGAACTTTTGAAACTTTTGTTTTTCGTCCCATTTATGCCAATTGTGGCTAATTCGTGACTGGCCAATTGTAAGTTATACGCTATACGCTCCAGATACGAATGGATTAATGGGTTAAAAATGGCCTCTATTATAACCTCAATATACAGCAACGGCGACGGCAATGAATCCTTCGTCGAATCCATACTGAGGGCTTGGCAGTGTGTATTTTCCCATCATAAGCCGTCTCTGTCAGTACTACATGTCAGTACTATACAGACATTCCATAATTCCACGTGTGTGTAGGGTCTGTTGAGTGGCGGTAGATTACCATTTACATGCTCCTCTCCTCTCCCCAGTGGGAGGAGTAGTTCACTGCTACGGTATCTAATCTTTTGACTTAATCAATGATCCGACTTGATGGTTATATATATATATATATATATATATATATATATATATATATATATATATATATATATATATATATATATATATATATATATATATATATATATATATATATATATATATATATATATATATATATATATATATATATATATATATATATATATATATATATATATATATATATATATGTATATGTATATATACATATATGTAGATATGTATAGATATAGATATAGATACATATAACCATCAAGTCGGATCTTTAATTAAGTCTATTTATATATAAATATATATATATATATATATATATATATATATATACATATATATATATATATATATATATATATATATATATATATATATATATATATATATATATATATATATATATATATATATATTATATATATATATATATATATATATATATATATATATATATATATATATATATATATATATATATATATATATATATATATATATATGTGTGTGTGTGTGTGTGTGTGTGTGGAGAGAGAGAGAGGCAACATTTATTTTTGCTTTTCTAGTAATGTACCTCATTTTCGTTTAAAGTTAACCAACGTAGGTGGATAATGCTCTATATATACAACGGGTTTCTATTCCACCTAAGTTGTTTCTGTGTGTAGCGTTAAGCATGGTTGAAACCTCAGACAAACACAAATGGTGAATCTTTGACAACATAAGATCTTCACACTTTGTAATGAAAGTTTGCAAAAAAACTGTTTTATACACCACTGGTGTTCGTCAGTGAACTGGTATAATGTTTTATTTGTTGTGATTGTAATCTATAAAGGTGGAAATATATTATATATGATACTATCTATACCCTCACATAATGAATCGTTGTACCTATTAAAAGGTAAAATTCTGAATGCAAACTACTCTGTATGAAACCCCTCATCCAAAAATTGAAAAGGTGATCAAGTACTTTCAAAATGAAAGGTTTATTTACCAATTGGTCAAGATTTTTAAGCCGCCCCATGGATTTTTTTTTCACATTCTATTCTTGACAAGAAAAATGACAAGAAAACACACTTCATTATATAGCATCCCTATTATATACCGTTATACCACTGAGAAAAATGGCTGTATCACGTTGGTTGGTCTACGAGATATTGATCTGCAAAAGTAAAGAGGTAACCGATTTATTTCATTGTCAAACAGGTACTTTCGAGAGGTTCGCCTTAGGAAATTGAAAAATTAAAAAAATAACCAAAACGCTCATTATCTGAGATCATATGGCCATTTTCAAATGACCTTATTTGACCAAAGGCTCACTTTAAATGTATATATTCTTTTTACTACGTCTATGGAACATGACTATTTAGAAATAAAGATTTAACGGCTGTGTGATTGTTAGTTCATGAAATACAAGGCCTTAAAATCTGTGATATGTACAATTTGCCATAAAGAGAGGCATACCCGGTACCTTAGGAGATCAATTTCTCAAAACAGCTGCGAGATGCAGATATCCATCACACGTGGACTTGAAGAGGGGTTCAAGGGCTTTCAAAATATAAGGGTTATGCCACTATTCTTTCATACCATGAAAGCTTTCGTACGGGCTAGTCCTTGGAAATAGTACCTGCTGGACCTATGCACTCACTCTGGTGATAAAGAATCACTCAGGACGAACTGAGGATGCCATTTCACTTAAGCTTTTTATCGCAAATGTTCTTTTCCACGAACCTAACCCGCTCAACCAGGCATTAGACGAAGGCTTTTTAGAATATTGAACGGCATGAAAGCCTAGCCATGATTTTTGTGTTGCAAATTGTCAGGTTCTCATGGAAGCTTCTAGTCGGTCGAGGAGCGAGATTGTAAAACCACTTCATTTCGATTTCTCGTCGCCTTCTAACTAGTGGAGTGAGATCGTTTCAATCACGTCGGCTCTGGTGTGAAATGTCACGCGCTGGAATTGGCCAATTCCAAGACGTATCGATCCACGAGCCAATTAGTTCAATCTAAATCAAAAGAAAAGTTGAGAATCGCCATTGATTAGAATAATCACGACAGCTCTTATATTAGTAAAGCGCTGTCGTTATTACTTCTTTCGCGACATCGGCCTGTTTACGGCTTTCCTGTGCTACGAGGTCACTCGGAACGTTGATTCAGTGAATTTCAAAGATCTGCTGCATGGCCTAGGAAATTGACAATTCCGTTAGATGCATTACTATAAAGACTTTCCTTGGTGCATGGGTATCACTTTCTTTTAAGTAAGTGTTATAGGGCGGAATAGTATCGCGCATGCTGTGTTTCAATGAGAACTGTGTAACTTATTAAAGTGGCATGTATGTATGTATGTATGTATGTATGTGACTCGATCTGATGGGTTACCTGTAGGGACATTTTCACTTTCATTTTGTAATTCGTTGTTTTATATACCCTTCCACACACACGTCGCACTGCTAATTGGTGCAAGAATAAATGACTGGCCTATCTAAAAAAAAAAAGTTTGAAATAAACACACGTTGACATTCGCACTAATTGAGTTTGCCAATAATTCGAAGTGGAGGAAGCCGTAAACATGATGTGATGCAATGAATATCCATAAATGAGTCAAGTACTTCAACATACAAGCTGAACCACGAACATTTATAAGCAGTAAATTGGAATGTATTGGACTTTTTATTATCATTAATGATTCTGGCGTTTATTGCCGAATCCTTAAAGAGTTGGTGGTTGAGCTAACGAGCGTGCTCATAAAAACACCGACTCGGTGAATACACCTCGTTCAATATTAATACAAAATACCCAATATTTTAGCCTCATTCAATTCCTAGTTGTCATAAACGCCTACTTTTTTTTAAAACTATATTTCATTGTTTCTTTTTGCTTCCATTTACCCTGTTCTATTTATATTCTAGTTGTTTAATTATCATTGGCACTGTAATTACGATTGACATGCGGGAACTGAATAAAGAATCATTTTTAGATAAAATATCCAAGTCTGTGCCACATTAGCTATTTATGATTCCAGTTCTTAAGTAATGTGATCTTTTTCCCCGTGCCATAGAGCTGGGTCGGCTTTGAGTTCCAGTACCAATTAGTCCAGCGGAAAAGGGATAAAATCGTGCACTTTTTGATTAAAGCACCAAATTTGGTACAGTGGTTGTTTATGGCAAAGTAACTATTTTAAAGATGGGAGGCACTCTGAAAATGCACTAGGTCACCTTTGGCGGCCATTTTTCAAAATAGCCGCCAGAGGTCATTTCGTGAGGAGTTAAATGAATTTCTATCACCTCAAAACTATTAGGCAATGAACTTCATGTTCTACCAGAAGTATCAAAACTAATAAACCCTTATCTACTTACAACATAATTGACCTCTGTTGACCTTTATAAACGTTCAGGGTCATTTTAGGGTAAAAACGCATTAAAATTGGCACAAAAATGAATGAGAAACTTTTTTTAAATATATTTGTCACTCAGATGATATTTTCATTCATCGATTAATTAAAATCAAGCTGCTAGTGTGGTACAGCGTTTCCAAATGGGTTGTTCATTGATGACTTCAGGGTCATTTTAGGGTAAAACCATGTCATAATTGCCACAAAATGTAAAATCTAGGCATTTGAATTGTATTTTTTCCCTTGCAGTAGTTTCTGGTTCTCCTATCAACTAAGCTTAAATATCATGTGTGAACCAGGGTTTCCATTGTTTTAACATGTGATGATTCTCAGGGCCATTTCAGGGTGATTTTAGGGTAAAACCATGTCATAGTAGCCACAAAATGTAAAATCTAGGCATTTGAACTGTACTTTTTCCATTGCAGTGTTTTTTTTGTTTCAGCTATCAACTAATCTTAAATGTCATTTGTGAACCAGGGTTTCCATTGTGTTACCATGTGATGATTTTCAGGGTTCATTTTAATAGGATAAATAGTAGAATAAAGGCATTGAATTTGTATGTGTTCTGTTTCAATACAGATTAGTCACTCAACAACTAACCTCACTTATCTTGTGTGAAACAAGGTTTCCATTTGAGTTGTCTAATGATGATTCTAGGGGTCATTTTAGGGCAAAATGGTAACAATACCTGTAGCAGAACTCTAGGCTGTAACTTTTCTCAAGCAGTGCTTACTGCAATCATCTATCAACAAAGCTTATTAAGTATGTAGCAGGGTTTCAATTTATTTGCCCTGTCATGAGTCTGGGTCATTTTAGGGTAAAAACTTTTGAAATGGTGACAAGTTTTCATAGACTCTCAAATGTCAACATGCATTATCAGCATGCAGTAGAGCCACCTGAATCATTTACTTGTCTAACTGAATCAAAATGGCCCCTGAATGTGGGGTTTTCTGCACAAAGCTTGGCATTATAAGCATGGACTACCTCTAGACATTGTAAAAGACATCTACCTGTCTAGGTGTAATTTCAAGCATGCAATAGATCAAGGATCCCTACATACAACATTTGTTTCAACCAACTTAGTATATACATATAAAATATTGGATTAAATATTCAGCTCTCATGGGTTTGAAAGTAATAGCAAAGGATCCGTAAACACTTGGTAACTTAAGTTATATCAATTAAGTTTTACCCAACTCAATTAAAATTCTACCATTATGTTAGGGCTGAAGTGCCTCTGAGAACAGTGTATGCCAAGGCTACACTAAATGTGATGCTTTCAGGATTGATAGTCATCCAACTATCAATAGACTCATATCATAGCCTGTACACCATAACTATTATGTTGGAAAAGAGTGGTTAAAAAAAGGTGACATGACATGTCCCAAAAATCTGCGATTCAATTGCAAGTCTGAATGTTAATTAAAGAAACAGATATTTTAGATTAAATAACATGATTAAAATTTCGGCTTAATTCTACTTGACTTATACTGCATAAGTTATGTATATTATAAGTTAAGAATGATATTATTTAACCCAAATTGATTTATTAACCCTACATGCCATATAATCATTTGCAAAAAATATTGAAATGCCAATAGCAGATAGAATAATTACAGGGATAGTAAACAAGATTGAGTTCCATTGCCAACTGTAGTCTTTACTAGTTATTTAAACCTTAAAACAGCACAATTTCAAAATACCCTCAGTTGTATAAGATGTTGGTCGTTTCCTAATGATGTGTCTGTCAAACACGCTACTAGTTCAACAATGATAATGTGTGCGTGGTGTGACATGCACCATCTCTTTACCAGTTCCTCTATGTGGAGTTGTCGAAGTGCATGCATGGCATTTTTGGGTCTCCTTCTGGACAAGCAGAAGATCTCCTGTGTGGCCGGAAATTTAGCTAAAAAAGGTCCCATTTGAATGCCTTCATAGGTACTTTTAGAAATTAATTGATTCTTCACTTTTGGTATCAACATTTAGGCAAACTTCTCAATTTTAAGGTTATTGCCCTGGCGTTATGTTTCGCTGACGTTTAGTATGTGTTATACAAATTCAATGCCTTGACTCTGCTAGATAAGGTGATAGGTGAACCAGAAGATACTACAAGGGATATGTACAATTCAAATACCTAAATTTTATGGCCATTGTGACATTATTTTACCCTGAAATGGCCCTGTGAATCATCACTTGGTAACTCAATGGAAACCCTGGTTCACACATGATATTTAAGATTAGTTGATAGAACCAGAAACTACTGCAAGGGAAAAATACAATTCAAATGCCTATATTTCACATTTTGTGGCAATTATGACATGGTTTTACCCTAAAATGACCCTGAAGTCATCAGATAACAACCCATATGGAAACCCTGTACCACACACGGAACTTGATTGTAATTGAAGGATAAATAAATATATCAACTGAGTGACAAATTTGTAGAAAAAAGTTTCTCATTCATTTTTGTGCCCATTTTAATGCGTTTTACCCTAAAATGACCCTGAACACTCCTATGGGTCAACAGAGATCAATTATGTTGTATGCAGATAAGTGTTAATTGGTTTTGATACTTCTGGTAGAACATGAAGTTCATTGGGTAATAGTTTTGAGGTGATAGAAATTCATTTAAGTCAATAGGAAATGACCTCTGGCGACCATTTTGAAAAATGGCCGCCAAAGGTGACGTAGTGCATTTTCAGAGTGCCTCCAATCTTTAAAACAGTTACTTTGGCATAAATTACCACTGTACCAAATTTGGTGCTTTTATCGCAAAGTGCACGATTCCACCCAAAATTGTCCCTTATCCGCTGGACTAAATGGACGAATAGGAGTTAATGATGTTTATGATACCTCACGTGAAGATTCTTAATTCTGGTTGATCAAGGGTGGAAACCCCACAGGGATGTCATATTTGTATAATAAGTCTCAATACCTCCCGAACTGGGTTTGTTACACTGAAGGATCAGGATTATGTCACTGTGAAGTGTTTCTGCCCGTTCATACTTTACAGTTCCGCTAGATACTGGGGTCTGGATATAGGGTACTTTTGACAATAAATGGGAATTAGAAATAACCATACACAAAGATATGCGTATAGTTTTCTGATTAGCATTCCTCCTAATTTTTCACTCCTCCTTGTGATTTCACAAGGAGGATCACACCAAAATTATCAGGCCATTGCCAACTCGCGTGATGAATGGGTTAATGTGAGGGGTTGCGCCGCTTTCATGGAGACTGGGCTTTCATGATGAACCAGTTAAACTCCACAATTATTGTTGTATTCCAAGCACAAATAGCACCTTGGCTATGTGCCCAGAGCATCAGTTTTGGCCTGTTAGCAGCTATTAGTTGATACTGGTTGAAGCTAGCATGTTCAGGCTGACCGGCTGGTTTCGAATCCACTTGTGTTTGGTCATCTAAGATAGCACGGACCATCTTAACCGTTTTATCCCAAGAGATCACATTAAAAGGTAACTTTTGTCAGGTCTGGTACTAAAAGATGATCATAGATGAGCAACCACTCTCTTTTGATCCAATAAATGATGAACCCAAAAGGCATCTGAAGTTTGAAAAAAAAATGGAATTTTAATAAAGCATGAGAAAGTATAGAAGTCTTGACAACTACTGCAGTGATGAAGTGACATCCTATGGTGGGCTGACGAGATATGGCCAATGGTCATTCATGTTTGACCAAGGGAACTGCTGCTATCTTTAGCTGGGAGAGGATTCAAAGTGCCATGCCGCCCTGTCTGACACCACATCACATTTCATCATTCAATCAGAGAAAATGTGAAGACGAACTTGATTACTACTAGTAGCCAATATGCCGGAAGCAAAGATGTGTTTTGCAACTGAAAGAATACGCCTACACTTGTGCTGGAATCGCAGGTAGGGTCTGGAAGTTAATTGAACTATTGATTGGTACAATTTGGAGTAAGGAATTAAGGTTTAGCTTCCAGAGACCTACCCATGAGCCGAAGCAGATTGCATTTCTCGTGCAAATAGAGTGAACCACTAAGATATGAACACTTCGCGTCTGTGGAAAAGGTGATCACACAAGGGGTTCACATCTCACAGAATTTTCTCAGTGGCTTAATCTGAACAAATGGCGCCTACCCTCATAGCCGAGTATCTTCTCCTACCACATCATGTGTTGAAATACCAGCCAGGGCATGGGAGAAAGTTGCCTGCGATTTGGGTTAGGCGATGGTTTTCGTCAGGCACTCCGGTTTTCTTCATCAGTGATTGGCTAGTCGAGACTAGTGACAGAAATCACGGCGATAACGATGTTCTGAGGTCCATGGTATGAATGGGACTAAGAAATTGCGTTTAACAATGGGAGGTGTACACAGGTGCTCATGTTTCAAGGAATGTCTGTGTATATAGCAAAACAAATAGAAAGGCTTTCGGCAGATGTTTTGAAAGATGTTGCTGTAATAGCCGTGACTTTTGTGCTTGTTGAAAGCTGAGAGTAGTAGATGTATTTCTCTGTTGAAAGGAAGGATGGGTTAAAGAAGTGATCATGGAGGAATCGTGAGAGCCCGCGGTGAGAACCATTTAGACAAACATCCGCCACGGAGGAGAGAGGTCATGGTAGAGGGAGAAATACACAGCAGACATTAGCACTTCCCTTGCATAGAGTGGGACATCTTATTCTTATCCCACCACGGATCAGAGGCCAGGGTAGAGGGAGAGATACACATCCATGTCTACTTCCCTTGCATAGAGTGGGACATCTAATCCCGTAATCTAATCGCCAGTGTAGAGGGAGACTTATACCAAACCATCCGCATACAGTGGGACATTTTATCCCACCACGGACGAGGGGCCAGGGTAGAGGGAGAGATACACAGCCATTAACACTTCCCATGCGTACAGTGGGACATATAATCCCACCACGGATGAGAGGCCAGGGTAGAGGAAGATACCGAGCTATTAGTACTTCCCCCGCACACAGTGGAACAACTATAATCATCAGCTTCACTCTGATACTCGCAGCTGATTGGTCAATTGCTGTTGGGTACTGGATTGTATTTCATTGCTTTTCATTAGTTGTCAATGTTAGGATGGGGATAAGTGTTTTATCCCCACTCTCAAATCGAGGCTCAATGTTTTATCCTCCTTCGCCATGGTTACTATGGTTGACCTCAAGTTTACAGGTCACAGCCTCGTTTTCTTTTTTTATATCACAGGACACACAAAAAGAATAAAAAACAAACAAAAAAATTCAAATAAAAAAAAATTAAATTAAAAAAAAAATTAAAAATATTTTTTAAAAAATAAAAAAATATATATATTTTTTAAATTAAAAAAATTCTTTAAAAAAAAATTGAAACAAAAAAAAATTGAAGATAAATAAATGAAAAAAAATTGATATTTTTTTTAATTTTTTATTTAATAATTTCATTTTTTTAATTTAAAAAAGAAACATAAATTCGTTATCCTCCTTGTAAAAAGGGATACGGCCTGGCATCTGCGTTCAGCCAGCCGTATCGCACGAGGTCGGAGTGCTTCTCGCAGATACCAGGCCGTATCCCTTTTTTACAAGGGGGATAACTTATAAAACCTTCAGCGGCCAGAGACATGGATTAAATTATAAGTCTCTGCAGCGGCGAACAGTCGCTCGACCTAATCCGGTGAAGGGGGATTTTGGAATCTTGTTTTATCGTCACGCTCTTTGCCGTATTAACCTATTTAGATCCAGAAGGACTCAATTCTATAAAGGAAATTTTGTATTGAGCATGTAATATTTTGATGGAAAACGCGAAGTTGTGCGGAGACAAGGCGACCGCATGTCAATGGCTGTTATAGTTCTATATCACTATACTTTATTGAGAAGTGGTACAATTCAGCTGTTATTGTAGTTAAATATGATGCCATGTTTTGTACCCATGTTATGTTGTGTGCAGCATCGGACCAAACCATCCATAATAATAGTTCGAATAATATGTCACAGAAAGTTGATTTTCCCCTTGAATGTATCATTTAATCCTCGAGTACTTTTTAAATATTACTTAAATTGACGAATTATGCCAAGTCGTCAGGCCATATGTGCAAATTTCCAGAACCAAAGGGTTAAGGATGAATGGTACAAATGAAATAGGTTCTTTCATTGCTTTTTCTGAAATATTAAGGCTACATGAAGATTGTGAATATATTTTGTTTTTCAATTGTGAAGAAAACCCATAACCCTGTGGCAAACCCGACTAGCACCAAGTTAATGTATAGTTCCAAATATTTCACAGTTTGGGTTCGAACCATGGAACTCATCTCTTAAACATTTTGTATATTTCCTTCGAAAAACGCATCTATGATCTGCAGTGAATATTTTCCCCGAATACACAGACGTCGGATACAGAGGATCCGCCGTGGCCTAGAGTGAGGTCGCACGTTCGGGTCTCCGCTGTGGTCTGTTCGCTATATAGATGTGCGGCATTGTGGGCGGCTGGATATAGTACCTCTGTAAATGAAGGATGTCTTCGGACACTCCAATAAAAGAATCGGATTTCTTCCCAGTTCTTGAGTTCCATCTTGTCGCGATATCACCTAAACTGTTGAAAGCGACGTAAAATCGAAATCCTCTTCCTCAAAGTGTTTGCCCGATCAAAGAGATTCGCCGACTTCATCCAAGGAAGCCTTATCAAATATAGGCTTCTTACGGTCATTCACCCTATCAAAGTGTATCTTATTCCAAGGTTTCTCCAAAACAGTCCAAAGAGATTATTCGCCTGTTTATCTTCCCGGGTCCATTAAGCTATGATTGACAGAAGAAACCCGACAGAATCGTGTACTGAAAGTCTATCTTTCAAGTTCAAAGCATATCCGTTAGGTTAAAAGCACATCCATTAGGTTAAAAGCACATCTATTAGATTTCAAATTAATGCTGTATTATATTTCAGTATTTTGAAAGCTTTGAATATAAGGGTAAGGAACTTGATATAATTGCATCATGAAGGTTTGAAAATATGCCTTTAAAAAGGCATATCGCGCATATGTCATATTTCCCCTCTAGATTAAGATTTAGCTGAAGTCTGTAGTTCCCTGCAGTGTCTTCTCCAGTCATTTCAGCTTCAGCCTTGAATTGAGACCAAGCACCAGCTCGAACAAAGTAAGACTTATAAACAATCATCTACTTCTTAATGCAAAGGTATAATTTTCTTACAACTACCTACGTGCGAATGGATTTTTTTTGTTGTCACATTTGTTCAACCAGGCCACGGAGTTACAATCGTATGGTGTTGACACAGCATATCATAACTATATACTGTTATTAAATAATGAAAATACATAATGAAATCGTTGAAAATATGGCTTCAGTGAGAATAAAAAATAATTTAAATGACTTTTACTTCGAATATATGGATTACCAAATAAGAATATTTTTAAGTGGAAATGATTGGAATTAATTATGAGTGATATCATAAACGGAAACCGCTCCATTTTCTCATTACAGTCAGTTTAATAAACCGTCATCTTTGTTATCAACCGTGTAAATGTATTTCAGACTTCTTGAATTATTGAAACATAGGTGAGGTAGCCATATGTGTGTGGTCGCAGGGATATCTGGTTGCTCTGATACATTTGCAATTGAACGCAATTCCATGGTTACCGTCCACACAGGGGGAACTTTTCTAGTTACTAGTAAGTATAAATTCATAAAATAACAGTTTTTGTTTTGTTTCATTTGTACATTTTCCCATTTGAGATTTCCAATGTTTGCCTTTGTAGAGAGATATTACATGCACCTGGATGATAGGGTCGTTTTGGTACAGTGATGAAAGACTTAACACGTGCATAGCAGAACAAAGTAATCTCCAGGGATAGGAATGGTTTTGGATACCATCGTTGATTGGCGACCAAGAGCAACCGATGATTGAAGATAAATGGTTTATCGTAGTTTTTCTAATGCCGTCCCCACTGTGGAATCGGTGACCTTCCTATTTCATATTTTTCATCCAATATAACTTTATCCTTCGATTGCAATTTACTGCCAGCCGCGTTCCAGCACGGCTTGTATCATTATCAAATACATATTTAGGCATCATCTTCACTGAAAGTGGTTGTTACGAAAAAAGGTCCTGAGATTCGCCCGAGTTACCCACGATTCTGAGTTTCCGTTCGACGGACACGTATTAAAGGTCAATGTTCACCAATGACGCAAACAGCATCGGAATATCATACATAAATGGCACCATTGATAGTTTTCGATGTTAACTAAAGTGGAGGTTCTCATAACTACCGAGCTTAATTGTTTCCTGTGCAAGGAATTGGCGGTGTAGATCAGTTTCTTCTTGAGAAGAGAGAGAGAGAGAGAGAGAGAGAGAGAGAGAACGCCTGCATGGAGACGTCAGTCAAGGGTGTTGAACAGTTTTGAGTTTGATAGGTAAGGTTAGACGGACCTGCTGATGGAGAGACAGAGACAGAGACAGACAGAAAAGAGAGAGATAGACAGACAGAAAGAGAGAGAGAGAGAGAGAGAGAGAGAGAGAGAGAGAGAGAGAGAGAGAGAGAACAGTTTTGAGTTTGATAGGTAGGGTTAGACGGACCTGCTGATGGAGACACAGAAAACCTCGCATACCTCGGACAAATAGGCGTCACGCAAGTGTCCGAGGTAACCGACTGAAATCCGAGTTTAATACGTGATTAACATGTTAACAGATAGGAATGAGTTGGGACAAGTGCTCTTGTCTGGGATATGTAAATAGTCAAGGTAGGCGACTCCTTGGTATTATAGAGGTTTTCAGTATAACCAACATGTCGACTTTGTGGGTGCAGTTCTCTGTGATGAAATACCTTTAGATCATACTTAAGTGTTCACATTGTGAGATAATAAAATTTTGAGGTGTTTTCAGTGAATATGTGACTTGTTGTAGACTGGTTTTTGTAATGTAGGATGTAAGAGTGCTAGTTAACTTGGCGAATGTTAGGATCATGGCTAGATGATTCGGCCATTGGTGAGGGTACCGAAAACAATGGACCATGCTGTCAAAAACTGTATTGATTTTTCTGTCAAAATAGTCGATCTTTTTTTAATGTAGAAGAATAATAGGTTTCAAGTAAGCAATACAAATGTGTAAAGAATATTAGAAAAGATAAAACACAATCTCGTTTAATCTATCTCTATATAAAGTAAAAGAAAGGTTACGCATATATCTAATTTGTTTTAATCCTCAGCTTAACATTTTCCAAATGGCAACTATGCCATAGCAAAGATGTGGTGTTACGGCTGAAGCCTTTCAGAAGATGTACAGCTTGTCTTTAATCCTGAGAATGATAAAATTAGGACATTTGCACTTTATGAGCCAAGGGCACCTTGAATGAAATAATGGCTAACGCCACCTTATACCCTGCATTAATAGTTCTTGGCAACAAACCTAGACTTTTATGCTCACTCCCAAAGCCTGTATTAGAAAAGAAACCTCAATGGTAGTTTTACGGTATTCATAAATAAATCTTATCGTTAAGTTACTGCTAAATCATTGCATTTCCGCCAATCAGATGACACTGGCATTTTTAAGTGCGGGATTGCCCCTACTAGACCATAACATTGCCCGATTAACAAACCATGGTTGCTGCGAGATAGCATCAGTGGTATGTTGGAGAAGTGCACAAATAGTAGAACGATAGAACGAGCACGATACCCATGGCAGTAGCAGCGCATGCGCAGATTGAATAGTTAGCCTGCATTTGCTTGCTATTTCTTCCTATGTGTTTGCATAGTACTTACTTTCCGCGTGCCAGTACCAAAAGGCTAGAATTCTGTTTACTGTCACTTGTTTTGCTAGTTGAGATTAATCATATTCTAGTCTGAAGTTAAGTTAGTGTGTGCGGTTAATTTGTGAATATACGGGGTCATTTTGAGATTTTTACATATGTTAAAGCCTACATCCTTTACCTCATAATTAGATCAACCGAGAATGTCTAGGCAATCACCCATAGGCAATATATTACAGAAGCTCCCATAGGCTTGCACAAAAGCAGGAAATGTTTTTGGCCATTTTCTCCATATCGAATTTCACCAAAACACGGTCGCTTCTAACATGCATTTTTTTTAAATATATTTGGGAGGGAGGGGGGATATCAATTGATATCAGATTGTTATCAGATTGAAATTTGACATAGTTTTAGCTAAGGGTATGTCGGAGGGAAGGGTAACAAATTTTCTTTCAAATTATGGAATCTAAGGGTGAAAAATGAACTTTTTCTCATTTTTAACAAAAATTCTTAGGAAATGAATGCAGAATTTGAACTGAGTAATATGAAAATGCAAGACTTGATATTCTTCCCTCCGTATTTGTCTTTTCTCAACATTTGGGAAAATTGAAGGTCCCCGGTCCGTATTTTTTGGATGGAAACTCCGTTTAAAACACTATGCAGGTTTTTCCAGTTTCTTACCCAAAAAATCGTACACCCTGCGGTCATATTTAATGTATTCCGCATCAGAAGACCTTTCAGGCAGCACATGCCCTGTAAGGTAAATTATCTAAAAAAGCACGGGGAGAAAATGAAATTAACCCTACAAGCAACCTTAATAGAGGAATTTGATATTTCGATCATCATCCCTTTCCCGCCATTTTAGGTGGTGACTAGCCAATTGTAATAGTCCATGAGCCAGAGGGTTGGTCGGTACATATTGGGGGGCAAATTCTAACCAGTATTTTTGAATTCCCCATAATCTCAGCTTTAATTTGATGGGTGATAGCAATGCAGGGGTGGTAGCTTAGTTAAAGATATTGAGCTTTTAGTGACGCGTCCTCTCGTCTCCTCGTGGGTAATTTGATGACCAACAAGGAAAATCTTTTAAGCAATTATGATAGGTTAATAATGCTTAGGCATCCAAATATTACTTTATGTGCTCCCACAGACCTGTACAAATAAATACAAAATGATTGATTGTCCAACTCATATATATTACGGAATTTACAGCTGGTTGATAGAGGAAATCTGTATTTTTTTCTTATGATTTTTCGAAATAGTTCCATATCTTTCTCCTGACAGCTAGAAATGAAAAACAAATATAACATTAAAAATACTTAAAAATAAGCTGCATGACTCAGGAGTATTTTAGGACCAAAGTTGATGCTGTATCATGAACCATTTTGAATATATAAGCGTCTTACTACCCCTACCCCCATTATTGAAAAATCAAGGAAAAATGCAATTAAATACAAATAATTTTCTGTGAAATTAATATACCTGTCCTCCTGCAGTATAAACATATAAATAGAGATAATTTGATACCCAGAAGATCTGGAAAACCAATTTTTGGTACAAAAACATAAATTTACTCTTCCATTCTTGAATCGTTGTGTAGAAAATTTATGATGAAAAACAAGTACTCTATAAAGCACCAGCCGCAAATATGCCTGTCTTCTCAAAGTATAAAACTAGTAAATTAACATAATCTTGTCCATTAATCCCTAATAACCAATATTTGGTACAAAACCAAAACTTTTTGCGTTCTTGAATCTCTGTATCGAAAATGTAGAGAAAATCAGGTACTCCATGAAGCACTAGCACCATGAAAACTGAAACACATGTATGTCTGTCCTCCAATAGTATAAAAGTATAAAAAGAGATGTTTAATACCCTGAAGCTTTTAATAAGATTTCTTTGGGTACAAAAACTTAAATTTGCTTTTCCGTTACGGAATATTTGCAAAGAATATTTTTTTAAATCAGGTACTCAATAAACCACCAGCACCAAAAGGATACACATGTATAGTTAAAAAGCTGTAAATAGAGATATTATAATACACAGGAACGCTAGACAACTAAATTTTAGGTACAAGAACCCCAAATTGGCTGTTGTGTTCTTGAATACTTGGATAGTATTGTATTGTATGTTTATTGACTGTACGTTGGCAGTTCAAAATCATAGCAAATACAATGTAAAGCAAATAAATTACAGAGGACAACGAAAGTGAAGCAAAAATACACTGAAACATCGAGAACTAAACTTAAGGAAATAAAACTAAAAGAAATGAAGCAGAACTGACTCGAATAAGCGAAAAGGAGTAGCTAGATTGAAAGGAGTTTCTAAAGAAGAGGAAGCTGCACAGAAAAAAACGAGTAAAATGTTAAAAATCAGGTACTCATGATCTGAGAGTACATTGTACTCTGTGAGGGCTATCCAATGAGTACCAACAAAATAGGGTTTAGATGGTTTCCCAAAATCTTTGCTTTATTGTGCATTGGACGAAAGTAGCCTTAGCATTGGAAGGGTTAAGATACTCTAAACCAAAAAATGCACATATCACCAAAAATACACTTATAATTTGTCACATATGTGTATTAAGGTGCTCCTGGTAGTGACTGCGGAGAATAAATTACCCAAAATATCTTCCAACCCATCCTGTAGTCTACTACCATACCCAATTTAATGTGCAATAAAATACTGATGCATGTGGATAAGTCCTGAAGACATTTATATCGCTTAAAAATGGACCCTGATTATTTAAGTCATTATGAAGTTATTGTTTTGTAATAAAGGAAAGAGGAGGCCCATTCTCATCACTTGTGAACTACAAGGCAGAAGATGGTCAGACAGTTACAGTTGGTTTTATCATAAAGGAAAGGGTGTAGGGTATAACACATCATAATAGAATATAAAAACAAACCTTTTTCACAACTTATCCTCATAAGCTAATAACCCTATCACAACAGAAGTAACCAGCTTCTTTTGGTAATAAATTGAAAGCAATAATTTTATTACCAATGATTTCTTTAAAGGGACCATAGATCTGTATGACTCTTTTTATTGTGAAGTTTAGACACTGATTAGCCATAAGTGGTTAGGAAAATAAAATAAATTTGCTTACTTAGATAACTGACTTTCCATTTATGTCAATCTTGAAGCTTACCTACCAATGACAATTACAGGTATCAAAGGATATTCAGAGCTCTCTCCCATACCAAGTGGTCAGATTAGTTCTGAAGTAAGGTAGGCAAGGTGCTCCAAGACCTAGTATAGCAAGATCCAAAGTGCCACCCATTCCATTATCATTATAGAGTGACAACATCAGCCAAAGAGGCCATTACGGATTAAAACTATCACAAAGCCAATGTTGCAGGTTCTGTGGCCGCTCTTTTGATGAAAATGTCTTTATGTGGGGAAATTTGGAGTACTATTCCACTTAACCCAATGCTGAGGCTACTTTCGTCCATAACACAAAGACGCAAAGCATTTTGAAAACCAACTAAACCCTGTCATGTTGGTATTCATTGGATAGCTCTCACTGAGCACTCTCAGATGAGTACCCATTTGCCAGGGTTTCAATCATTTTCAGTTTTTTTGCATCATTTTGTATTGGCCTAATTAGCCAGCAGCACCATAAGGGTTAAAGATTTAAGGTTTAAGGTCTAAAAATGTCCTCCTGGCTATCATCTAAATTCACAACCCTTTTACAATTGGAGGATTACCAAAATATAGTGATGGTTATTTGTAGACGAATAAAAGTGTACACTAGTGTGTTGTTGTAAAAATTATGTACTATAATTGTATTCTAAAAACGGATAAATTCTCAAAAAAGTCAATCAAAGTCTAAGAAAAAATGTTGCCTATTGTTTTATATACTAATGCGAGCTGTAAGTCCAGTTGAATGTCTTTCTCAAGGATTGGCTCCCGATTTTCATCATCTACGCAAAATCAAACGTTAGTTCTTTTCCCCCAAAAATGGTTGTCCGGGGCTTCAGGGTATCAAAATTATCTCCACTTACAACCTTTTCAGTAAGCAGGGTAGGCATTCATAAGTGTTTCAGTTTTGGTGCGGATGCTTTATAGAGTACCTTCTTCTACATTTTAGATATAACGTTTCAAGAACGCAAAAGCAATTTTGGTTCTCATACCCAAAAAAATATATATTATCGAGGCTTCCTGGACATTAAATTATCTCTGTTTTTTAACTTTTATACTATGGGAGGATATGCAAACATGTGTTTCTGCTTGGTGCTGGTGCTTTATAGAGTACCTGATTTTCAACATTTTCTTTACAAAGACTCAACATAAAAAGCAAATTTAAGTTCTGTGTGTTCTGGTATTGATAATATTTGATATCTGATAGAGTGTCCCCTCCACCTATTTCCTGTTCCAGAGCGCTTTATAAAGAATAGTCAGTTGACAGATGTTAAAAGTCCATATCGTCAATCAAACTCCTTTTAAAATAGAAATGATTTCAGCTGTGCCTTGAAGATTTGAACACTATCAACAGCCTTGATCATTCCAAAGGCGTGGTGCATAGTGCCAAATATTGGTTGTCTAGAGCCTCTGGGTATCAAAATTATCTGTATTTACATTTTTATACTACAGGGGGACAGGCATTTATGTGTTTCTGTTTAGTGGGGTGGTTCATAGTCCCTGAATTTTTTCTACATTTTCTATGCAAAGATTCAAGAACGCACAATCAAATTTTGGTTTCTGAATCAAAAAATTGGTTGTCCAGGGCTTCAGGGTATTGAAATTATCTCTATTTATAGGTTTATACTACAGGAGGACAAGATTATATGTGTTTCTGTTCATTGCTAGTGGTTTATAGAGTACCTGTTTTTTTTTTACATTTTCTATACAAAGATTCAAGAACGCAAAATCAAATTATGGGTTTTGTACCAAAGAATTAGCTGTCAAGGGCTTTAGGGTATTAAAAGTATCTCTATTTAAATGTTTATACTACAGGAGGACAGGCATATGTGTATTTATGTTTTCTGTTGGTGTTTTAAAGAGTACCTGATTATTTCTACATTATCTATATAAAGATTCAAGAACGCAAAATCAAATTTTGGTTTTTGTACCAAAAAATTGCTTGTCCAGGGCTTCAGGGAATCAAATTTATCTCCATATACAACCCTTTTACTATGGGAGGACAGCCATGAATATGTAATGTTTGGTGCTGGTGATTAATAGAGTATATTAATTTTACAGAAAATTATTTGTATTTAATTGCATTTTTCCTTGATTTTTCAAGAATGGGGGTAGGGGTAGTAAGACGCTTATATATTCAAAATGGTTACTGATACAGCATCAATTTTGTTCTTAAAATACTCCTGAGACATGCAGCTTATTTTTAGGTATTTTTAATGTTTTATTTGTTTTTCATTTCTAGCTATCAGAAGAAAGATATAGAACTATTTCGAAAAATCATAAGGAAAAAATACAGATCTCCTCAATCAACCAGCTGCATATTCCGTAATATATATGAGTTGGACAATCTATCATTTTGTATTTATTTGTACAGGTCTGTGAGAGCACAGAATGAAATATAAGGATGCCTAAGTATCATTAACCTATCATAATTGCTTAAAAGATTTTCCTTGTTGGTCAGCAAATTACCCGCGAGGAGACGAGAGGACGCGTCATTAAAAGCTCAATATTTTTGGCTAAGCTACCACCCCTGCATTGCTATCACCCATCAAATTAAAGCTGAGATTATGGGAAATTCAAAAATATTGGTTAGAATTTGCCCCCCAATATGGTACTGACAAGTCCAATTTTGGCCTCTGGCTCATGGACTATAATTAAGCGATGGAGGAGACCGCAGTACACGGCGAAAACCACCGCCTAAACCTAAATCACTAGCAACCTTCTCAGACACCCAAACAGTCTGTCATCAGCCTATTGTGTTTATACTAATACCAAATAGTAGGTACTGTCCACGAATACCAGCCTGGGCCCCGAGAACTTATACATTTTATAGAAGGCTTTCTCTGCATTCTGTGTGTGACGTTCTGCTCCTTGTTCGGTAATAGAGATATGTGTATGGCGACAATACGTCAAGATGTATTTCTGTTTATATGAAACATAGAAGTATTAGCGCAAATGTAACGTTCACCTTTCAAAAGTAAAAAAAGAAAGTCTCGCCCTACTACCGAAAAAAATCAAACATCTTAAGTCACTGTAACATTCATTCAAAGAACTCGTTTGGTCATTTGTCATGTATCACATCTCAGGAACACAATAGGATCGTAAAAGGAATATTATGTAAAGGAGATAAACTTCACGAACGTCATGTAATAACACTAGTTTCTCCTAATGCAACAATTAGAATAAAAGGTAGTTGCTTGAATCGAATAGACGTGTTTGTGATAGTAGATAGTGATAGTAGATAACAAAAAGGAATATGTCAGTTTATGAAATTGGTTAATTATCATAAATATATCCCATTTTTGTAACTATGCGTTGTGTGGGTTAGTTTTCTATCTTTCAATGGAAAGCGTGTAGTGTGTGATATCCTGCGGTGTTACACCATTGCCAGGTATGGCCTTCAGCAAGAATACATCATCTAAATAATCAGCTGGAAATACATGCAGTTTTCATTTATTTTATCTGTGTGAACATGTTGAACACTGATCATTATTATTCAAAGTGATAAATATCAGTTCAAAGTGATAATATATATATATATATATATATATATATATATATATATATATATATATATATATATATATATATATATATATATATATATATATATATATATATATATACAGCTATCCCATTTGATATGGAGTGTTAATAAATCAATGGCATGTACAGCAGAAGCCAATTGTTGTTGCATCATCATTTCTAATTAAAGTCAAACCCTCCACACGTGCATGTGGAACACGTTCTGCATGTCAATCAAACTTAATAACTTAGCAGACAAAAGATCAGTTTTGATATAAATTTTTAAAAAATGTAATAAAACAATGCTGTGTTTGTTTTATTTCATTCTTATGATTCTTATTAATGCTGTATACTTATAACATGGTTTGAAGATCAGGAATAAATGCTGCAGCCTAACCACGGAATTACACCAAACTTTGTTCCAAATTCATTTTAAGTAATATTGAGCAAGCTCCCCTGTGTAGAGTATTTGGCTTTTGAGTGTTAGGTGCTATTTTCTGTAGCATATAACGTTGTTCTCTCTAATGATTGTGACCAATCTGCATGGGTTAGGTACTCCATGAGGCCTAAAGGAGCATAGGGCATAATTGTACCAAAATTCCTGTAATGGTAACTGACAAAACTAGAGAGAGAGACACACACGTGGGGGCATTCAAAACATCGTACCTGATTATGAAACACACTTAATAGTTCCCGCAAAGTTTGTCATAAACTACGAAAATAAAATCAAAGATTACGGCACTAATTTACAAATTTGTATGCCAAGTATATATTCAGCTACTTGAAGACTATCATCGTCCAGTTATCAATTATCTGTATAATTGGCTAGTATGTGCTGAACAACTGATATTTCATTGTGGCGGTTTCATAGGCATAATAAATCATTTTCTACACGTCTTTCTGATACAAAACCGCCCTTTAGACATTCATTTTCAATGGTGCACGTACACCCCTTATGTTGACTGTTTTGCGTAATTTAGGCCCCCCTGGCGCCGACTGGAGAAACTAGAGTATCGCCTTATCCTGCTGCCTAGAACCCAGAGTTACCTTTAATAAGATATTGAAGTTCTCAGTCATAAGGATCACACATATACTTTGATTGCGCAGATTATAGCTTAGATCATTATAGAAAGATGACAATTTGCCTGGTGCCTTTTCTTCGCTGTTGGTAATAGTTCCTATATATATTTTCCCACTAGTATGTGCTTTTTAATGATTAATTTTAGGCTTTTTAATGTTGGTCTCTCTTCCAACAATTTCTCCTTACTAGTATATATTGTATTTTTTATGATAAGAATAATAAGATTTGTGATTGTTCTGTTATCTTGATTGTCAAATAGGGTAGAGGTTTTGTCGGTCTATGTTTCTGTTCTTTTGACCTCTTCCCATCAGTCTCCTGATATTAGGACAGTCATATAAAAGATGAAAATTGGTTTCTACTTCTCCACAGAAACTGCACTTGTCTTCTGTTAATAAGCCAAATTGTTTTAGTTATTCGTAAGTGATTAGAGTGTGATGGAGTACTTGAAACCGAAGGTATCTTGTTCTTGCGTTAATACACCAGTCAATTGAATCCCTGGGAGGGGGGCCGGGACATGCGGGGATACTGCTCAGGAAAAAATCAATAAATAGCACTCATCCCCACTGGCAGGGACCAATTCTGTGGCAGTATGCCCCACTCCCGGGGCATGCTCAACAAGAATACACAAGACTGTGAAAATTCTGCTTGTGTGTACTCATTCTCCCGCGCCGGGCAGTCCCCCGGGTGAAGGTCCGTAGTTGGTCAACACAGTGGACCTAGCAGAGGCCGGGTGCGCCCGGCTGATAGGCCTACTGGAATCGTGGCAGCAAAGTATGACGCCCGGGGGGGAGGGGGGCACTCAGGTACAGAGGGGGGCCGCTCCCGCGTTACATATTTCGCGGAAGATGGGGTCTTTTTTTAAGACCTCCGCATGTCCGCGATTTTGTAAAAGAAGGGTACTTTTTTGTACCCAGGTACGAAGTATGGGGGTCAAAATCCCCTTACAATCCAGGAAACATACGCGGCTCTGACGCCGAGTGACTCCCGAAGTATCTGGCTAACGAGTTTGCTGCCGCCACTTGCTGCCGCTTGACACGCAGAGGATTATAAAATCTGAAGTTGAAATACGTGTTCCCGTTCATCCAATGTCAGTGTTTTGATAAAAGAAGGGGTGTTTATTTAGTGGAAAAATCAGCGTTTTAATGAAATAAGGGTGCTTTTTTGGCCAGAAATCAGTGCTTTAGGGGTATTTTTTAATTTTGAGAACGATGCGCCCCCCGCGGGGTATGACGTCACTATTTAAATCCCCGCCTATCATGCACCGCCTCGACGGACAGCAACAATATAATCACAGTAATCCCGGTACACCGGGCAGCTATTTTAAGCAGTATTTAGCAGAAGCACCGTGTTTCCCGGCCAAGTCCCGGCCCCCCCTCCCAGGGATTCAATTGACTGGTGCATAACCTTACACTTGAATGGAAGAGAGTATAGGTATGAACAGTTTGAAAGCTCAGGGTTAGATAACTCCATTTTGTTTGACAAATTGGGATATTTTTTGCGTTTTGCATTGACCATATTCTCTTTAATTGGGAGGCTCCTTTTTTGTCCATTAAAATCCATTCTATCATTGGTGGTATTTTTAAGTTGAAATCTTCTTTGTGGTTTTTACTTTCATCTTTGTATTTTTGTGAGAGGGCTTTTTTATTGTACCATTTGCTGTTAAATGGTATATTAAAATCAGTGTTACCGACACAATTTTGGTTAGTTAGATATATATGTATTTTCCGGCTCTAGCATGAGAAGGAAAGGGCACTGGAATCCTTATTCTTTTATCACACATGAATTCAAATAACATAAGTACTGTTTAAGTGAATTGGATTTAGGAAGCGTTAAGTCGCACTCCCACATTCGAGACCTGGACGCAGACCTCTAACAGACCTGGGTTAGAAATGGTCCTGAAAAGATCAGTTACAGGTCTGCGTCATAGTCTGCAGTGGTCTGTAACAGGTCTGTAATTGGTCTACATGGCTGCGCATAGTCGTGAACAGGTCTGCAAACTCCCAGATTTTTTTGAACATGTTCAAAAAAATCGGTTAGAGGTCTGTTATGAAATTAGTCATTATAGGGTCTGTTAGTGGTCTTGACGCAGTCAGTTAAAGGTCTCGATGGTCGCGAAGCAGTCAGTTAGAGGTCAGGAAGGTCTTGAAGCAGTCTCGAACTGACAGTCATCTAGACTGCTTCAAGACCTCAACTAGACAACTAACAGACCTCCAACTGACTGCTTCATGACCTTTTCAGACTGCTAGCTGATTGCTTCAAGACCAGCTGCAGACCAGTGGATGACCTAGATTTACTAGAAATTGTCACGTGACTGCCCACTTCGGCCTGGGAAAGGAATCAAAGCAGACATAAATGTATACCATTTTCACAAGGATAACTAATACTAATACTATCAGTCATTTTTTTCCAAATACTGTTTTTTTTCTTTTGTCCAAATATTTCCATTTATGTCAAGCTCCAGAAGTAAAAGGGTTGAGATATGATTTATTCCATCAAGAAATTGAATAAATATGCAAGTTTATACAAAACAGAGCATCTTTTAGCACGTTTTAGTCAAACGCAGATGTTAAAATTATTTATCCAAGAATAATATGGAGGCAAAAATCCATTTCAGGGGATTTAATAGTTTAATAATTTATAAGCAGAAGTTAAAAAGGGAGAACACTCATCACTAGGACCTTAATCAGCAGAAATAAAACAAGGACAATGACATCATTTGATATTTTAAATCTGGTTAAAATACAATTTTTCTTATGGGGTGGTTGAAAACGAATATCCCACATATTGAACAAACCCCCTGCTCTTAGATAAGTTTACTATCCCTCTAATTGTGACATATCCAGGCAACTGAACCAGAATTTACCAACAACTGTGAATGAACCACTCCCTATTACCTTGTCATTTGAAATATCAATTACACAGGCGTGTATACGAATGAGCCTGTAACACTTAATAATATCATTTTGAAGTCTATTAGAACTGGTACAGTAGTAAAGATCACCAGATAAGTGTTTATAGTACTATGGTATAGGCTTTTGATTAAGATGTCTCAAATCTTCGAGTCATGTAGAGGTCTGTTAAAAGTCAGTTAGAAGTCTGGTAGGTCACAAGTAGGTCTTGAAATGGTCTTGCATAGGTCTTGAATGGTGGTGAGCAGGTCGGGAATTGTCTGGAGTAGGTCTGTAAAAGGTCTTGTTCAAGTCTTGAGTCAGTCATAAGCAGGTCATGACAGGTCAGTTAGCAGTCATGTTGAAGTCAGTGCATGGTCTGGATATACAAAAATAGAAATGAAAATTTGCATATTCTTCAAGACCTAATGCAGACCTGAGCAAAACCCTAGGTCTTGAACAGGTCTTAAACAGGTCTCGAATGTGGGAGTGCAGCTTTAGTGTCTTTTTTTACAATATAAGTGATGAAAAAACATACATAGTTTCAATTAGATTAGAATGTTCTTAAAAATCTTTCAATGCCCTTTTGGTCAATTTTTTGGTTTTATCTATCAATAAGATATGTCCAACTATTAACATAATGCATGCCTTTTTATCATTTATCAAGAATACTTCAATAACAGACACCATGCCTGAACGAAACCTCCATTAAAGCCTATTATTGCTGACGTAAATGTAAAATATTGACCTTTAAGCTGAAAACTGCTAAAGAGGTCTACTAGTATTTCTTTTTCATTAGCAAAGCAATTTATTTTCTTGCAGTTGGCAACCCACATTTTGTTGTATGATTTGATTTGATTTGATTGGCGTTTTTTGCTTTCAATATCTGAGACTGATAGATCACATTGGGGATAAATCTGGTAAAAGATATTCTTCGCTTTTTGAAAAATGCCGAGGGGTTTCTCTGTCGGTTGAACGCCAACCTTTAATTTTTTTCAAAACTGTATCATTACATGGTTGATTGGCTTTTTCTCTATCAACATCTGAGACTGATAGATCACATTGGGGATAAATCTGGTAAAAGATATCCTTCTCTTTTTAAACAATGCCAAGTAGTCTCTCTGCTTGCTAGAGCGCTAACATTTTACAGTGTGTCATAACTGTATGGTGACATAGGCATCGTGAAGCAAATAAATCAAAGTATTTATTTCAGGTGACTATATACATGAGAATAGAAATTCTGGCTCTGACAGAGAAGAAAAGATTCTTTATCCGTCAGAGAGGAGCCAGAGGAGCCAGAGGAGCCAGAGGAGAAAAGGCCCTGCCAAAGAAGAAAGAAAACAAGAGAGATGTAATTGCATCTTTTGAGAGGCTCTCTTGGGAGTATGATGAGTCTTTACCATGTACTTTTGGGTTCTAAACATTAGTGTGTTTAACGTCCTACCATTCAAGGATGTGTGGTGGCAACATGTACAGACTTCTTTAAACGGGTCTGCCCTAGCAAAGAGAAATATTTCCCCTGGTCAGACTTGGAATGACTTATGAGAGAGAGAGAGAGAGAGAGAGAGAGAGAGAGAGAGAGAGTACATCTCTTCCCTTATAATCAGATCAATTGTGAATGTCTAGGTGACCATCTATTACAGAAGCTCCCATAATCTTGCACAGAAGCACGACATTTTTAGCCCTTTTCTCCATTTTGAATTTCACGAAAACATGGTCGCTTCAAATATGCATTTTGGATATTTTGATTTAGAAAACTGTTCTAACCATCAGTCATTGTTACATAAATGGCTGTCCTGTGGGAGACCTTTATGACGAGCCCACCCCTACATACTGAGATGGTTATGATAACATCAGCATGATTTGAATGCCCAGCCCAATATATCTTTCTGGGAGGTGACATTACTATTAGAACAACATTTTTTAGTACTGGGCATATGGGTAATAATTATGCCTCTCATTAAAAAAATCAAGAAAGCTTTTGTGCTGGTGTGTATAGGTCACCAAGCACTTATGTTCCAACAAACTGTAGTTATAGGATATGGTCTTTCTGTTAATAGTGTCAAAGGCTGACCAAACCAAAAACTAGCTAATTGTGAACATAGTTCTGTCTCTGAAGACAAATGGAACGATAATGGTGTCTTAGATGAAAGATAGAATTTCAGTTGAAATTTTAAAATCTCGCAGAATTTAAAAAAAATAGCGCATTAAGAGGAACAGCACTAACACTGAAACATCTTCTAAGCGTTCAAACACATGATCTGATTCGGATGAAGATGCTACGAATACATATAAGGGTACGTTTGTGATATTTAATGTATTCCTCATCAGGAGACCTTTCAGGCAATATACACGTTATATAAGCTAAATTGTCAAATAAATGCAGGGTAGAGGACAAACTAAGTTAACCCCATAAAAAAAATAACCCCATAAGCTACCTTAGGCAGTCATAAGTGAGGGTGCACCTTAACTGCAAATTTTCAATATTCCCTTTGAATAGAAAATCATGGCAATAGTATTGTGTTAAATCTCCCATCATCCGACAATATGGATAGTGGGGACATCTAGAGGTTAACTGAGACCGGGAGCCTCAGTTTCCCCGTTGCTAGACTAGATTCCTGGCCTGAAAAGTTCCCATTCCCTTTTGAGTTCGCCTCGACTTCTTTCTTGTTTTATGAGCCCTAGAGTGGAGCTCATTATGTACCCCAAAAGGTGGAGCTTACAGGGCAGCTCACTGCAGGCATCCAGTCTCCACACAGACTTAGATAGGCTTACCTGTTGCGCATATTAAACATTTTCTCATTAGGCAAAAGAATATAGGACTAGAACACTGAAATATTTAGGCTAAGTTCGATAAGCTGTAGCAGGGCCCGGTAGGCTAGCGCTGGCAATTTTTTTTTTACTTTTTGAAATAAAATTACAAGGTAAGCTAAAAAGAAATGATAGAAAAAATCCAATAAGCCTAAACTAGGCCACTATAGAACTTCATCAAGAACAATAGACAAAACAAAAAACATGGATAGGGAATCATGAAAATATTGGAGAGGTCTCCAATAGGAGAACCTCTCCAAATATTCTGACCATGTCAATAAGGATCGCTAAATCTTTTGATTAAATATGCGACAATGCATTTATCGAATTTCAAAGCTGCTTTTTGAATATGGAATCAGCAAATAAGAAAAGTGAAATCGAAAATTGGTGTGCGTATGTGTATATGCGAAGGCCACTTAATTAGAGAGCGCGTATGAAATAGATATGCCTTCATGTAGTAATTAGGAAAGGAATTTCGTGCACATATCCACTACTTCTCTCACGCTAATCAAAACGTATGTTATTTACACCAATACGTGCAGGTATAAAGTCTAGGCTACAATTTTAAACTCGTCAGAAAGATTGATATTTGCTTTTCGCGCCGGTTAGCTTACTAAATGCATACATTCCGTTCTATACGCTGTTGAATAAGAAAGTAAATATCATAGTCTAGTTAACACTTGAGAAACTCCAGAATGATTTTCAAGCCAAAGTAGCTATGTTATTGATGCAATCCATGCTAGGAGAGACCAAGAAAGATCTCTACACCCCATGTTGACGATATCTTTCTAAAAACTATATTTCGAAAAATAGTTGATCGAGTAATGTTGAAGAGAAATAAACTTACAACATATCCCTACACAGTCTGTACGGAATCATTGCGTTATTTTTAAAAGTATTATAGAACCAGACGAAACATTTCTTTTCAAAAAGATATCTAAGGATGAGTTGATTGATAAACTAAGGGCAGAGGGGACTTGGTGTATTAATGAAATCTGCTGTATGCACACGGAGAGGTTACTCGTTTCCACCGAATATTTTGTCGGAGAGACAGCGTATTTGAGGTTCTATTGAGATTAAGAAAGAACAAAGCTACATCTGTGTATCGGAATCTTCCTTATAATACTACTATACTGAACTTCTTCACTTTGTGAGAGCAACGCTGCAATCGCACTGTAGTTCATTGACTATTTAAACCATTTGCACCTCAAATATAAACATGGTCTGATATATATCTGGATATAATATAATAACTAAACAATAGTGTGAGAAATATTTTGCTTAAGGCTGTGGTTTCTGTAAGAAAGAGCAAATATAAATATATTTCATGAGGTTAATTCGAAGTCTTTACGATGCCTGCCTCGGCTGGATCCCCAAACGTTTTGGCCTAGTCGCTATATAAATGTGCGGCCTTGTGGAGGACTGTCTATGGTCCTTCTGCAACTATAAGACCCGTTGGAACTATTGGTGACGAGAAGGGGATTTCCTCCCGGTTCCGGGTTTCTGTCTCGTCGCGATATGACCCATGTTGTTGAAACCCATTCCTTCAGATCAGGTAAGCACTCCAAGTAGTAAAATATTAAACCAAGAGGGGAGACGAGATGTCTGTCTGTTCGGGGATCATTCCAACGTCTTGCTAATCAATCACTGCCGCTGTCTCCTGGAAATAGACGTCTTACCAATGATCCAGCCTAAATGCTTCAGGTTGCGCCTTGGTCAAAATTCTAATGATGATAATAGAAAATCAATAACTAATCCATTGTCCATCTTCTATGCTGTTTAAAAATGGATTCATTGCGTCATTCCTAACTTAGATTGGGAACTTTCTCATTTTTGGTGGTTTTCGTGGGTCAAATTATACTCGCTTATTTATTGATGGAACCATATGACAGTGCAGCAAATCAAAATGCACACTCGCTTCAAATGTAACAGTTGATACACAAATCGCCTTATAGATGTCACCACCATACGCGCTGAGGTCTCAAACATGTATCTAGTTCAGACATAGACCTGGTTTGTGTCTATAACCAGGCCGGACACTGGCCATTTTCCTGATTTGTCTCTGTGGCCTTTTTCGAGATATGTCACTGAGACAAATCGATATCAGTAAGAGCTATTTTCCTATTTCCTTTACCATATGGACGGTAGTACAGGCATCAAATAGACATCGCCAGAAACAACAGCATATGCACAGCAAGGTTCAATATTGTTGAACTAACATGAACTAGTATCTGGCAATTAATACAAGCACAAGAGCAGCAATAGACTGAATTATATAATACTCCGTAGCCACACGCAGTGCGTGTTCCATAAGAAAACATAGGTGATGTATTTAGAGAGTTTAGGATTAATTGAACCTACGAAACCAAGCTGGGGAAATAGGCATACGTTTTAAGCCTTTGTGGTGAGGTCAGAGGAATAAAGTTAAAGATAATGCCAATACAATAAAATAATCATTGGTGTCATGTCACCCTTAAATCTCTTTTTTCCATTACCAAGGCCAAAAACCAATTAATTTTGAAAGAAGAAAATGTTCCATCCTCCTTTTTATTATGTACTAGTACTTACATTCTTTCTATATATCTAAAAGAAGGTGCAAAGTTCAATTGCAGATATGTGTGGCCTGTATTTGTAATATATGTTTTAATAGTAATATATGTTTTAACTAAGATGACAAATGGATAAATGAAAAAAGAAACAGAATATAACACAGAGTAAAATGCAGGATATTTATAAAATCATTTTTATTTAAAACAGTCTTAAGGTCACTTAAATCATAGCAATATTCTCAAATAAATCAACAATGCATGTAATTACTTCTCATCCATACTGGATTGTCTAATTATCCCCAGGTGCCTGTCCAAAAGTATACAGTAACAACATCTGATTCCTAGACCAGTCAATCTGTTGATTGCCAGGGACCGGCCGACCCAATGCATTCCCAGCTTAAGTGATGGACGTAATTAGCCCCTTCCAGTGCTGAGGCTACGTTCACCCAAATCACAATGGCAAAGATTTTTGGAAACCATCTAAACCCTGTCTTGTTGGTATTCATTGGAAAGCTCTCGCTGAGCCCTTTCAGATGAGTACCCAAGTGCCAGGGTTTCAATCATTTTCAGGTTTTTTGCATCATCTTGTAACATCCAAATTAGCCAGCAGCAGCATAAGGGTCAAGTGATGGAGGTGATTAGACAAGTATATTCAAGACCAACATTAATAGCCGAGTAGTAAAGCCACATTTATTGATAATATTGAGGTCATGCAGCCATGAATCTCAGCACAGGCCTAAGGTGATGACTGGGTGTGCAGTTGTTTGTATAGCCAAATTGCCCCCTCTTTGGTGCAGAAATTGAATGCTCGCGCTGTATGTCATGCAGCAAAGTGTGCACGTGGCACATGCTTGGTTAACAAAATATGTATTAAAGTTACATACAT
The DNA here is from genome assembly GCA_963942565.1 of Maea johnstoni. Taxonomy (NCBI): domain Eukaryota; kingdom Metazoa; phylum Annelida; class Polychaeta; order Spionida; family Magelonidae; genus Maea; species Maea johnstoni. Next base: position 28,247,157 of record OZ012689.1, on the reverse strand, counting down.
ATTTTTCATCACATTTAACAATCATTGCATAAAAGAATGAACTGCACTTGCCCTGAATCATACAACTCCTTCATAAGTTCCCAGCATAAGGCTATATCTAATATCAATTATCAATTAATTAAGCATAGAAACCAGATGAATATGGTCTCTTGGCGATTCTTGCTTAACAAACCCTTTATATTGTTGTCTGGATCGAAGATACTTTTGATTATAACTATATAATTAAGTGTTTATTTAGAAAATATTTGATAGAAGTTTTTTGTTTAGTTTTGATGACAAATATTTTTTGAAAAATATTCTGATCAGAAAGGTATGACCAAAACAGTGGTTTTAAAGTTTTTCTTATTTCTTATCATATCCATACGTTATATAAGGATTCACACAACATTTGTAATATTTCATTGCGGTTACATAAAAGTAATGGGTCATTCCAGTTAAAACCCTGTTTCCAATACATAGCATAGCTTTCTTTAATATTGCATTCATCTTTCCCAAATCAAGTCTAAATTATGAGATACATCAGTTGGATGCTCTATACTTTTGTTTCAATATGCATAGTTGGCAGTGAAGTCATATCCATAATTGGCAGCACATATTCCATACAGACGCTTTTTCAGTTGCTGTAGGCACCAATATATTTTTTGACAGATGTGGTAAAGTTATATATACACATTAGCCTATTAATCTGAAATCAATTTGTCAAGGACGATGATTCAAAAATAAATGCTACATTGTAATTTCTGCCACTAAAATTATAATTCAGAAATTTCAAATTCTCAATGCATGTAAAGTTTGTGTGTGAAAGGTAATACTTTGCACATGCTGTATTCTGCCCAAACCCCCCCCCCCCATGCATACTGTATCACAACATCTTGCTTTAGAAGCAATTCTCGCAATCTTGTCTCAGAATAAGGTGAGTTAGCTACAAATTTCACATTATCAATGTGAATTGTTTTCCACCAACAGACTTATCTGTATACCATTCATCTTCCATCTTGCATAGAATAATTAGTTTATTAGCTACTTAAAGGGTAATATATAGGGAAATTGGCAGACGTTGCAACAAGAGACATTGTGCACAAATTGGCAACACAACTTTTTTAATAGTTGGGGGAAAAAGTTATTGATATATGTATAGCTTTTTTGCACAACTCTTTTATTTGCCTCCGGCATTCAATTATCATTACAATGAGCTTATCTTTTCTTTTTAAAAATAAATCTGAGAGGGAGTAGGGATGTTGATGGTTTGGTGGGGAATGTGAGGGGAAGGCAGGCCCAGGCTATAGAATGGGGCAGATTGGAGAAGATTAAGTATGACTGCAATAGTATTGCACATTAGTTGCCACTTTCAGAAATGGTTTATACACAAAAAGAATCCTTCAATCATTCTGCAGTAGTATTTCTGAATTACCTATCACATCTTTCTGCAATATCCTGCATAGAAATTACATTACATATACCTCACAAAAGATACTCAGGTTCATGACAAATAGCCACACATTCATTTTTACAGCTAAACATAACAGAGTAGCACTGACAAAGATAAAACAGACCAATTGTTTCAATTAAGAAGAAACAAACCACATTTTCAGAAGTCAAATAGTTGGAAATTTTGCAGTTTAGTAAAGACTATTTACCAATCTGCTATTTTAAATCAGCATTCTTATAAACTAAAGAGGAATTGTGAAGATGATACCAAACATAAAACAAGAATGCAATGGAAATTTGCAATTATATGATACAAGGAATGTAATCAATAAACATAAATTATCAGTTGGCTGCTTCTGTTTAGAAATGTATTGTTTTAGATTTATACCAACTGAAAAAAAATAACCTATGCCATACTGATATTTACGAAACTTGGGATTATGAAATAGCAGAAATCAGGCAATGATTAGATACATTAACATTTTTACCTTAATTTGATATTCCCATATATAACGTCGTAGGAGTGACTCTTTACAATTACATCCTTATGATTTACAAAATTCCCACCTGTTTGCTTTTGTAAGTGTGTAACATTGTGCAATGGTGTATCAATGATTTCTATGCATAACCCACTGTTTCACCCCAAAAGTTTCAGGGCATCTGAATTAAATATTTTGTTTTCATCATTAATATATGACACCAAAAATATTCCGATTACTCATAGACACTGTATCCTTAACAGAAACAGGCTTGACTTTTTAGTGATATTTTCCAATCTAAAGATGGAGTGCTGATCAGATAACAACCTAGAACATTCTTCAAATGCTTAGTGTAGGAGCATTCAGGCAACTCTTGTCAAGGAAGATTCATGTATAAACTGCAAGATGAAATTTGGTTTATTGGCACGTTGGAACTCCATCGTACAGTAATTTTACAGTTAATATCATAAAGCATTGTGCTCTCATCCCTCGTGATACTGAGTCAACTTTTTGTCCTAGGCACAATATTGCAATAATATTTTACAATCATCCAAACCTTATCATGTTGGTATTCATTGAAAAGCCCTTGCTGAGTACTATCAGATTAGCAAGGGTAACAGTCGTTTTTCAACTATTTTTTTCAAATTATTTTGTGTTGTCCAAATCAGCCACCAGCACCACAAGGGCTATTATTGGATGGTCAACCCTGGATTTCCATACTTAGTGCTACAATGTGGAGATAGATGTCATGATGAGTTCTGCTCACTGAAGGTGGACCACTGGTTGATTTGTAGTTCTATGCCAAACTCTCTCTGCCAGGGCTGTTGGATGCTCGCCATGATAGGCTATGACCAGGGGAGATGTCATGATGAGTTCTGCTCACTGAAGGTGGACCATTGGTTGATTTGTAGTTCTATGCCAAACTCTCTCTGCCAGGGCTGTTGGATGCTCGCCGTGATACCCTGAACGCCCTGTACACTCTCCAGTCTCAGTAGCCAGCGACACTCCTCTGATGACTCCTCATTGAAAAACTCAATACCAACAAGGCACGGAGCATCATCATATAAATCCTGAAAGGACAAAATAAAACAAGGCTTAATGATTTATACTTAACACTAGGTTAATATCCTACAAATCCTGAAAAGACAATATAAAACAAAACTTAGTCATTTATACTAAACAAAATCGAGGGACTGGGTGATACTCTACAAATCCTGACAAATGACAATGAAAATAGAAAATTTTTGTCATTTGATCTCAATACTAGAAAGGCAAGGGAGCTACCAAACATACCCTGAGAGAGACAATGAAAATATGTATTTCAAAGTTAATATCAACAAGGCAAGGTGTGTCACCATACAGATCCTCAAAGGAATCAATGCACTAGGCTGTTCAGTCACCATGACAGTCCCGATTGAAAAGGAGCAAGTAAGACGGACTTAACCCATTAATGACTACAGACAGCGGACATCATTTCCGTGAGAAATGAACAGAAGGTTGAGTGAAAAACTTAAAGTATAGTATATAATCAACCAATAACATACTAGTAAATTAAACTATAAATAGCGAGCTTAACATTTTTTTATTTATAAATTTGCAATAATAAGATCTTCCAAATTTAGGCACACTACTTACTACTAACATTTTCAAAAAAAAAAAATTATCATTAGAGTTAGCATATGAGTATGGTTGGTAACATTATCTGTCAAATGATTGCGAGAGAAAACAACCACACACATACAGTACACTTACAAGGTGAGCAATTTCGTTGATTTTTTGTCGAGTATGCAGCAGGAACTGGGTAGATTTCATGGCTTGGCTGAGCGGGGCCTGAAGGCGAGGTAACGGCCACTGGTGGTTCTCTCGCGCCAGACAGACGAGAGATGGGGTGAGAACAATGCTAACGGGATCACCTGACTCAACACCTGGAATCAAAGGTAATAAGCAGTGACATGCTTTCTTGTAGAGACATCCAGGAAGCTGTTAAGTCAATCTTTTAAAGTTAAGCAGTACCAATATAACAGCTCTTAAACGATACAACATTTTATCCAATTCCAATCAGTTACTGGTAATAGCCAATATCTATAACAGCTGTATTGTCAGAGCCTGTCTTACCTGTCGCGTCTTGACTGAGTAAGAAACCAAGGGTGAATTTGACGATGTCCTCATCGTCGTCAATGGAGAGTTCGAGAGCGTCCTGGTCCCCGCCGCCGTGGAGGACCTGGCTCCTAACGTTCTCCAGCGTCTCCGGGTTGGTCTTGCTGATCGCCTGGAGCTTACTGTGGTTACTGAACGCACTACCCTGTATCAATGCTGAAACACAACAACACCTGGTTGAAAACATTTGTCTGAAAATATACATTTTTAGTAAAAAATCTTAAGTCTTTTCACAATGATGTAAATCAACCTTCAAGACAGACATTCCAATATTGGGTACTCTTAACCCTTCCAATGCTGAGGCTACTTTTGTCCAAAGAACAAGGACCCTAAGATTTTTGAAAATCGTCTAAACCCTGTCATGTTGATATTCATTGGAAAGCTCTTGCTGAGTATTCTCAGATGAGTACCCATGTGCCAGGGTTTCAGTCATTTTTCAGGGTTTTTTGCATCATTTTGTATCGGCCAAATTAGCCACCAGCAGCATAAGGGTTAACATCTGAGCGAGACAGACATTCCAATATTGGGTACTCTTAACATCTGAGCAAGAATCCCTATTTCATCTCTTGAATTTCTGCACATTGGCCACTGTCTCAATTAACCCATTCATGCTTAAGGGTTTCTCCAGAGGTTTTCATCTGTACCTGTGATATTTTTGATAATAACTTTGGAATCATGATTGCTTTCATAAACTATTTGAAGGAAGTTGTTGGTAATGTTATGAATATCATCTCCATCAAATATTTTCCAAATTTGCAATAATTCCGTTAAATCGCCAGGCTGCTTTTTGCCACTGTTAGCCTTAATGGGTTAACCCATTCATGCCTGCTGTGGCCAAAAAAGGCCAGACAATTTTGGGGATATATTTTCAAAAAGATCGGAACAGGGCATACAACTCTCCTTGAAATACTTCATAATCTATGAAATTCATAATCTATTCCACAGTTATTCTTAAAGGTATCATAGATGCAGACGACAAATTGAGCTATAAGCAGGAATGGGTTAAAATTAAGTCTTTTGGCAACAACTGCAACAAAGCAACGTGAATTTCCTTTTATTCCTACTTACCCGTGAAGAATCCTAGGAATGCCTTGCACTTGAGTTCGTCCCTGAGGAGGAGTGAGTAGGAGCTCCCAGCCTGCTCAAACTCCAGGCGGAAACTCTGTTGCCCCAGGCCGATATCCACATACTGCAGCTCTGTGATGGGCTGCTTGTCAATGCACTTCAGGTAGTCAGCCGGCTGATCCCTACAACGACGTCTAGGCATTAGTTCACAGCTCCAATAAAATCCAATTACTTACAGGATTTATACATATATATATATAACATTCAAATTGTGTAAGATCGTCACAAATCGATTGAACTCCAATTGACCAATGAGCATCGAGAATCACAGCAGAGAGGGTGATAAAACAAATACAATACACCAGTCCCTAAAATTCTGTCCATCCATTATCTTGTAGTTATAATGAAGTACAGTTTATTGGAGGTATATCCGCTGAAATGATATCTATTCATCATCTTTTAATGATAATGAAATTCCCTTCAAATATGGAAAATTAGATTGCTTGCTAAAAGTGGTTCATGCGATCAACAGGCCTCGTGATAGAGTCATGTTGACATAGATACTGGTAGACAGAAGAGTATCAACTTAAAACATTATTTACACCTTTGTAAAAACCCTTAAAAGCAGGAGATGAGAAGTGAAACAAGTACATTTCAGAAGCAAACAAATAATCAAGTGCTGAGTAGGATGTCTGTTATAACTTACCCCTCTTTCCCCTTGACTTGCAGTATATATATTTTCCTACTTGAGACGACCAGTATTCCCTCAAACTCCTCCTCTACCATATACCTCACTATACAACACTGGAATAACATGGAATTAAGGAAAGAAACGGTACAATTAGATAATAGAACAGCATAGATAAAGCCATTTGTCAAACTGGACCAATATACTGTACATTTTCTTAAAGTTTGCCTCCAAAAATTAATCAAACTTTGAAAATTATTCTTATTTTTATCATTTTATTTTGTCATTATTATTTTCAAGATTATCATTATTATTATTATTATTATTATTATTATTATTATTATTATCATCATCATCATCATCATTATCATCATCATCATTTGTTTTGCTATAATTTTCATTATATTGTTTATTTGCTATATAACATCATTAAACGTGATAGTAGAGTAACCGTACCCTGAGAATGAGTTCAAACTCTTCCGTTGTGTCATCATCGAACACCGACATCATTAGGAAGAGCTTGAGTCGATGGTCCACCTGCTTCATGCTCTCCGTCCAGCTTTCGTCCCCACACCTTTCTCTCTCACTCTGTCCATCCCCATGTCCCTCTAGAGAGTAGGTGTCGGGGGTATCGCTGGCGTCACCACCATTCGCGTTATCTCCTGGTATAGAGGTAGGATCGGTATCATAAATACTCATTCCTTCAGTGCTCAGAAAACTATCATCATGACCTGCATCAGGAATGCTTTTGAAGCTATCAACGCTAATCGTGTCCGCTTTTTGAGCATCCACTATGGCACTATGAGCAAGAGGCTTCCCGTTCTTCCCCTCGTAGATGCTGTTTTCATAAAGGCTGTTGACTATGTCTGTGCACGTACTACTGGTCAGGGAGCCGCAAGGGCTTAGCTGTTCGATGGTGCCCTGAGAGTCGGCCATGTCCTTCCGTAACAGCGAGTGAGGCTGTAATCCATGCAGTATCATAGCACCTTCATCCAGACTCACACTCTTCTCAAGTGGAGGGGATTTATTCAGTTCGTCCAGGCCGCTGCTGAAGCGCCGTTTATGTTCGAAGCCTCCTCTAGCGGCCATGATCTCGGAGTTAGACTCAGCGATCACCGCGATGCTGCTCTGGCTGGGGTTACTGAGTATCGTAATATCACTCTCGATAGAATCATGACGCTTACGTAGATTACTACTTGAGGTTCTGCGCGGTAGATCCCTTGATGAGCTTGTACTGTCTCGGCTTGTCCCTCTTTTATCACTAGGTGGTGTTAGAGACTGTGTCCGCACTGGCATCACCTCAGCCTCATCAGTTGACGATTCCTGACCATCACATGTTGTCCATAGCTCATCCGTGGTTGCAGTATCCATGGAAACCGCATCAGCAGCAATCTCTTCAGGTTCCAACTTTTGAGAAAGTACATTTTCACCAATGATTTGCTTATCGACTTTCTTAGAGTCTAACTTTTTATCATTTGAGGAGTTACTAAAGTCTAATACCCTGATGTGGGGTGCTTTGTTGTTGGGTGTTCCATTACTTGACCTGTCCATGTCCGAAAGGGTGCCATTAGAGGCAACATTGGGAGTGTTATCACTATCTCCTGACAGCCACGATGCTGAGATGTTGGTCAACTTATAGTATTGCTCGGCTTCCCTGAAAAATACATAAAAGACTAGATATGAATTTGTGATGATTACTTTATAAAAGCCACTTTGAAATGTCAGCTTTAATTAATGGTTAACTGTTATGATATGTTTATGATTTTATATAATGCTTTAAGTATAATACATAACTTTATAATATCACAATTTCATGTACATATCTATGTAGTGATGTCTTCTTTACTGAAAAAACTATGTATTTCTTTACCAAATTCCATAAGGTTCATGCTTAAATGTTAATTGAATTTCATGCAGTCTCTGTGAATATAAATGAAACAAGGGAGAGAGAAGAGAGAGAGAGAGAGAAAGAGAGGGAGAGAGGGAGAGAGAGAGAGAGAGAGAGAGAGAGAGAGAGAGAGAGAGAGAGAGAGAGAGAGAGAGAGAGAGAGAGAGAGAGAGAGAGAGAGAGAGAGAGAGAGAGAGAGAGAGAGAGAGAGAGAGAGAGAGAGAGAGAGAGAGAGAGAGAGAGAGAGAGAGAGAGAGAGAGAGAGAGAGAGAGAGAGAGAGAGAGAGAGAGAGAGAGAGAGAGAGAGAGAGAGAGAGAGCTTACTTAGGATCAAGTTCTCTGGGTTTATAGGGGGACACCTGAGCAGATGAGGTGGCCTGGGGTGTGGTTGCTAGTGCTGAGGAGAATGAGCCAATAGGAGTATTGCTGGTGGAATGACGGGCCCGGGCAATACTATCCGGTTCCATCTCTACTACCATCTCACTCTTGCAGTACGGACAGGATATCAGCTCATCTACACTCTTATTATCTAGGAGAAATATCAAACAAAACATATCACAGAGACATAGTGACCAGTCTAGTGATTAGAATGCTTTATTATACTCTTATTATCTGGCAGAAATAACAAAAAAATCATGAAAATGGACTACTTGTCCGATGTGTGTTTCTTAATAAACAATCAATTTATTTATTTTGTCCTGATTTTCTCCATGACCTCTTGCAATAGCCACTTAGGAATATAGCAAGATTATATCATATAACTTGTGGCCAGACATATATAAAGAACCTAGAAAAATGATAGGATTCAAGTTTTTAATATAGAAAACTATTTCCCTCAAACTTATCTAAGTGGAAAATTTGCCATTTTAAATAATGCATGGATGAATGCAAGCGACACCCTTTCTCTATCTTAACATGATTTCAAAATGTAAATTGCCACCAAGGATAGATATGTTAGACAGCCTTACTATTTCCAAGACTTGATGAGAAGCTGTTAGTTTCTAAAGTTGCCACCAGGGAAGATTGCAGTGTCTTTGAAACAGCATCTGTTTTCTTGAACTCCTTACTACACTTCAGGCACTAAAACAGAAAATCAAACATCACAAACAGGTAACAATATAAATACAAAGAAATGAATTTTATGAATTAACTAGAGCATATAAATAAACAATACAGGTATCTTGATGGTACATCACCCAATTTTTCATGTTTTTGTGATCAAATAAAATCAGTACACATGGTTTAACACACTTTTCCATCCCCTCCCATCCATGTTTTCTTTGTAGTTCTTCACTGATTTTCCAATCTAAATCACTTACCATCTAGTAAATAATCATCAATAATACACCTTATGTATTATCAATAAATCATCAAAATACTACAATGTGATAAGTTGTCTTACCTGAAACATGTCTTTTAAAAGAGCAGCCATCTCCTTGGCCTCAATCACAGGATATAGAAGATCATGGAGATGCTGAAATGATAGAGGAATCATACTCAGAAACTAAGCATGTGTACAAACAAGTAAATATTGGAAACTGTTAATTTCATCACATCAATAAGCTGGTCATTTTCCAATTTAAACATGGTTCTCCGACTGTGAAATATTATAAGTAGGGCCTGCAAATATCTAGTAAATGTCAATCAGAAGTAATGTTTCAAATCTAAAATTTATTTCCAATTCTTCAAAATTTTCTTTAGTAAACTAATTTTGACAATCTTTTACAAATATCTTCAAGAAATTTTCATTTCACAAAGTAAATAAATTTTCAATTGAACTACATAGTATGAAAAAGTGTGTTTCAGGGAATGTGTAGATGTGTATGTTACCCCCAATGAGGTACAGCCCATTGTGTGGACTTACAGTTAACATTTATGCTGGAGGTGGCTAATTTTGCAAATACAAAATGATGCAAAAAACCTGAAAAATAATTGAAGCCCTGGTACACAGCCAGTGCTATCCAATGAATACCAACACGACAGGGTATAGATCTTTTTTCCTATACACATCTTCAACAGATTAAAGACTTCCCAAGTATTGAAGGCAAATGCAAAAAAAGAATTCCATCTTCCACTTTTTCCACTTTTTACTAGCTTACACGTCAGCCATATCTTAGAAGATGATTTGTCTAGAAAATATTTGGTTATTTACCCCCAAAATAGTCATAAGTGAAAATTCTTCATAGGAGTTTTTGCCTATCTGAAAAGTGTTTTGCCAAAAGCTGCCTGTCCATAAGACAGGCTGGATGGGCCAAGTGTCTGATCCTAATACTGTTACTGTATAACTGGTATTTTTTACAGGCATTTAATTTTTGCTATTTTTGCGCTCCCCATAATTGTGCAAAATTAACATCCTTCAAATAAATATCTATACAGTAATAAATATCTAGTTTGAGCCCTTAATGTGTGAATTTAAAGTAGCACAAATATCCTCAATAAAGCTGTATACAATACGCTACCTGAGCATTCTCCTGATCCTCCATTATATACATTCTCTCCCTGCGGTCCTTACGGACATAGTCGAAGGTCAGCTTGACCACCGGCACATCTTGACCAGTGTCCATCTCAGCAGCTTCTGTAGCAGCTTCGTCCACCGTGACTATGCTCTGCAGGAGGCCGATATCCAGCTTCTCAATGATCCTCCCATCCAGGTCCTTCTCTAAGAGGTACTTCTCGGTCAGACTGACCAGTACGTGCTGGTCATCCTCACAGGACAACTGGACAATGAACGGCTCACTTTCAGGACCTACATAGAAAACACAACCTTCATGCAATACACATGGTTATGTGTGGAAAATGGCGGAAAAAGTGGAGAAAGCTTTTATGTGTCATCTCAGAAATGGCAATAAATGTTTTTTTGAGTGTTAGGATTTTCAACGCTTTCAGCAGCTATGGACCTATTGTGACAAATTGGAAACACAGAACTGGGAAGAAATTTACTTCACTTAAGTAATAGTCACCAGACCAAGGGTCCAAAGTAGATATCATGGCAACCTCAACTCCTGCATATATATGCATTTAAACCTTTTTGCATACATCAAACTATACTGAATACGAAAGATTGAGAATGCATGAGCATCATCTAAAGGAAGCAACAAAAAATCCCATGCTACCTACCCAAGTCTTCCTCTACCTGAGTGTCACTGTCCTGTCTTTGCCAGTTTATCACAGGGTCGCTCTCTACGGCACTAACATCTACAGGATCACAACCGTCCCCTGAGTCCACAGGCACTCGTGTCACTTCAGAGGCTCCATTCAGAGAATCAACTGCATTGACATGTGTGTGTTTGTTCACAACGTCAAGTACCTTCTCTGTATTCTTATCTTCTCCAGTCTCTCCTTCCCCACTCTTACTCTTTCCCTCAGTAACCTGATCACTGGATTCAGGGGAGCTGAGGTTCGCAGCGTGTATTTCTACATCCACAGCGAAGGCGTTGATGCTGGCATCCGGCTCGTTCAGGTAGATATCATCCTCCGTCTCCCGCGGCAGTGAATGGGACAGAGCCTTGTCATTGGACAGTGTCTGCAGCCAATGAGGACCCAGCTGCCCTCGCCGTGTCTCCATCTCATCTCGCACCTGGAGGTAACTCTTAGCGACTGGCGTCCCAGCTGAGCGGAGGAGAAAAATAAGTCAGAAGTTTACTTTATCTGGGTCTGACACTTAGATTTCGGGCTAGGAACCCGAAAAGGTCTTTTGCTAAGAATTAGTAGTCAGGATTTCTGGTTTTTATACATATCATTTTGGGTCTCTAGTCTGACAAATCTAGGGACCAACAGCAAAATCTAGGGTTACATGCTCCTGAGCCCTGGGAAAGTTGAACCCTGTTTATATTGATATAATAGAGGAGTTGAACATAACTGATTATATTGTAATAGTATTTACACCATATTTAGCCAGACAGGACAAGTTAGATAAGGTTAAGACAAAAAATGATTTTCCGAAATATTATTTGATGCGACTCGCCTTATTACCTCTAGAACTTTCCTGCGATGAATTGTCTGTAACACTGGTAGTACTGATATCTGATATTGTGGCATCTGCAATGTAAGCCCGCCGTTTCTTCTTTGCCTTAGAGCCACGCCTCCCCTTTCTGCCACTAGATGTCGCCACCTGTAGTATGGGGTCGGTGTCTGTGTGCGTAGAGGTAGAATCACAGCTCTGGTCTCCGTCAGAGATGTAGAGTTGTCTCTCTGTGGCGCCCCTCTGAGATCTCCTGCCAACAGAGCTGACAGTGCCCATCTTCTTGAAATGCTGAATGAATATAATAGAAAATCAGTCTTAAATAGTGAGCCAGAGTTTTAAGACTACTTGAAAGGTACCCTACCTCCTCGACCATATTCAGATGTCATTCCTTGTGGATATGCAACAGGGCTTGACGCTAAGGGTGAACCTATGGCCCCAGGCCAGTAAAAATTCCCCAAAACAACTTCGGGCCAGTAAAAAAAGACCTCAACTGGTCCTACAGGCCCAGTAAACATTTGGAGACATTCTTGTTAAAAGGTTTCCCCCCGAGAATGTACCCATATGTTTTTGAAATAAATGAAGATAAAATCTATAAAGATAAATGTTGTGGTGAATAATATGCAATATTCTTTCTTGTTATGTTAAAGAAAAATGTAGGACCAGTAAAAATTTTGCAGGACCAACAGATGCTAGGTGTTACTGGTCCTACAGGGCCAGTATCCTTTTGAGTCAGCGTTGAGGCCTGTGCAAGTGTGGGTAATTGTGAAGGAGTTTTATACTGCACTTATAACAAACTTGTGTGGCAATTATGGGACTAAATAGCCACCAGTATGCCACATGTCCTTGTGTAGGTGTGTGTATTGATTTATAGGTAATACCATAAAACACATACTGAAAAACACCACATGCATTATTTAGAAAAAGTAAATTTTTAAGTCTTTGGCTGTGGCACTCATGACAGTCCCACGGCTGGGGGTACTGAGATGAGTATGGGCAACCAAATCCTCAAGTAAGTGGCCAGCTGGACTACCAAACCTTACAAACTAGCGAAATACACTGCATTTTGGTATGTCCCATAGGATAGACTAGAGAAATAATTCAGAAGAGGAAAAGAGGGTCACTTACAGCATATTCAGCTTTAGTAACAGGCTGTCCATCTAAGATCACCTGAAAAAACATAAGAAAAAATACATGTTATTTACTTTGATTTTATTTGCAATGCCTCTTTAAGTTATGTTCAATGCAGAATATAATCGTCAATATCAAGTATGATGTTGCATTGTTTTCTTTTAGGTTCTATGCAGTAGTAACTAGAGGCATTCACCTTTCATCCCAGTACAAATACTATTATCAGTACCCTTAAAAAGCTGTATGTCTGCATCATATCAAAAACGATATTGTACTTATATCATAGATGGCTTACAATAATGGCATGGGGTAGTGATGTCATTGATATGAAATTTTATCGATTCGATTAATTGATGTATTTTTCGATTCGATGCGATTAGTTTCGATACGCCGTAACATGCTCGTAGGGCACAATTATTTATAGGGATGCCATTGATATCCCTTTTTTTTATCGATTTGATTAATTGGTACACCATTCCTTCCAATTTCTCTTACAAAAGCCATAGAAAATACTTCAATATTTAGTCTGAGTTTTACTTTGCATTAGTTTAACAGGAAAATGTCCGGGAAAAGTGTATTTTTTATTAATAATCATACGCCATTATTGGGGTACAGAAGATCGATTATTTCGATTCGATACCCAACCATTCCATTCGACTTAATTGACAAAGTGAAAATGTCGATTTATTGATTTGTCGATTATCAATGACATCCCTAGCATGGGGTCTTTACCTTTTGAACAGCAGCTGCGGAGAGGTACTGTATAGTGGAGAGTCTGTGAGTATCATGGTGGGCAATAGGATTGTCTGCAAGTTTCAACTGAAACAGAGAAAAACAGATGAGGAAATCTATTCAAAATCCTGATACTTTATATTGTGGTGCACAAAATCTAATCAGAAGTTGAAAAACAACAAATACACTCAGATAAAAAAAATGTTCTGTATAGGGTTACTCGACCCACACTTTCAGAACCTCCTCTGACCGAAATTTTCATAGACTTGAGCATCAGTATAGACATTGTAAGCCACGAAATAAATAAATACTTGAAAAAAAACTTTTGGTCATGCCTTAGCTTCCTAACTCATGACTGTTGAGCCCATGATAATTTTTCAAATGGTTACAATTAATCTCTATGCATTGCCAAAAATCATTAGTTTCATATTCAATTGAACTCCAAAATGTATAACACGCTCATGTCAAAAGCCACCACTTTTAAGACATTTTGAAAATTCTAAAGGTGACAGAATTATAACAATTATTTAAAATATTTTACTTTTCATATAGCACTATCTTTTCATCAAGAACTCCAAAAATATTGAATATAGACTTACAAGCCTTAGGTAGTTGAGGTTCCTGAGTGGTACCAAAATTTCATGATCGCAGAGACAGTTACTAGACATATCTAGTTCCACTATGAGTGTATATATGGACTTACCAGTCTTAGGTAGTTAAGGTTCCTGAGTGGTACCAAAATTACAAGATCGCAGAGACAGTTACTAGACATATCTAGTTCCACTATGAGTGTATATATGGACTTACCAGTCTTAGGTAGTTGAGGTTCCTGAGGGGTAGCAATACCCCATGATCGCAGAGACAGTTACTAGACATATCTAGTTCCACTATGAGTGTACATATAGACTTGCCAGCCTTAGGTAGCTGAGGTTCCTGAGTGGTACCAAAATGTCATGATCGCAGAGACAGTTACTAGACATATCTAGTTCCACTATGAGTGTACATATAGACTTACCAGCCTTAGGTAGCTGAGGTTCCTGAGTGGTACCAAAATGTCATGATCGCAGAGACAGTTACTAGACATATCTAGTTCCACAAGGTTGACCAGCTCTTCTACACCTGAAATTATTAACAATAATTTTCATTACGGCTGTCATTGAAAGGAAATTTTTACCGATTCGATTATCAATAAAAAATATTACTGATATGGTACTTCGATCCAATTCAGATTTATGTTACCTTTAACTGCTGATAATGTGCTCATTTGACATGTCGGCAGTTAGCACGTGGGGTGATTCATGACCTCCCACACATGTGTAATCTGCATCTGTGTGACTTCTGCTCACATCCCGTTCTGACAGCGGCGTGATGTTAGCGATCGCCCTGGGTGATTTGACTGCGTTTTACGACGTTTCTGTGTTTATTTTAGTACAGCGTCACTACCAACTTGGTGTTTTCATATGAATCGAAATCTTGGGATGTCCAGGATATCGATAATCGCAAGGATTTCTTGTTGGTTCATCGATACGGGCGGTATCGATGACAACCCTAATTTTCATCACAGTCAATAGCGACAAAAATATTCATTGAGTTTACGATAAGTATAATAGTACTAGTGGATTCAATTTGCCTTTATAACAGGCACTGTAGTGAAAGAGGCCTGCCCTAATACTGTGTGGGCTAGGGCATTGCCACTGCTCCATGGCTCTGACCACTACCTGGGTTGGAATGCAGCTAGAGGCATGAGAGAGAGAGTTGCCAGTGACTTTGTGTTTGGCAGTTGATTCTCATTGTATTCAAGTTTCCTCAACCAATCAACTGGCTAGTCACAATTAAGCCTCTTTATGGCTGAAGATTAAATAAGGATAAACATTCTGAAATCCAAATTGCCACACTTATTAGCAGTAAGATAAAAATCCAAAAAGCTTGTCTTACACCAAAGAATGTATGAGATATTATCAAAAGTCAGTTTTAATTTTTCTTACCATCAACATTACCCAGGTAATTATGCTTCATCAGGTGATTACAATGATAAATATGATGGTCCTAGAGATTTTATAGTATGTCTTGATATCAAATACTGTCAATCGTTATACAGGTGAACTTGGATATGACAGACTCAATGGGACCAGGAAAATTGGTCTGTCATATGCAAAATCCGTCGTATACATATGACGAATACTTGATATTCATCGGACTGGGACCAAGCATATCGTCCGTCATATGCAAAAATCTGTCGTACAGTGGTCCGTCTTATCCAAGTTCACCTGTAATGAGAATACTAGAGGTATTAGCTTAGAGATTCCTTACCATCAATATTGTCCAGGTTATTGTGTTTGAGCACAAGAGTCTGCAGCTTTGTTCTGGTGCTGTATGAGAAAGTGGGTACACTCTCAAGTCTGTTGTAACCCAGGTTTAGGTGAACCAATTCTGTAAGGTACTGCAAAGAGAAATAGATATATAAAACATATATTTTACAAAGAAAAACCAGGCATGACAACTTGCGAAAAGTACTTCAATGTAGTTAAGGTTAAGGTGAGGAAACAAAACATTGCATTAAGTTCTCTATAGTTCCAAAAGAATTGAGTAAGTTAGTGTTTTTAAAACACATTGATTCATAATGATCAATAAAGTACCTACCTCCAATTGTTTTTCTGTATCCTGTATATAATTATGACCTAAATCTAGAACCTCAAGTACTGGCAAGAATCTCTGCAAAAATATATGAAATGGTTTAGTTACACATTCACATACTCGCACTTTGTAAAGTATACAATTTCTTCACTATCATATAATGTGTATATGTTTTTTTATATGTCATATCTTAAAAGAGGAGAGAACAGGACAGATGTGACTTCAGTTACTTTAAAGTAAGTGAAATGTTGTTAGTAGGAGCTGCATTTGACATGACTTGTTTGCACAGGACGCGCCATACAATGTAGCCCCATAGTCCATGGTTATCTTATAGATGAAAATTAGATAAGGGGTTAAAAAACTGGAAAGTTTTTAGCCCTCTTGGGATACTGACTTTAGTATACAGGGGCTTAGCCAGAATTATACAAATATCTATCTAAAATAGTAAATTTGCCAATTGTCAGACCCTGTAATTGGTAGATTAAGTATAAAATGGCTCAAATAAAACTGATACTTACCAATGAGCAATCTAATTCATCTATGCTATTGTAACTGAGGTAGGCATGGCTGAGTTCAGACCAGGACATAGGGCGACTCATGTCTCCACCACATGTCTCAAACAGGTCCTGCAAGAAAATATAATAATCATTAAGCTATTAAATTTGCAAGTTCACAAAGCTAAGATATGTATGACATTGGTTTATCAGAATTCACATCTTCTTTTGCACATAGACTTCAATCCCATTAATTTGTCAATTTCACCAACATCCATTTGCAAATGCTTATGGAACAAGCACAAAAAGAAACTGAACATAATTAAAACACACAAGATAGTTGCTTAAAGCCTGCTGACTCATGATTATCAACCTCCAGTTTTGATCATTAGTTTACTATATTCATACAATGCTGTAAGCTGGACTAGTTAAGTTTATTGGGGCTGACATTAATAAGGTCTCTGGACAATTATTTTTCGGCGCCATTAAGTGCATCACCATCATGCATCATATCATATATTATTAACCCATATATGCTGCTGGTGGCCAATACAAAATGCTGAAAAACACCTGCGGAATGACTGAAACCCTGGCAAATGGCTACTCATCTGAGAGTACTCGGCGAGAGCTATCCAATGAATACTGGTCACAGGGTTTGGATGGTTTTCAAAAATCTTTGAGTCCTTGTGCTTTGGACAAAAGTAACCTCAGCATTGGAAGGCTTATATATTATCTTGACTCCATACCAGTTGAAACAGACAGCCTTTATGCATATATTCAATAGCAATAAAAACATCATGAACTTTTTTGTCATGATATGGGTCCATAGATTTTAAAACCAATTTATATAACATACCTGCAGTGCAGATAAGCACCTGGAGCATATGATAGTTTTTAACTGTCCTCTCAGCCTCTGAATCCCCTCTATCAGGTGGATAGGTGTTTTCTTGATTTCCAGGGTCTGCAGGGACCTGAAGGGTGTCAAAACAATCCTTCCCTGCAGTGTGCAGGAACCATGGATTATCTGAAAACAATGCAGGATTGTATGAAAATTTGTAAATATATATAGACAAATAAGTTTGTTGGTAATTTATATATTTTGTGATGCCACTTCTTAAGACAATTTGATACATTAGATGAAACTTCAGACTTCATAATAAACCACTACAATGCTTCCTTCACTAGTTCAATTTATGAATTGGACAAGTCAAAAGTAATAGAAAAATGATGTTAGAATAGATTCCATGAGAATAATTCAATCTGGCTGGAGTGGCTGCCAATAAAAAGCCTGTCACACCTTTAATATCTTGCAATACATTGCTGAGATTATCTTTAAGAATCAATGGAATTCAACACACAATTTTTTTCTCCATATTGAGTACTTTTTATAGATTACTAATATTGCTTTTGAACAAATTCATTTCGCATAAAAATAACTATTCCTAGATCATCTATTGCTTTCAAGCATATCTATTTCTCTTAAAATTAGCTATATATTGTATTTTATTCATCTGTTTGGTTCCTTGAAATATTGTTACACATATAACATGTTCATACTTATGTAAAGACATTAAGAGTTATGATGAACTTTCAGTATCTAGACCTGTGTGAAAAGCATTATTGATCCTGAAGATAAATTCTTCTTTTGGAGTGAATATTTTTCTCAAAAAACATTCTCATGTTAATGTAGTGTGGTTTCAGTGCTTATATCAAATCAAATATATACACATACTGTAACTAAAAATACTAACTCACCTTTAGAGCTAAGGTTTTCTGTACAAAATCATACAGAAAAAGAAGTTCCTGGTACATGGGTAACTTAGCATTGTTGGTGGGTAAAACATCAAATGAAGTCCTGTTACTGGTGTCGGTGATGTTTGAAAATCCTTCATGGAGCACTATCAAACAGGATGTAGTGAGTGAGAGCTTGCTTCCTCCAGACAGTATCTCATCACCTACAGGGGAGAAAAAATATATATTTATAAAGTCTGGACTGGATTAATTTGATTCATTATGTACAGGAGGTTCAGCTATTGATGAGAAAGATGTGAGACTTTGTATGTAAATTTAATGGTGATAACTATAAATGCACTCTATGAAAAGCATTCAAGCAAACCCTGCAGGTGCATGCCTTCAAAATAAAAAGGATAATGACAAAAGTTATCGATTCATTAATTTAGGGATCTCCAGAAAGTTTAATGCAATTTGACTGGAACTCCTTCCTAGGTTACAACAGAAAAATGTTTACTACAAACTCCAGAAATTTCACAGGACACATCTTCGTCTAATGGATTAGCATTCCTTGATTGGGAATCATTGAGAGTCCAGGGTCTTAGACAGGATTTTTAAAATGCTCGTCCAACACAGCAAAATTCCAGAAGTTATGCCCTTCCAGATGAAGCTACTTATCTACTACAAATCGTTATACAAACCACATTTTAACAACCTAGTGTGTCAAAAAGTGCAATTCCTACTTGAGCCATGTCCTAGAAGATGGTTTGTTAGGAAAATATTTGGTTTAATAATTAAATAACAAATATATAACCCCCCAAGTCAGATTTGAAAATGTTTCATAGAAAGTTTTAGCTGTCCAAAAGATTTTTTTGAGGAAATTTCCAGTCCAAAAGACCGGTTCAACAGGTCCTGGCTTTAGAAAGTCCCTGATTGAGACCCACTCAACAAGATTACCTGGGGCCTAGAGTATTGGCAGGGGTAACTAATTACTAATGGTCTTGAAAACTAAAGAGTGATGACTGCGGGCACTTGCCACCAGATTGAAATCTAGAAAAAATGTTCATTTTTTCATCACCTTAATCTGGAGGAAACAAAGGAAGAATATTTTGGTCCCCTCCTTACAACTTTAAACTCAATAAACATCAGATTATCATAGATACTGGGCATATGAAATATATTTCCAGTGTTTGAGACAAGTTAGAGGGGGGGGTTGTAAGGTGGAAACAAATATTTATTTACTGTTTTTTTTCAGCTTTACGGTTGGAAATTGATAGATGTATATCTCTCAGATTTCAATGCGGTGGGAGGTGCCTCTCTATCTGACAAAGGCTGGGATGGACTACACGTCTACACCCCCAAGTTTTGACTTTGTTGTTTTTAATTCAAAGTTAAAACAGGTGAAACATTTCACCACCTTTTTATTTCTACGTGGACTTACCATTATCCCGTAGCAGCTTGGTAAGCTTGAGTATTGTTTCTCTATTTCTAGCTCTACTAGCCATGCTGATTGTGTCTGTATGCCTAGAATTTACAAGCTCCAATACAGCGGATCATCACAGACTTCTAGAAGTTCTACCATTTCCTCCATTTCTCAGTCTATTATCGCTCAAAGTAAACGTTACAAATACAACTATTACATAAGTTCATCATGTTCGATGACTACTTTACGACATTCGCGAACACTGTATCCTACAGAACTTTCTACATTTTGTAAAATGTAGGCGAGATTTCCAATAATCATTTCCACAGATAAACAAAATACGCCATTATTTACTCATGTGACCTATTCAACAGACCGGAAGTTGACAATATTTTTCCAAACAAGCAGCCGATAGAGTTAAGTTAGGCGTTCTGTGATTGGTCAAAACATTTAGAATAAAGAACATGTTAAACTTTTTTCTAGATGTTATGAAAACTCATGCGACTACTTTAAATCGTTAGTTTATGGCCAATTGTCAAATATATGTCTGATAAAGTCTTCATGAAAAAGCAAATGTATAGAAATTCCATGCTGGCCCAAAGGTTAATTTGGACAGTGGAGCAATGGGAATAGGGACCAGTGTTAAGGAATTATCCAATCAAAATCAACGTTGCTTTCAGTTGCCGGATAAAAACCCTTTTGCAAGATTTTTTGTCTGGACAAACGAGCAGGGTGTACTTCGATGTACCAAAATACACAACATTAATGATTGCTCTAAAGCCTGCTTAAGCTCTGAGAATAAGGGATTAACTTCAAACATACATTCCCACGGAAAGGGAATCCCGTGTTTGACCCCGCACTAAGAATGACGTCATATGACTTTGACCCCAAGAGGACTCCGTCGAAGCTTGAGAGACGTCGAATCTTCTTCTCGTGCACGTACAATCTGGGAGTGGTTATGTATTTCTCTGGTACGATGAACCAAGTGTGAAAGAGTTAATCAATTTAAATTTATTTTCTCTCCTCAATAAACGGGAGTGAAAATAGTTTTGAACTTGTTTTCTCTCCCCAATAAACAGGAGTGAAATTAAATTTAAATTTATTTTCTCTTTCACACTTAGTCCATCGTATGCACGTTAGGGGACGACAGAAAGTTTAAGCTACAAAATAAAATCTAAAAAATGAAGAAAAAGAAAAAGAAAAACAATTAGATCGAGAAAAATAAAAGACTATTTGTAAAGAGCAACAAAAAGTAAAAGTATCATATTTTCAACTATAGTAGGCGTAAAACCGCAGAGAAGATGAAACAGAAACCCAAGAGAAAAACAGAACACTCTTATTTATTTATTTATATAGTGTTTATAAATTTATTTATTCAGCATTTGTTTATCTATTTATTTATCTATTTATTTATTGTTTTTTTTGTAGTATTTCTGCGATTTTTTAAAAATCTTCTCTTCTATCAGCTAGTTTTTATTTTCGGCTGTAAACCTTCTTAAATTTTTGTGAATCATTACTTTTCTACAATACTCAGGGTAGTTGCGACTAGCCAGTTGTAATCGGTGGAGGAAACCGTAGTGCCCGGCGAAAAGTTTATAGGTGGTGTTTCAAGAATTAATGGGTAACACCAGTTTGGAATTGTCATGTGCACAGGACTGGAAGACAATCGTGAGAATACACCTGACGCGGAAAGCATCACTTTTTGCGTTTTATTTATCTAAGATTCTCCGCCCGGTTCCCTGGTGTGTAAGTGCATACCTGTCTACACTCAACAATCCAAAATAAGGAGATTTAAGGCGGTGTGCTATTGCGGCCTCTTTCTGTTTCGTTTTGTTTAGTTCCAATTATGGCCACTAGGGGCCAAGTTACTAGGAGTGCGCCTTTACAATTGATGATCATGCACACGTATGTTAATGGGATAACTTTAATTTTATGTAGCAGATCTCAATTGCTGCATGATGATGTACACACAGTTACCAAGAACACTAAGATAGCTTTGGAACTGTAAATACCATCATCAACAAGTGATCTTTCAAGATCAAATACTTTTATGTTCAGCATATTATGATATTTTGGGCTCTTGGCTAGAAAGTGTTGTTTTTTGAAGAAGAAGGGTGGATGATTTTTGAAAGTTGGCAAATCAGTAGCTAATCTGAAGATTTCTTCAAATCAGGTGCTCTATCAGTAGAGAGCATATTTGAGGTCTGAAATCGAGAGAGTACTGCTTAAATCAGTGGAGTTGACAGGTATGTAAGTGTAGAGATCACCCCTCATTGAGATATCCCCCCCTACCCCGTCCAGCTTAGAAAGTTGACCCCTATGGCAAGCCAAAGTGCCCTAAAGTAAGCATTTATGGAATTGCATAAACCATTTATGGAATTCCATAGATCATTTATGGAATTCAATAATGCTTAGTTTCGGGCACTTCGGCTTGCCATAGACCTTGCGATACTGCGATATTCAGATCAGATTCGCGCGCGCGCGAGCGTGTGTGTGTGTGATCCTTAGTTACAGCCCCTCAATCATAGCAACTCTTTGGAACGATTTAGACTTTTTTCTTTGATTTAAAGATTCACCGTATACAAATTTTATATTGTTTTAAAGATAGTATGTAGAAGAATCAAAAAAGGAGAGGTATCGAAAAAATATCATTCCCCCAGCATATGAGATGTATGGTAAAAAAACTGAATCAGCATGTGGTGATTTCTAGGGAGTTTCTATATCAAACATTGTGAACGGGGATCGCAACGTTTCACAAATGCGGAGTAATTAAAGATCAAAACAGAAGGCTATCGGATTTTGTCTAATATTTGCTCGTTCCCATAAAGAATTGTTTAGAATAACCAAGATACGTAAACTGCTTTTCTTTAGTTTTAGGTCGTATGAACTTATACTAATGAGATAAACTTTGTTATGTATTACTCTGAGCGATTGATATGCGAGAGTGTCCACACATGTGTTTGTGTTTGATACCCAAGATGCATGTTTGAAAAGATTAATATTTGGTGATTTCAATACAGAGAGAAGACTAAAAAGAAGTCTGCTTGTAATCAGATTATGTTATTTTTGGAATATCGTTCTGCCGAGTGACGGTCTTTACAGGTAAAGTTAATTTCACTCCGATTATTAGGAAAGGAGTGAAGGCTTTAACACATATATATATTTAAAAATAACAAAATGTTCAATATTGATTATACCAATAAGCCACATAAAATGAGGAAAAGTCCATTAGATGATCATCTCTTTTGAAGGGGTATATCATGCTCTTTAGTTAGTCCTGTAAGCTGTCTGTCAACCTACCTAAAGCTCAAATGTACGTTGTTTTAGTGTAATCTGTAACAGGTACCTTTTCCATCTTATTTCTTACTGTCAACCTACCTAAAGCTCAAATGTACGTTGTTTTAGTGTAATCTGTAACAGGTACCTTTCCTCTCTTATTTCTTAAGTTATAGTTTGATATATATGTATCTTAAGAAGTTATATGTGCTTTCTTTCTTCTTGTGCACTGTAGCTATATTTTAGGCTGCGGACAATGTATATATATATATATATATATATATATATATATATATGTGTGATATGTTGTATTTGTAATTGCATACGTCCCATATGGTCAATAAACCATACAATACAATACAAAGTGTCTGCCCTGCTTAATTTGGAATAAAGTGGCACCACCTACAGCTGTTTTAGGTAAATTGTGTTTATCTTACTCAGCAAAAGTAAAAAATCATTTATCAGTACCGTATGTTAATTAGGTAGATGAATCTGAATTCACAAAAAGATGTATATCATGAATTTTAAAATTAAATTTTTAGTGTGGAAAACTTTTTTGTCACATTTTTACAGGAAGCTTCCAACGTTGCCAAATCTCTTAAATTCGCTTGAATAGTTTCTTATGTTATGTTATCAAAATATGGTAAAACCTATGGGGTTTCCGTGCTCGTTTATCGTACAGCAGCTTATTTATAACAAAAAGTCCCATTTTTGGGGCCTAAACGTTAAGTGGTGAGAGACAAAATTTCAACAACATACTTAGGATAATATTAGATACATGACGTTTCCTCATGCTAAACGAGGTCGTTTAACGGCGATTGTACATGTAGGGTTCTCCTGTTATCTTCTTTCTATGTAATTTATAATGACATGGTAGTTCCTAAAACCTTGGATGAATAAATGTTTTTATTTACCTAAGCCTATGACTGACGACCCAAATTGCTATTTTATTGTTAGGTAGAGTAGGGCCAGTCCATATATAAGTTGCATATTTTTTTAGTTTTTCCGCTCGCCACTAGGAGCGTCTCTGAAAGGCAAGTGTGTCTTTTAGGCGACACTTTTAAAAATCTCAGTTTAATTTTCCTGAAACTTTGCATGAGGACAGAACATAGCACAGTGATCATCAAAACAACTTAGAGTCATTGGGTTATTGACTTTTTTTCACAGATTTTTGAAAATATAATGCAATATATCATTATATATGTCACAACCATCTCAGATTTTTGAAAACATAATGCAATATATGTCACATACATCTCATTCTCCAAAATTAGTTTCTTTCTTTGCTAAATTAGTCCCTTCATAGAGGCTGACACTGTCTGAAACACTGTTCTGCCATCTTGAATTTTTTTGCTGTCATGTAGTAATTATGGGGCGAAATCAAGGAATTCTAAAAAAAAGTTTTTAAACCAAAATTGGTAGTCAGTCAGAATTGACGAGTTTAATTTTCACCAAAGTTTATCTTAACTATCTACACAATGCTCTTATCAAGAAAACATGAAGAAAATGACAAGTCATCAGTTTAGTTTTCAAACCACAGATGGGTAAAGTTTGTGAAATAGGACTTTTTTTGGCTGAATTTCATAAAAAATGATTGTGCCAAAGAGTTTCCCAATTGGTACCGTATTTGCCCTTTCTTACATAGAATATGTTTTAGAAAGGGAATTACACTTTAACCATGAATGAATGATCATGCATATTTTCTTAAGATGTGTTAAATCATCAAATTCAATAGATATGATAAGCACTATATCCAAAATATTCAGTGTTAAAAACTGTCTTTTAGGTAAGGCAGTTATAGTCATAATGGTACATATTCAATAAACATATGTTTTTGTAACAATTTCTTTTCAAAACTGGCAGTGGTGTCAGGAAAATTGTAACAAATAATTTTAGTTTGTTCAATACGCAATAGGTGTCACAGGTGTATAGTATTGTAAGACCTTAAATCCGACCTTCCTGACTGCTTACTACATCTGCCAATCCCCACTGTGCGACCGACCCTGACGCACATAGAATCACAGCCACTATCGACGTCAAAACTCCCATTTACCTCGACTGAACTAGTTTATTTTGAGTGCCCGGGACATGGGATGTATTTGAGCGAGCAGCATATCTGCTGCACAAACGTACCTGTACACCTTCGAGATATGTTGTTTATATTTACATGGTTCCTATAGCAATGATCACGTGGTATTAGTTAATCAATCATGGAGGTCGTGCCGATATGGAACCGATGTTTACGCACATTAGGACTAATTTTATATATACTATTTCCAGTGTTAGTGGATTCTAAATACATAGAAGGACATTTAAGAACAAAAGAAGTAAGTGAACCGAGTTTGGTGTGGGATCAAGCCGTCGATTTTATGAAAACGGGATGTTTTTCTAATCACTCATTCAAATCGTGAGGACCTGCTGCCAAGATGGCGGAGACGTCAGATTCGTGTCGTAACGTATAGGGTTTGTTATGTTTCAGGACTGGCACTTCCTTGCTCGTTTCTGCTTTTTATCGGAGAAGGGGAGATTGGAATTTGAATTTGAATATCCACAGGTATGTTAACACCTTTTAACTACGATAACTAAATGGAGCACTTTGATACTTCGTTTTGTGTTTTTGATAATCAAAAAATCAGTAAACTATATGTTATTTTCTTTTAATGGATGCAATTGACATGTTAACAGGTTAATGTTCACAATCGTGACGTCATTCCCGTTTCCGTATACAGTTCAAATATTTCCTACTCTTTGAAATAGTGTTAAAATAATCTCTTCACTTGATACCTGATCAAGTTTTGTTGACTGATCCCGATTTTGTTATTGAAGATTTGACACACTGTCTATGAACCCAAATATTCTGGCAGATTTAGTCTCTTAAATGATTTTCAAATCCTTTCATATGCTATTCTACTAAATGACTTGCTGTACTAATTTTAAGATTTAATTATGTAAATAGGCTGACATACAGTTTGTATTTACTGAAAAGATCATTATTCAGAAATAACTTTAATATCATCATGTCTTATTTCCTCTCCCCTTGATAGAGATACATGTATATTGTATAGATGCACTAACTTTTCTTAATCCCTGGTTATTAATGTAACACTATTGTTGATCATTGTAGCATTATCATCTTGCATAGGCAATGCACTATGTGACTCACAAACTGAGATGCTTAAATAATTAAGGCCTTGCATGTCAGATTATAAAAAAGTATGTGTTGCTAATTGCCTATGCGACATTACCTAGATTAAATGGGTGATTATCTTTTTATCAGGCCTGTCAAGTAAGAATTTTAGGCGGTGATACAAGTCTTATTTGATTGTCTTATATCTTGCAACATTTTTTATTTTTTGAAAACAAAGATTAATTTCCAAAGAAAGTTTAAGAAATTTTGTAATTTTTTTCAGAAACAATGTTGCATCTAGACTTTTTTCAATAATTGCATATTTTTAGTGTTATTAAAGCCACTAGAAAATAAGCATCCTCAGAACAGGCACTGAAGGGCCTTTGTGCAATATTGTTTTCAGATAGTACTTTTAATCAGGTCTAAGCAATACATCTCCAATGCTACTTCACAGGCCTGATAATTTCAGACTAACACTGTTTGATTTCTTTGTTTCAGTTTCCGGTATTAAATGTGTAATCTGTCCTATCTTTTTTCAGTATGAACAGCAATAATTATTTTGCATGTATTGGAAATAGACTGTTCTTATTGATAGGGAAACCCTGTAATCAAAACAGTGCTACTTCATGTGAAATATGGAACTAGCACCACTATTTTGTTACAATAGTGTGAATTAAGGATACATTGTTTCATAAATACCTAATAATGTGACATATATCCCTTACAGACACAATGTATCAAATATGTCTAACCACAGCAGTAGGACTTCAGGTACCGGTAATAGACTTATAGGATGAAGGGGTTTAGTTACATAACATACTGCATAATTGCATGACATTATATAAAAAAATCAGGAAGTGAAATTTATGTGGGAGAGACACCTCCTTTCCTGATTATCATACAAATTCATTCCCTGCTAGTGCTTGTTACTGAGTTATGATATTTTTAGCTGTCTTCGCAAGCCTGGGCTTCATTTACCATGAGTTATTTTCCTGACCAGGGTAAAGTAGGGCATTGAGAGAGCAAGACTTGGCCGACAGCCTGCGGGCTTGTTGTTGCCCTCTTGCAAACTGACCCCCAAACTTATGCACCAGCGCACACCTTAACCTATACAAGCCCTAAAGTTCTCTCGCGAAAGGTGTTGCCCGTGACACTTATGAATATACTGAAGGAAGAATTTGCAAAAATTTTTTAAATAATTTGTAAATTGAAATCTGACTGGCAAACCTCTTTCAGATGTTTCTTAATGTTTCCAAATACTTCATTTAGAAAATGTTCAGACGGTTTCGATCCGTCACCATTGATAAGGGGTTAACCAACCCCCCCCCCCTCTCCCCCCCCCCCCCCTGTAAGGTGAGAATGTGAATCATTTTCACAGCTCATTATTCCTCATTAATACTGTGCTACTTGGTCTCAAAGATTATTTATATTGCAATTTCTACTCAAACTACTGGGCAACCTGATATACTGCAAATTGAGTAGTCTGAGCATGAAATATTTTAGTAGGTGTTTTTGTGGAACACCCTTAATTGATTTACCCTACTGTTTTCATAGCTCTCAGGATAGACTTAAATAGTCATCCTCTATCTCCACTCAGCATAGGTGTTGCTAGGCTCAAATGGCGTGTGTAGTCAGAGCTAGATAGTGGCTGGAGTGCATTTCAACTCTACTAAGTCTAATCCTGTAGCAGTGATATTTATGACCACTTATCTTACCCATTTAAGCCTACAGTGCCCAGACGGCCTGGCTGATAAGTAGATTTTTCATCAACTTTAGTGATGATGTTTCTAAAATATATAATAATCCACTTCCAACCAATCATTCCCCTCGAAGAATCTGTATGAAGGAAGTATGGTTGCTTATTTTTTCCTCTATTTAATAAGTGTGTCAATTTCCCTAGGATATGTTCTGCTGTCCTATAAAGAAGGAACATACATGTTCTATATATCTCTGTTAGTTCGATAGATATGTGATAAATCATCATGGAAAATTAAATTTTTTAAAATGTTTCAAAGGAAACTGAAAAAGAAGGCTCCCGTGACCAAAATGCATCTATGAGTATCATTTATTTGGTAATTAATTTATAAAAGGAAAATTTATTACAAAGCACATGTGTTACCATTCCCTTTCTGGACCAGGAACATTTTAGATGCAGCAGGACAGGTTTTCATACAATTTGGGCAGGGTCTTCCCCAGGATTTTAAAATTGCATGTCCAAAACAGCAATTCCCAAATTTCTGCCCTTCCAGATTTAGGTTCTCAGCTACTTCAAATTCTTATACCAACTACATTTAATAGCCCAGCTATTATGTCAAAATGTCCTATTTATACTTCATCCATATCCTAGAATATAGTTTGTTAGAACAAATTTGGTTATTACTACAAAAGAGTCAAATTTGAAAAGTCTTCACAGAAACTTTTGCCTGTCCAAAAAGGAGGTTTTCGGGAAACCGCCTGTTATCCAAGATGGAGGCTGGACAGGTCCTGGCCAAGTCCCTGAATTTGGGGGAGGTACAATAAAATACCATTAAATGCTGCCATTAATCTTTGTATCTGCATAATTTTTTTTTTGTGACTAAATGTTGAATTTTCACAAAGGGGGAAGAAACAAAATAAACTTAGTCAGTCAGAACCTACTTGTAGTATTTTCGTAGGTCTAGAAATACATTTCTGCAGGTTCCCCATCAGCCATCTCTGAGGTATATTTCGCGAAAATCAATATTTCATCATTTTCACCTGAGTCATCCCAGGACAAGAACGTAACAGACCTTGAAGCTATCAAACAGCAATTTATTTCCCCTTTAATTAATCATTTGCCCATTGCTAGCATTGACAGCTGATTCTCCTAAACACACATTGGGCTCAGATTTATTATCAGTTTTTAGGAGTGTGATTTTCCTCATTAGTCATAATAGAATCCCCCTTCTAGTTATTATCTATCAATAATTCGATAGTTGAGAACCCCTTGGGATCACTTAGTTATAGTAAAGGACTATTATCTACCGTGATGGTGAAGTGAGTCAGAGCTGAGGCTTCTTTAGTTTGATCAACATAGTTTTGTATTTCATGTGATACAGGCACAGTATGATTTAGGGCTAAAAAAAGAAATTGTTTGTTTCCTGTAACGGTCCGAAAAAAATAGGGTAGGTAGATTGGTAAAATATTTTTTTTTGCATTACTTTTTTTGGTCAAAAATGTGTGTTTTATGCATGTTTTACGATGATTGGGAGTTGGGAGGGCAGAGAAAACTTTGGGTAGGGATTTTTTTGAATAAAAACTTGTTAGGGTAGGGTTACAGGGAACAAACAACTTTTTTTTTAGGCCTTAGCTGCTTGCATCCTATTGGCCGAGTGCCATATGAAATTGACTTAACTACTGTCTGGACGTCTCCGCAAGAAGGTAGTTTGTTATTTATTAGCAAAATTTACAAGATTTTCTATAACACCTTTCCCAAGGCCTGTATGGTGTTATTGTTTGAGTACGTCTCCAGATTACTACCCGCTCTTTCCCAGGCCTAGAGATTTACATGATAACAACAAAAAATCATGAATCTCCCAATGCCATTATGCAGTGAAGCTGTGGACGGCTTGGAGGATATAAAAAATAGATGATATTCGCTCATGCTACAAAGGCATTGATGGAAGGCATTGAGTTGTTACACAATGCGGCACAGGTGTACAAAATCAATAGAGTAACCAACACAGAGCGGGAAAATGGTCTCCGCTAAAAGCGCCCAACTGAATTGACTCTTATGCAGTTTTCTTGATAAACGTGCATTGTTAGAGACAGCTCCTTTATTTAAAAGTTGCAAATAATGTTAGATCCAACAATCCATTTTGAGTTTTTTCATTAAGATTTTAATTAGATTAATAGGTTACGTTCGATGTATACCAACCTCAACCCTTTGGTGATGAATTACTGTATATGAATCATTATCCTATATTCATACTGGTAGTGCCCAAAACATGCGGACTATATTATTGATATATTTTTGCCCAATTCAATTTTTTGAAAAATTTTCAAGGAGAGATGTCAATCAATGTTGGCTAGAACACTACCAACAACTCTCCTTCAAATATTTTGTTAAGTAATTCTTGATTCCAAAGTTATTGTCAAAAGTATCATAGATCCAGAAGATCTTTCTTAACTTTTCAGCATTAATGGGTTAAACCACACTTAGTAACACTGCTGAGCCATAGAAGGTTTCCATTCATGGCACCTGAATGGTTGTGCAGTTCGTGAAAGTGTGTTTATAGTGAGTAAGTGGGTAGCGATGCATTTATTTCCTGTATTGATTTGGGACTTAGTTCATTGCCAGAAAAAAACACAGCTAATTGGTTTGCTCCTGTGGTAGGCTTATGCCATATCACTGTATCAGCCAAGTTATATCTTCAAATCTTCTTTTCCTTTTTTTTGGATGGAAAGTCCATGGTTAATAATCTTTATTTCACTAGGGTAAGACAGTCAAATACAGGATATGATTTTCGATGTGGCCCTCAGATTTAAGGTTTATACCTTTTGTGCTTCAGGCCACAGAGCTGAAAATTGTTCTTCAGGGTATAGTTTCCTGGGTTCTAGGACAATATCCCCCTGGACAATATCCCCCCGGACAATATTCCCCGGGCAATATCCCCCCAGGACAAACCCCCCCCCCCCCCCCCCCCCCCCCCCCCGGACAAAATCCCCCCTTTCCAATATCCCCCCGGACAATATCCCCCTGATGATATCTCTAGTAAAATATGTGATAGTAAAAAGTTATTTTTAAAATTCCAGTGTTTTAAATTATCCTAAAACATGTGTTAGTAAAAATATATATATTTTTAATTCCAGTGTTTTAAATTATCCTAAAACATGTGGGAGTAAAAATTTTTAGAAAATCAAAAAAAATTCAAGTGTTTTAAATTATCCTACAACATGTGTTAGTAAAAAAAAATGAATAATTTTTAAAACAAATTCCAGTGTTTTAAATTATCCTAAAACGTGTTAGTAAAAATGATTTTAAAAAATTTAAAAAAATTCCCGCATTTTAAATTATCCTAAAACATGTGTTAGTAAAAAAGATTTTTAAAAATTTAAAAAAATTCCCACGTTTTAAATTATCCTAAAACATGTGTTGGTAATTTTTTTTTGTTTTATCTCCAGTGTTTTAAATTATCCTAAAATTTGGTAGTAATTTTTTTTTTTGATTTAAAAACAATTCCAGTGTTTTAAATTATCCTAAGACGTGTTAGTAATTTATTTTTTTTAAATCCAGTTAATGAATAAAATAAGGATAATTTAATACACTGGAATTGTTTTTTAATTAAAAAAAAAAAAATTACTAACACATTTTAGGATAATTTGAAACACTGGAATTGTTTTTAATTTTTTTAGATTTTTTTACTAACACATGTTTTAGGATAATTTAAAACACTGGAATCAAAAATAAACAAAATTGGGATATTGGGATATTGTCCTGATACCGTTTCCTGAATGATGAGAGAGATGGTGCCATTTGCATATATACACATATAAGGAATTCCATATTTCCTGAATGATGAGAGAGATGGTGCCATTTGCATATATACACATATAAGGAATTCCATATTACTATGCCTACGATATACTAGTATATATTATTATGTAAGCAGTGTGGAATACATGTTTTCAAAATAACCGTCTTAGAAAGCAGAACACTTTTTGAGTCACATCCAAAGGGACCAGCCTACCTTAAGTGTTACTTCAGTTAAGGAACATAAAGATCACATATAGGTCATACCTGTTAGGTCAGGAGTGGGTACCTTAAAAGGACAGTCTATTTCCATTATATATGTGCTGTTATTACCTTATTTTATATTAACCCTTATGCTGCTGGTGGTCAATTTGGCCGATACAAAATGATGCAAAGAACACTAAAAATGACGGAATTCCTGCCACATGGGTACTCATTTGAGAGTACTCCGTGAGAGCTATCCAATAAATACCAACATGACAGGGTTTAGATGGTTTTCTTTGCATCCTTTTTCTTTGGACGAAAGTTGCCTCAGCATTTGAAGGATTAAAGCTGCTATGTCAAAGTAACCAATTCTAGTTCTGAGTTGA
Source organism: Maea johnstoni (assembly GCA_963942565.1). NCBI lineage: Eukaryota > Metazoa > Annelida > Polychaeta > Spionida > Magelonidae > Maea > Maea johnstoni. Next base: position 28,214,862 of record OZ012689.1, on the reverse strand, counting down.
GCTTTGACAATGTAACTCTTATGCTTATATGTATTAATGCTGCCACTCTTATTTCCATTATTTCTGTTGATTGCATTTTCTGTACAATATGTTTCTTTTCAGGGAGATTTAGTCAATGTTGGTAGATTTGGCCGGAAAGTCTTACAGAATTCTGTCAACTTGTTCTGTATCCAACTCAACTCAATATTTTATGAATTTTTCTATTTAACGCTGCTTTCCCACCCCTCATCATTTCCACCCATTTTCTTCATTTCCACATATTTTGCTTTGCAGACGTACGGGCCTATGAATGTCTTGATGTACTATGATGATGAGCTGACCCAGTGGCCTACTGTCTATAAGACCAACAAGGTACCTCTTCTGGGGACTACTGTGGTGGTACTAACACTGAACACTTTCTTGTTGATTCCAGGTCTAACCAAGAAACTACTAAACTATTACACCCTCCAGTCACATCTCTGTGTTCTTATTAAATGAAGCTGACACTTATTTGGAATTCCCACCTTTCTCCTAGTATTATCCAAGGATTTTTTTTATCATTTTTCTAGCATTATTTTAAGATTTGAAATTCTAGTGTTTTCCTAGTGTTTTTCTAGGAAGTTATTTCTAGGAAGGTATTTTCCTCAAATTATCTAAAAAAATGTTGTATTTCACAGCAATATTCTATGTGATTTTGACATTTTCTCAGCATTAAATGGTTATTGAACATGTCTTTGCACTTATTTTTTTGGCATTTACTTAAAATATACATTTGTAAGAACTCAGAGGCAGTGCTTCTTGTCAGAAGCAGATTGCCAATCACAAACATTCAACCCTTCCCCCCCCCCCCCAACTCCTAAGCACCTAATTGTGACTGACAAACTAATATGTATACAGATGGAACATGGAATACTGGACATGGAACTGGACTAATGTTTTCTGAAAAGAAATGATATGTCCTCTATGCAAAGGTATCTGGAGCACTAAGGGGTATTAACTCTTTTGCTGCTGGTGATGCAAAAAGCCTGAAAAATGACTGAAACCCTGGCACATTGGTACTCATCTGAGAAAACTCAGCGAGAGCTATCCAATGAATACCAACATGACAGGGTTAAGATATTTTTCAAAAATCTTTGCGTCCTTGTGCTTTGGATGAAAGTAGCCTCAGCAGTGTAAGGGTTAATAATCTGTGGTGTTCGTTAACAGCAGGTGTGTATACTAGTACAATAGGGAACATGCAGCAGTGCAAGGTATATTCTAGAGTTTGACCACTTTCTAATAACACAAGGCACAAACACAAGTGATATTCATGAAGGAAAAATTGGCTATGCCTCTAGATATGCTTCTAACTCTCTAAAAGGCCATTAGTATAGCCTTATGAAAAAGAAGACCTTCAAGACCATAGGTGTTATAGACTATGAGCCTGGTAATAGTGTTGTACCTGTGGTTTCTATAGGAAATAAGGTGGCAGGTGTAATCAATACTGGTGCTTGCACTATATAAGACATACTTGCAAGGTGTAATTGATTTTCTATGCAGATTAATTGGAGTTAGTTGTCCCATCGTAACTGGCAATTGCATTGTTAATTATTGATTGCGGTAACAATGTAACGGCTACATCCCCACCTAGAAATTTATATAGTAAAGCTTAGTTAAATATACATGGCAAATTTGTTCTCCCTATTTATATAAATATTCATGTGAAAAATGTCTTCAAAAACTCTTGTCCTGATAACTGAGATGTGGGTGAAACTGTCTAACTTCTTCATTTTTAAGTCTCTTGGATTCATCCTCTCTTAATTATCATAATAAGTGCAATGGATAATGAACCGCATGTCATTCTGCCAATTTCGCATGTAGACCAATAACATGATGGGGGTATTTTTGTTAGCCAGGAGGGGTGGGAGGGGAAGGAGTGGTTGATCTCAGAGACATGCCACTTAAACAAAAGGAAAACATGGTAAAATGGTTGATAATCATATTTATGAGAAAAGGTGTTTGATAACCTATTGTTCTTTTATACACACCTGTATTTATATTTCATTGTGTCTCTCCTAACCTAACATCCTCCTAACGAACTAACTCCCACCTTTAACCCTACTTTCAGAGTTATGAAGTGCAGAACATTTTGCTCTATTATGATAATCCTGACCAGTGGCCATCGGTTTACAAACAGGACAAGGTTTGTACTCATCCTCCCCGCATGCTAGCGCAAATATGCCGCCGCCGCTGTGGCTGTCGCTTTTCACTCATAAGGTTCTCTCACCATGATTCTTTTCAGGGGTATGAGGTTCAGAATATTTTGTTATATTTTGACGAGCCTGGGCAGTGGGCCGCTGTCTATAAGCAACCAACGAAGGTGAGGGTCGGCGAGATTGTCTAATCTTATTGCACATCTCCCTCTCTCTTCATCGGGGTCTTCAGCTACCCTCTCCAAACTGCACTTTTCTTGGTTGAGAGTTTATAGATGAGAAGAGATTAGATGACATCTCCTACTATTTATTATGCACTTTTGAAAGATATAGGTGGAAAGGTTGACATATCAAATAATATTGTAATTCACACTGGGCTTGTGCTCCTTTAACCCATTAATGCTCAGGAATTCCTCTAGAAATTTTCGTCTGGATCTTTAGTACTTTTGACGATAACTTTGGAATTGAAAAGGACTTCGTAAAATATTTCAAGGGGAGTTCTTGGTAGTGTTCTAAACAACATTTCTCCTTCAAATATTTACCCAACTCTGCTCTTACTTGAAAGATTTCATCAAAATTGTCAGGCGTTTTTGGCTGCTACAAGCATGAATGGGTTAACTCAGTCACAAAGGTTATTCTATAGAATACATTTGCCCCTGTTAAATTCTGTAAAATCATTTATGTATATTTAAATTTATATAAAATATTTTTATTAACATTTTATGAATTTTGAATCGGCAAATAGGTGGTTACTTCTAATGTCTCTAGGCTCCTTCTTTCTTTAAATTCAGGATCCTTTTACAAAAGATGCTATAGAATCCACTGCAGTGTTTTTGTTCCAATTCAAACAAGGAGTAAGGGGTTGAAAAACCCAGCACACAAAATTCTTTATATTTGTCATACAATTTTTTTTGGTAAAAGGATTTAGAATGTTTGAAATCATGACCCTCACTTAGTGGGCTGATCACAAAAGTTTTTGAACCAAATATTCAGTCAATTTGTTATCTGTTAGTTTCACCTAATAGAGGTGACTTAGTTCTTCTTCAAAAGTTTTCTGAAATATCTACAGTGCCCTTTCATATCAGACTCACAGTAGTTGTTGTGTTGCAATGTATTTCCTAGGTGTTTGTTTCCTGTAACCCTACCCTAACAAGTTTTTATTCAGAAAAATCCCTACCCTAAAGTTTTTTCCGACCTCCCATCTCCCAATCAACGTAAAACATGCATAAAACACTCATTTTGGACCAAAAAAATAATGCCAAAAAAAGTTCACCGACCTACCTACCCCTTTTTACGGACTGTTACAGGAAACAAACAATTTCTTTTTTTAGGCCTTAGCTTTGCATCTCTGCATCACGTCAGCCTCATATTAGTATTTTGCTTGCTTAACCCTTTTATGCCTGGGATTCTTCTTGACAAGTGTTGTCTTGACCTTTGAAACTTTCAAATAAATCATAGGAATTATTCACAAATCCACCAAACATTTGAAGGAAAGTTTAAAAGTGTTGGATTGTGATCAACATTTTTTGTTCAAATATTTTTTGAAAATTGCTGTTGGTGGAGAGATATCACAAAAATTGTCAGATGATTTTGGCTGCTATGGGCATGAAAGGGTTAACATGATCTGTGCCATGTATTGGCTTTAGCTGCATACCTTAGATCAGTGAGATAGGGTGTATTTGTAGTGTGAAGTGTCAACACTGTTTTGATACCAACGCATGAAACCAAATATGGTGCATAAAATTGTGGTGCATTTTCTTTGGTGTATGAAATTATGGATTATCTTTGGTGCATAAACTCTGTTGCATAAAACTTTGGTACATAAAAATCTGGTGCATAAAACTTTCATACGAAAACTTGAATTGTGAAAAAATTTGTGGTGCCTCTAGATTGTTGCTATCTATTTACAAATGAATTATGAATTTGTTTATATGATGTAGCTCAGGTGAAAAGATATGATTATTGATTATAATAAGAAATGTAATAAGGATATTTTGTATTTATGTATTATTGGCATTTCTGCAGTTGCCCTTTCTTTCCATACCATTTATGCACATTTTGACTATTTGTCTATTTCTGATCTTGCTTCGATAGCTGAAACTAATACCTGGTACACATTTCAGCATTTTCTTCACCCGCAGGACAATTTCTGTATTTGAATTTATTTTATCAAAATATTACACAATGACATACTCTCATGTGTATTTGGTGTAATGTTGTTTAAACAAGAAAACTAATTTCTTGGAGAATATGTATCTGTTGTGTCTACAGGGGTATGAATTTACTTGAAGCGTTTTATGATAGGAAGTTAGTAGCCATAAATGTCTGTTCTGAGTAGAATCCATTCTCGTAAGGAACCAATACTCAGCAAAATATCTATCAAATCATAACTTAAAACAACTTTTACTTTCAACAAAATACTAATAAAAGCTGGGGAATATATCAGGGCTCAAAAGTAAGTTCTTTCGGGGAGCCCAATTGCATCTTCTAAGGCTACTTAAGGGTGTTGTGTAAATTAAGAAACCAGTGTACATCTTTGGGCTGCCTGCAGAAATTTGAGGTAGCCACAGGAGAATTCAATTAGGAAGCCCCGGGCTCATGGTTCAGCTAATTTCGAGCCCAGTACCGTAGGTCCTCCCTTGGGAGTTGACCCCGCGGGAAAAATGCGGTTGCGGATCTCAAACAAACAAAAAGAAAAAAACAACATCCTAAGGTAGTATTGACTGAGAGCTTTCCCTGTAAAACTTCTTGTCTTGTGACGTTGTCCTCTCTCTTAACCTGTATTCATGGACCACCTATGTCTGAAATAAAGCCATGAATTGAGATTAAATATAGAAGGGAAATGTTCATTTGATAGCTATTGAATGTCAATAGTTTTTTGGCAGCAACTTGTATAAGACAAAGATGAGAAAAAACAATAGAATGCAGTTGTACCTGCAGGCTTAGGATATAAGGTAATTTAACTGGCTCTGTCAAGCTACTGTGCTGTTAACTCTGGAAGCCCTACCAAACTCATGAGGGTAGTCAAGGGCAAAAGTCAAGGAGAAAATTACAATAAAATCACACTCTGTACAATCTCTCAAATACATATTCCTATCTCATCCCCTACAATACTCACATAGATACTTTATGGATAAGAGGCTAGGTGGGTAAAGAGGTATATAGGGATAGTTTATTCTTGAGTTGATTAGCTTCCCAACCAGGCCACTTTACTATGGTTAGGCCTATAAAAAGTTGTTTGTTTCCTGTAACCCTACCCTAACAAGTTTTTATTCAAAGAAATCCCTACCCTAAAGTTTTTTCTGCCATCCCAACTCCCAATCAACCATAAACATGCATAAAATACACATTTTTGACCAAAAAAATAATACCTTCCCTTTTTTTTCCGACTGTTACAGGAAACAAACAATTTCTTTTTTTAGGCCTTATTGCCTTCTACTTACATAACCACCAAATTGCTGATCCTGCTATAGTTCAACCCCATCTCAAGGCATGTGAGAAAGTGGGCAGTGACTGGGCTAGTTGATAGTTCTCCCTGGTTACTCAGGGTTCTCCCCCATTTATAACTGGCTAAGAATTCTTTTCTTCTATTAGGTATAAGCGAAATAGCAGTGTCAGATCCTATATGCTTCGCTTTCTATAAAGCCTAGGTCCCTAGGTCCATGCAATCATAGCAAGTACAAATAGAGTAGAGGCATACCCCGGGTACTCTGGCTAAATAATAAGTAAGGGGAAGGTCCACATCCATCAATGACTAAATTCAATTTCCACAATAACAATAACAATTTGCACATTGTTGACTTATTGTTTCCTAAGGAAAGGTTAACTAAATTCAATTTCCACAATAACAATAACAATTTGCACATTGTTGACTTATCCTTTTTGTTGCCTAAGGAAAGGTGCCATCTATATGCTATGGTACTAAAATGATAAAAAAGTTTGTTGAATGAAGCTATAATTCTGAAAGTATTTGAAAGAGAATTGAAAGTTGAAATCTTTAACAATTCTATATTAATAATAGCATGCCATTTGTAATTATTCATAAGGAGTCAGACCTTTTTGGGGGTTATTTGGTTAGTGAAGTTCAATCCAGGTTGCCTGTGTTAATGTTAAAGTAGTGAATGTAATAAAGTGTATGATATTAAGCATGTACTTAAGCCACTTAGTTGTAATTCACTCTGCAAAGCTGAGAAAAAGAAATTCAAAGTAGAAATTGGTTGGTGCTTGTGAAGTAAAACAACTTTCTGAGGCTACAAAACATGCAATCAGCGAGTTTCTACTTAAATATTTTGTTTATCTAAGAATTTTTTTTAAAAATATCCTTCTGAAATCTAAAAACCTACCTTGGTCAATCCTTTTAATTATGGTAATGATGATGTGGACCAAAAATTGGTTCAATCTTTGAAATATTGGTTCATCCGAAATTGAAACTTTTATTTCCTGCAGCATTTTTTTCCTGGAAACATGACGCCTCCAGCATTGGTACGAAATGTGTTGTTTTATTTCACAATACCACAGCTTTGTTTTACACCTTTTGGATTTTGGCCTATTTTAACAACCAACACATGCTTGATTTGGCAAAGCTTACATTTCGCCCTCACCTGCTTGAATCATTTGGAGGTACAGGATTTTTGTAAAGCCACAGCATGATGTATGATATATATTTTTAATTTGTAGCATATTGTATGTTGTTTTAGGTGTAAATAGTTATGCTATAACATAAGTATGAACCATGTATTTACCCTGTACAGTTACATAGCCTGTCATATCCACACTCCCTTAGACTAATGCTTCACACTTTATTATTTAGCATACACATCCTCTGACCACACATGTTTTACTCTTAGCCCATTCTACTCTAATTTATATACATACAAAAAGATGTGGCTATTTTGGTGATTTCTCTGTTCAAATCATCTTATTAAAACATCTGAAAGATGTTTATCTCTACTTCTTCAAGCTTGCAAATTAATTCAAAGTTATTTGATCATTAATTAGGTAGGACACATCCAACAACTGTCCTTCAAATATTTAAAGATTATTGTGGCAAGTATTTTCAATCCAGATGGCTGTCGCATATCCACAGCAACTCTTAAACTTTCAGGGGTTAACTACTTTAAACAGCACAGTGACATTTCCATTGCTGTTTATTTACATAACCCCTAAGAGAATTGCCCCCTGGACAGTTCTAACACATTGTGTATGGGTGATAATACCTAAGTGTTGACAAGAACACCCACTCTCATTTCCTATGCACTGCTGAATTCTAGTAGATTTCCTAAAAGGAAAACGGCTTCTATTTATACAAAATGAGCTGAAGTAATGAAGTAATCTTACATGTTTACCTGGTGACTAGGATGTGGCCTTGGATACATAGACCAGTAAATGACTAATATTGTTTGATCTCATGCCTTTCACATGCTCAAGCATATTTGTGGAGGAGGTATTTCTTAGTAGAAGTGCAACTTATACTGATCAAATATATTTATTCAAATTCAGTTAGTTTGTATAACATATATCAGACACCAATACTTAATCCCATTTATCCATACATTGCCTGCAAGAGACCTGGCTCATGTTTCTATATCTGTTTGACCATACCCATTTTTAGAAAAAAAGTTTAAGAAGAAACGTCAATCAGAACATCCCCTACAACTCAACAGATAAGTTGCAGTTTTATGCTCTTTTCCGAAGTTGATTTCAAAAACATCATAGCTTCCAAACACCACCTTCGAGGGGAAACTCTGTGTATAAATTGATAAGTAGAACAGCCCCCACCATTATGTTATTCACCTTTGATTAAAACATCAGGTGGTAACTGAATTCATGCACTGTTCCCTTTCACTGTAATGGTAGATGGTCAAAGGTTAGTACAGTGACGTAATGATTACCTCAGAATGGCTGATGTCCAGAAAACATTCTGATCTGAAGAGAGCAAGACGTGAATTATTTACTACATGGAGTTCCTGACATAATTGTTAAAAGGTGCTAGAACCTGATGCTGTACGTGGCTCAGTTGAAAGACGACTTCTTAAGTTTGTAAATCAATAGAAGTTATAGAACTGATTTCTACTTGCCCATCATCTAGTTTTCCTTGCCACATGAGGCAAGTTGGCAAGCATTCCTGATGTCAGCACCTGCTTAAGGAAAATTTGTGTCTTAGTAGCATAATTTTAACTCCTTTCTAAAGGTATATATACATATATATATATATATATATATATATATATATATATATATATATATATATATATATATATATATATATATATATATATATATATTTATATATATATATATATATATATATATATATATATATATATATATATATATATATATATATATATATATATATATATATATATATATATTTATATAATTTAAAGGTATATGATATACATCCATACATATATCATGTTATGTATGTGGTTACTGACAAATATTTATTCACTGTTTATTCTACTGATAGAATATTTGCATTGTGTAAGACCTTGCATGCAGGGACACAGAAATATAATTGATTTGCTATACATTTCATGCTTAGTGTCCTCCTTGAAAAGCGCCATCTGCAGATGTTCAGGTGCTCCAGAATACCTGGTGGAAAATCAACATTACTTTGCATAACATTGGAACTGGAGTTGTTCGTTGATATCTTATTATACCATTTATACTTTCAATAATGCATGTCGATTAACATATACATGAACATACATTTCCTCTTGAAATTGTTGTTTGGATCTTTGATACTTTGGACAATACCTACGAAATTGAGGATGAGCATGATTTTCAAAGTATTTGAAGTAGAGATGTCGGTAATGTTCAGAACAACATTTCTCGTTTCCATCTTTTTTCCAACTATGATTTCACTGCAAGGTCTCATCTAAATTGCCAGGCTGCTTTTAGAGCTGCAAGCATTAATGTGATATCATTAATCTTCTTCATAATGAGCTTATAATGACTGAAAAAGTCTGGCTGGCTGATATTTTGAAAATAATTTGAGAATAAAGCATAATTATGGAGGAATATTTTGACAAAGGTTTGTGGGTTTAGTTTCCATGAACCTTTCTCCTTTAAATATCTTCTTAAGTTGAATATTGGTGAAATGTTATTCCCAAAATAGTCAGGCCATTTTTGGCTGCTATGGGCATATATGGTTTAACACTCTTTCAGTGGCTCTATTTTAGACAATTAGACATGACTATTTACATAGTGATACTTAATCTTTCTCAATATGGTTGTTATTGCGCAATATTTCTCCAAATAATTTATGGCTTGTACGATGCTTACTATGCAGGCCGGAGAATTTATATTAACAATAATGATCCAGCAAACATTTTAGTTCCCTTTTAGGAGCATTAAGCTCTGTAAATAGTACTACCTAGATTCTGTTTGTGTATGGGTGCTATGCTGACTAAATGTTATGATATTGACCGTGTTACTGTGGAGATAGGAGGCATGTATTGTTTATTGTGGCCCTAACAATGCACTCAGCTAGGACTATACCCGTGGCTATGTGAGGAAACATTGATCTTGTTAGGCGGTACCAGTATATGTCATAACAGTGCAGGTAATTCCTTAGAGTCATCCATGCTTAGGGTACCTTGCTAGTACTATACCCGTGCTAGCTAGATGGCAATGTGAAGGAACATTGATCTCGTGAGGCGGTACCAGTATATGTCATAACAGTGCAGGTAATTCCTTAGAGTCATCCATGCTTAGGGTACCTTGCTAGTACTATACCTGTGCTAGCTAGATGGCAATGTGAGAAACATTGATCTCGTTAAGCGGTACCAGTATATGTCATAACAGTGCAGGTAATTCCTTAGAGTCATCCATGCTTAGGGTACCCTGCTAGTATTATACCTGTGCTAGCTAGATGGCAATGTGAGGGAACATTGATCTCGTTAAGCGGTACCAGTATATGTCATAACAGTGCAGCTAACTCCTTAGAGTCATCCATGCTTAGGGTACCCTGCTAGTACTATACCTGTGCTAGCTAGATGGCAATGTGAGAAACATTGATCTCGTTAGGCGGTACCAGTATATGTCATAACAGTGCAGGTAATTCCTTAGAGTCATCCATGCTTAGGGCACCCTGCTAGTACTATACCTGTGCTAGCTAGATGGCAATGTGAGAAACATTGATCTCGTGAGGCGGTACCAGTATATGTCATAACAGTGCAGGTAATTCCTTAGAGTCATCCATGCTTAGGGCACCCTGCTAGTACTATACCTGTGCTAGCTAGATGGCAATGTGAGGGAACATTGATCTCGTTAAGCGGTACCAGTATATGTCATAACAGTGCAGCTAACTCCTTAGAGTCATCCATGCTTAGGTTACCCTGCTAGTACTATACCCGTGCTAGCTAGATGGCAATGTGAGAAACATTGATCTCGTTAGGCGGTACCAGTATATGTCATAACAGTGCAGGTAATTCCTTAGAGTCATCCATGCTTAGGGTACCCTGCTAGTACTATACCCGTGCTAGCTAGATGGCAATGTGAAGGAACATTGATCTCGTTAGGCGGTACCAGTATATGTCATAACAGTACAGCTAATTCCTTAGAGTCATCCATGCTTAGGGCACCCTGCTAGTACTATACCTGTGCTAGCTAGATGGCAATTTGAGAAACATTGATCTTGTAGGGCGGTACCAGTATATGTCATAACAGTACAGCTAATTCCTTAGAGTCATAAATACTTAGGGCACTCTGCTAGCTGAGTCAGAATTGCTTTTAATTCATAGGTGAAAAATATTGTAATTCTTATTTATAATCATTATCAATTTTCCTATTTTCCTTTTTGTTTATGATTTCTTCCTTTAAAATGTAATATGTTTTATATTTCTAGTTTGCTTTAAAGAATTAATTCATGTTATTTGATCCTCTCTTAGTTAAGGAGCAATAGTTCTGTTAGTTCATTCTTTTATTCTTTATTTGGAATATTGTAGTACTTAGAGTTTTCTAAATGCCACAGGTGTTATTTGACATCTACACAGCATGACATGACTGCTTTCATCCCATTGGTTTAGTGTAGACACTGGTCCTCTTCAGGACACCAGGAGGTCCTTGATCAGATTCCTCCTAGCCATGTCTTGAACACACATGGACCCCATTAATAGGTCTTTATAATCACTACTACTGTTAGATTTAATGGGCATCCTTCAGGCATACCTGAAGATAACGTCAATTGTTATCTGGATAACTCAAAAATAACGCAAAAAATCATTAATCATTTGAAATCTTTGTTTTGGTTCTGATTTAAATTTCAACTTGAAATATTTTCCAAAGGAGGCATTTATCTGGGATATATCAGCAAAACAAGCAGGTATTTTATTGCTACTCTGGGCATGTGTGGGTTGATATATGTGCATTATTGATGTCATTAGGAGGCTGTAGTTATAGTGAAGGGGTGTACTGGAGAAAGGTCTCCTTGCCTACAGGATAATATTTGCTGGGATCTCTGCATGGCATATTTTGGTAAGCTCTGTGATGCTGTCAAGCAGTAATGCATATAGTTAATATTAGTGTTTGGTCACACTAAGGCCAGGAGACTGAACAAACACAATATATGTGTATATATATATATACATATATATATATATATATATATATATATATATATATATATATATATATATATATATATATATATATATATATATATATATATATATATATATATATATATATATATATATATACATATATATATATATATATACAAGTGGAAGTAATATTAGTGACATTAACGAATGGGTCTGATTTGCTAACATTACGATTTGTTAATATTTGTTCTATTTTGTAGTAAAAATGTGTATCTAGTCACAATTACACATGGTCAGTCGATAACCATACGTACATACATAGACACACATACGTGCGTGCTGTGCATATATAAATGTCTCACGATGTACAACCTAATTTGGATGATGCCCGTAATTGAGGGGATCTGAGTTCCTTAGTTGCAATATACCAATCAGGACAGACCTTCAATGGCACGTGAGTTCAATAAACTGGCGTGTGGCGATGCTAGTTTAATTGTGTAAAATCCGCGATTGCAATAGACCCATTTTGACGATCACTTGTGCCGTTCATAGCCCTATCTCATTATCTTGAACCCTTAATCTCACTTGTTAGGCGGTTGTGTCGCATTGAAACAAGGTCTAGTTATTATCGTCTGGCAGGAGTGGTAGATTAGTACATGAATTAGAATACCACTTCTCAGATGGTGCTTTTGGAGATGGTTCACACACGAATATTACGATCCGCTATTATGGAAAAACGGATCAATTCGCTAAATATAGTTTCGCTAATATTTCGAACTTTACAGCATATATATATATATATATATATATATATATATATATATATATATATATATATATATATATATATATATATATATATATATATATGTATATATATATATATATGCCCCTCAAGAGGTCATATAGTCTGTCTCTTAAGTGTTGGTGATTGCTGTAAGTGTGAACTCAGATCACCCGTCCCACCTGTAGTGCTGATGGCATTCCACACTCAGCGTGCTGCCGCGTGCTGTGAGGATAGGTACTGATAGGTGCTGCACGCTGCAGCCATTCCTCTCAGCTTCCTCTGTTGCTAGGCAGGTGCTGCACTCATTGATAAGTGCAAAGGTTGCTTAGCAACAGCATGGCGTTCAGCAATTATGCTGCTTTATACTAATAATTTCATCCATTTGATGAAAGAGGGAGATGCACATTGTATATTCATTTTGCCAATTGGAGAAAAATCTCCTATGAAAATATATGTACTTGCTCAGCTGTGATCTTTTATTAGAGACCAGCGTATACTCAAATTTAGTGCTGTATTTGATTTCTAGATTGCTTACCTGCATCCAGCACTGAATAAAAAAGTATATATTTATTACTACCTTTTCCTACTATATAAAGGAAAGATATGTGGAAAAAGCTGTGCTTAACCTTTAAGTCACTGGTAACTTTCCCTTATGCCCAGACTGGAATTTGAACACCCAGGCAGTGGTATTAGGGTCAGCAATCAGGCTGTGGCATGCATGAGACCACTCAGCTACCGGTGCCAGCCCCAGCACTAAATACATGATATCAGCATAATTTGTACCTTAGTTCCTAAGGGATTCATGTTTGGACTCAATTATAGACCGCCATCTCTTGTGATAAATGATTTTTCCAAGATAGGATTTAAATATTTTTTTCCATACAGTTAACCTGCCCAATTGAACTCCTTGGTACATTGAGCACCTTTGTACATTGGTCATTTTTTCATTTTCTGTCACCGTTATAAGTATAGGAAGATGACCCTTGTAAATTGGACACCTGCATATATTGGACTGCTTATGATTCCCCATGGGTTTTCTATGTA
>OZ012689.1:28185590-28201109 GCA_963942565.1 Maea johnstoni | reverse complement strand
CCCCATGGGTGTTCTATGTACACAGGTTTCGCTGTATATGGAGGTTTCTAATCTTGCTTCCTCCCACTGAAAAACAACACTTGGCAACTCTAGCTCCACCAATCAATATAGGCTTGGTGCAATCATACATACACTGCAAATATATTCCCTACGTTTCCTTGACAAATACTCCCTGCTATTTCCAATGGTTAATAGCCTTATCATGTTCGTTGTGTCATTAGTTACCTGATTGATCCACAGGTGAATAAATAGTGGCTGAATTCAGTTGTTAGCTCATTCAGGCTTGATAGAACAGCTCCAAAAACAGGACCAGTTTATGGCCCACCTTGATAGCTGAGTGGTCGAAGGCATTGCAACTGACTGCTTGCGATCTCTAACCACTACCTTGCTTCATATAAGGATTGGATGCTAAGGACAGTTAGGCATGTCTTATAGTTTTTAAGCCTAATAGTTATTTCAAGCCCTTTATCTGCCAAGGACAAGCGGACATTTCTTAGTTTCCGAGCCTGGTAGTTATTTCAAACCCTTTATCTGCCAAGGGCAAACAGACATTTCTTAGTTTTGAGCCCTGTTGTTATTTTAAAGGCCTTAATGCTAACTCAAAAAGTTACTGGCCCCATACATAACAAGAAAAAACATTGCATAAAATTCACCAATAACAGATACTCAGATGGTGCTTTTGGAGATGGTTCACACGCGAATATTACGATCCGCTATTATGGAAAAACGGATCAATTCGCTAAATATAGTTTCACTAATATTTCGAACTTTACAGCATATATATGATGTATATATATATATTATATATATATATATATATATATATATATATATATATATATATATATATATATATATATATATATATATATGCCCCTCAGAGGTCATATAGGTACCAGTTCATTTTTAGACTGAAATGGGAATATTGATGTGTTCAATTTACAGTGTCAATAAGTTATTCTCAGGCCTTAATATTTAATGTGTTTTTGCAGTTTCCAGTGATATTATCTCTGTCTCTTAAGTGTTGGTGATTGCTGTACATGTGAACTCAGATCACACGCCCCACCTGTAGTGCTGATGGCATTCCACGCTCAGCGTGCTGCCGCGTGCTGTGAGGATAGGTACTGATAGGTGCTGCACGCTGCAGCCATTCCTCTCAGCTTCCTCTGTTGCTAGGCAGGTGCTGCACTCATTGATAAGTGCAAAAGTTGCTTAGCAACAACATGGTGTTCAGCAATTATGCTGCTTTATACTAATAATTTCATCCATTTGATGAAAGAGGGAGATGCACATTGTATATTCATTTTGCCAATTGGAGAAAAATCTCCTATGAAAATATATGTACTTGCTCAGCTGTGATCTTTTATTAGAGACCAGCGTATACTCAAATTTAGTGCTGTATTTGATTTCTAGATTGCTTACCTGCATCCAGCACTGAATTTAAAAAGAATATTTATTACTACCTTTTCCTACTATATTAAGGATAGATATGTGGCTAAAATCTGTGCTTAACTTTTAAGTCACTAGCAACTTTCCCTTATGCCTAGACTGGAATTTGAACACCCAGGCAGTGATGAGGGTCAGCAATCAGGCAGTGGCATGATCAGACCACTCAGCGACCGGGGCTGGCCCCAGCACTAAACACATGATATCAGCATATGTACCTTAGTTCCTAAGGGATTCATGTTTGGACTCAATTACAGACCGCATTCTTTTGATAAAGTTTTTTTCAAGAAAGGATTTAAGTATATTTTTCCATACAGTTAACCTGCTCAATTGAACACCTTGGTACATTGAGCATCTTCGTACATTGGACATTTTTTTCATTTTTTGTCACCGTTTTAAGTATAGGAAGATGGCCCTTGTAAATTGGACACCTGCATACATATGACTGCTTATGATTCCCCATGGGTGTTCTATGTACACAGGTTTCGCTGTATATGGAGGTTTCTAATCTTGCTTCCTCCCACTGAAAAACATCCCTTGGCAACTCTAGCTCCACCAATCAATATAGGCTTGGTGCAATCACACATACACGACAAATATACTCCCTACGTTTCCTTGACAAATACTACCTGCTATTTCCAATGGTTAATAGCCTTATCATGTTCGTTGTGTCATTAGTTACCTGATTGATCCACATGTGAATAAATAGTGGCTGAATTCAGTTGTTATCTCATTCAGGCTTGATAGAACAGCTCCAAAAACAGGACCAGTTTATGGCCCACCTTGATAGCTGAGTGGTCGAAGGGCATTGCAACTGACTGCTTGCGATCTCTAACCACTACCTTGCTTCATATAAGGATTGGATGCTAAGGACAGTTAGGCATGTCTTATAGTTTTTAAGCCTAATAGTTATTTCAAGCCCTTTATCTGCCAAGGACAAGCGGACATTTCTTAGTTTCCGAGCCTGGTAGTTATTTCAAACCCTTTATCTGCCAAGGACAAACAGACATTTCTTAGTTTTGAGCCCTGTTGTTATTTTAAAGGCCTTAATGCTAACTCAAAAAGTTACTGGCCCCATACATTAACAAGAAAAAACATTGCATAAAATTCACCAATAACATTCATTTTTACTTATTCTATCTTTGTTTATTTCAAATACATTTGGGGACGTTATTGTGGGGAAACTTGTTAACAAGAATGTCCCCAAATTTTTACTGGCCCTGAAGGACCAGTTGAGGTTTTCTGTCACTGGTCCTTGGGTAATTTTGTAATATTTGCTGTTTTTGGGTAATTTTTCTCTGTTGGAGTTGAGCCCTGCTTTACCTGTGAAGGACAAGCGGGCATGTCATAATTTCGAGCCCTGTAGTTATTTCCAACCCTAAAGCTGCCAAGGACAGAGGGACATGTCT
Source organism: Maea johnstoni (assembly GCA_963942565.1). Lineage (NCBI taxonomy): Eukaryota > Metazoa > Annelida > Polychaeta > Spionida > Magelonidae > Maea > Maea johnstoni. The sequence continues at coordinate 28,198,254 of OZ012689.1, read as the reverse complement.
TTGTTTCGAGCCATGTAGTTATTTCAAACCCTGAAGCTGCCAAGGACAGAGGGACATGTCATAGTTTTGAGCCCTGTAGTTATTTCAAACCCTTCACCTTCCTGAGGACAAGAAGGCATCTCTAAGTTGCAAGCCCGGCAGTCATTTCACTGTAAATAAATGACTCAGAAAGGTACCGCAGGTGAATAACCAGGGCATATAAACATCTCACATTTGAACAAAAGATCAATACTTTAACTATTCTTTGATGCCTTCTCCTGCCCTTCTGTTGTTAATTGTTTGTCCTGGTTGCCACCCAACAGAGAAAAACACAATTATTGCCCAGCTCTTTTTATCAACCCTAACCCCTGTATTATTGATGCGCTAATTTTTTTTCGGGAAAACTTTCAGCGCTAGGTTTTCAATAAGTAGGACATGAATCCAATCGTGCTTCCAACTCTTGACGAAACCTTTGAAAGAGGGGATTTTTAATACTGTAGGTATAAAGGCTTTATGTGATTAGATGGTACATCAAATTATTGAAGTTGGGTTTGTTTTTGCTGCTTTGGAATGAAATTCCCACTGGATCAGTACATGTTTATTTCATTAGACCTAAAAGAAATGTCTTTCTAATAAAGATATGATCATAGAGGTAGCTACTAGCACTAGAGAAGAAAGGGTGCAATGTCTAGGTGCAGCCAACTGTACTAAGGTACTCTGCTATCCATGCGTGCTGTTACTATAGCGTCGTGATAACACATGCCTCCAATAACTTTAACCCATCTCTACTGAAGACAACTTCTGGAATAGCACCAAAATAAAGGTGGCATTTAAATCATATTTGGAGAATTGTTTGTCTATGTGTAACTATTATTTACGGCAAATACCTCCAGTGATTATGTAGGGTTTTGAAGATCGATGTACCAATTAGATGGTTGCTATGGATTTGAATGAGTCTATTCGCTCAATAGAACCTCTTATATTAGCTTATTGTACATGTTATAGCAACTATGGTATAAACATGGGGAATAGGTGCTTCAATGGAAATTCATGTTGCGCCATCCAGGTGTGGATTTTGCTTGGAAAGGTGTGTCTGGGATCTATGTTATGTTGCGAATAGTATGAGAATGGTACATGGACTGTTCTAATTTTTGAAGGATGGTAGTGACTTGAGCTGTGTATATTTCAACATTCATTTTTTCCAAAATTATTTTTATAATCTCCCACTCCCTACCCCATGGCCTCCTCTCTCTCGCTCTCTCTCTCTCTCTCTCTCTCTCTCTCTCTCACTCTCTCTCTCTCTCTCTCTCCTCTCCCTCTCTCTCTCTCTCTCTCTCTCTCTCTCTTCTCTCTCTCTCTCTCTCTCTCTCTCTCTCTCTCTCTCTCTCTCTCTCTCTCTCTCTCTCTCTCTCTCACGCGCGCTCTCGCTCTCTCTCTCTCCCTCCCCTCCCCCCTCCCCCTCTCTCTCTCTGTCTGTCTGTCTCTTTCTCTCTCTCTCTCTCTCTCTCTCTCTCTCTCTCTCTCTCTCTCTCTCTCTCTCTCTCTCTCTCTCTCTCTCTCTCTCCTCCTCTCTCTCTCTCTCTCTCTCTCTCTCTCTCTCTCTCTCATACATACATTTCCTGAATGCCTGCTTGCAGGTGGGTTTTTGCAGTAAACATCTCTCCGCTAGATTTATAACAACAGTGTTAATATCACCATGACATTTATACAGGCTTTTTCCGCAGGCAATTACAAAGTCCACCAGATGCAAACTAAGACTTCATGTGCGTAATTGTGTTTCACGTCTGAATCAGAGGAAATTGATCTGTCGTCCTATGGGTGTGGTAGATACAGACTAGCGTAGAAATATCACCTGGGGCGAGGTATTGATTGCATTCCAGGCAGGGGAATAATGACGTGGGTTGCTAGTTGTTACCTGACATCAAAGACAATACCTGTAGTTACCTGGCTGTACGATTTCCACGTACACCTGGCATGTGAAGAAGTTGCTGATGACTTTGGGTTAGTTGGTAAAATGCAAATAGTCAGGGATTTTTGATTGCCACTGCCATGAATTGGCTATATGTTGAGGATGTCATTGTTTAGAATTTTTTCTCAATTTGATATATTGGTAATTTGTTTTAAATGGAACAATGTCTGTGCCAATATTGAGGGAAAATCATAAGGGTCCTGCCTCATTTTTGTACTTTCTATTGCAATGCAACACAGAAGGCGAGGCATGGCGATGTAGAGATATGATTTTAACCCATTTCACTCAGAGTTTGCCAGGAAAGTATCGTCTGCTACTTTCATACTTTTGAAAATAACTTGGAAATAAAGCAAATTCTCACAAAATATTTGAAGGAGATTTGTTGGTTATATTCTGATAAAAGTTTCTCCTTCAAATAGTTTTGATAAAAACTCTTTTGTGAGGAAAATATCAACAAAATAGTCAGGCCTGTTTTGGCCGCTTTGAGTGCTAATGGGTTAAAAGCATGTGACCAATAAATAAGACTTCAATAAGTCTCCATTTTCACTGTTTGCATATTTCGATGGATCGATGTGGATTGAAAAGTGAAAGTAGACGATATTGTTTTAGGAGAGCTGTAGAAATATCAACATGTGCCCTATAGATGACACCCCCTAGACTAAATGCCCCAAGATGTTATGGTCAATCATTGTATGACCTCCTTTTTGGCCACTTTAGTGTTGTATCATTATCTGTTTCATTTTACATTATGATTATGATTTGAAATTTACAATACAATAAATATTGATATTTCCTTAACAATACAATATCTCAACAATACTAACGATACTTCCTGCCTCCCGGGAACCTAATTTTGTTAAATTTAGCACTGTCAGCTTCAGTAATTTTGCTAATGAAGAGCAAATTGCGCTCATACAGAGATGCCCTGTAAGCAATTAAGTCAATTTCATAAATATTTCCAACCTTAACCATACAATATGAAAGTATTTTCTATACAATCCTTTTTTCAATATTGGTATTTGGTATTGTATCGAGTACTGGTGTCTGGCCAAGAAGCATGAAATATTCAGCTATACCATTAACGTATAGTGGTCCAACCAGGCATGATCAATAAGTGTACTGTAAATTTGGAAAAGATCATGTTAGTTTAATTTTTGCGTTTTTTACCATTTTGCCTTGGATGCAAAATTAAAATTTGCAATGTTTAGTGCTGCCATTTTAAGTGTATCGGTGGCACTCCATGTTCCCAAAGTTAAAAAATGCAAAAATCTATTTTTCTGTAAATTTGCAAACTTTACTCAACACAATCTTTTGTGAATCTACAGTATTACCTCCGTGTTGGTCAATGTAACCTTGACTCACCCAGGTACCATCATTCCTTCTAGATGTTACATGACTCTACACGTTTCAAGGAATGTGACATATTCAGGTGATTTCATGTACTTTAAGTGGTTTAATCTGGCATGGTTATTTAGGTTATTTAATGATAATAATAATAATAATAATAATCTTTATTTCACAAGGGTAACACAGTCAAATACAGGATTTGATTTTCGCTGTGGCCCTCCGATTTAAGGATTTTACATTTCATGCTTCAGGCCACAGAGTTGAAAATTGTTCCTCAAGGTAAAGTCTCTTGAATGTTGATAGAGATGGTGCCATTTTCATATTTAACGATAAGGAATTCCATATTACTATGCCTTGGTAAGTAAACAAGTGTTTAAATAGCTGTATTTCGATTGGTGGAGGAACCAAATTTAGTGGTTTGTAATTTACCTTTTTGAAGAGCAGCTAACCACACAATTGATATCATTTACAAGTCCCTACTGGGAAAATGAAATATTTTGCTGATTTCACGTAGCTGGCCTGTAGTTGGTCTGAGCTGGCATGGTCAATCGCATTCCTTCGCTATGGACTGGTCTAACCTTGACCACATTATTGAACTCAGAGCACTTAGGAACCTGATTAATTTTCACCTTACTCTGAGGTTTGCATTCAGTCTCCAGCATTGAATGTCAGTGCCAAGATTATTAGGTAATGGGAACAATGGAAAAGTGCTGTCTGTAATTATTTCTGATTGAATTACATTTATAATACAGCAACATAAATGAACTACATCAGGAATCACCCTATATTTAACCCTTTCAATGCTGAGGATACTTTCGTCCATGTTGGTATTCATTGGATAGCTCTCAATTAGTACTCTAAGAATACTACCCTTCGAATACTAAGGCTAACTTTTATCCAAAACACAATGACGCAAAGATTTTTGAAAACCATCTAGACCTTGTCATGTTGGTATTCATTTGAAATCTCTTGCTGAGAACTGTCAGATGAGTACCCATTTGCCAAGGTTTCAGTCCTTTTTCAGATTTTTTGCGTCATTTTGTATTGGCCAAATTAGCCACCAGCAGCAGAGGGGTTAATACTGGGCTATACCAAGGACCTCCAAATTGAAATATTGATATTTCCCAATTCTACTATTAGCATATAATAAACTCACATTAGATTTCTAACCATTGTGGCAGATCACCATGAAATATTGACGATATACAAGTATCCCATTCCGTAAGTTACCATAATGTTGAATTTCTGATGGCAGATGTCTATAGCAAGCATATAATAAATAAACTGTAAATTTCTAACCATTGTGGCAGATCACCATGAAATATTGATGATATACAAGTATCCCATTCTGTATTAGTTTATACCAAAATGTTGAATTTCTGATGGCAGATTTCTATAGCAAGCATATAATAAACAAACTGTAAATTTCTAACTATTGTGACAGGTCACCATGAAATATTGATAATATTTCCCATTCCTGTTTTCCATAATATACATAATAGAATCTCTATAGCAAGCATATGATAAACAGACACCTTAAATTTCTCACCAACGTGACATGTCACCATGACATATTGATGATAATTATCCCATCCTTTAACCCATTTACACTCAGAGTGGCCAACAGAGGTCTGACGATTTTGGAAATATTTCCCTTACAAAAGCATTTTTTCGAAAACATTTGAATGAGAAATGTTGATCAGAAGACAAACAACAAATCTCCATCAAATATTTTGTGAAATTTCGCTTCATTCTCAAGTTATTTTCAAAAGTATGAAAGTGGCAGACGATATTTCGAGAGGAACTCTTGAGTGTCATCTGAATCTTAGATACTTATTAAGGATTACTCAAGGATTAACCATAAATCAGACATATGAAGAACATTTGTTGGTTTCTTATCAACGTTTATTTTTCAGCTATCTTCTGAAAATTGCATTTGTTTATTGATAGCTGTCACCAAATTAGTGAAACTGTTTTTGGTTCTACTGGCACACTTTGGTTAATCACCCGCTATGCTTTCCTGTCTAGCCGTCATAGAGTGTTATTGTCCTTAAACATGCAAAATTGATTTGGCATTTCATATTTGCTGAGTTATTTTTGTTGGAGATGATTTTAGTCACGCTATACAGCAGGAATAGGTCGATCACTCATTGGGTTTGTTTTTGTACAACTTCCTACAATAAGCTCGCCTTCATTAAATATTCAAGACTGTTTTTCAACATCCTGGCCGAAGGTTTTGATCTTTAATTTTCCCCACATGCCTAATTACATTAGGCCAGGGACCTTAAGCGAGGATCTGTCCAGCCTGCCTTTTGGACAGGCAGTTTCCTGAAAAACTCCTTTTCGGACAGGCAAAAATGTCTGTGAAGAATTTTCGATTTTGACTTTTTTGAAGTAATAAAAACATCTTTTCTAACAAAGCATCTAGAATATGACAGAAGTGTAAATTGCCCTTTTTGACAAAAAAGCTATTAACCCATTTACACTCAGAGCGGCCAAATCAGGTCTGGCAATTTTGAAAATATTTTGCTTACAATGAGAGTAGCAGACAATACTTTCTAGAGAAACTCTGAGTGTGAATGGGATAATTCTAGTTGGTATAAAGATTTGAAGAAGCTGAAGCTACATCTGGACCTGCTGAAATTTTTGAATTGCAGTCTTGGACAGGCATATTTAAAATCCTGGCAATGCCCCTGCATTCCATCAGTCAGCCTGTAGATATTTGGAGCCTAGAAATGCTGGTCAACTTTAAGTAAAATGAATGGTATTATGGCCATATAGGGATTGGCTATGATGAAAATAAAGGTGATAAAAGTAACATAAATCGGTAAAATGAAAAAAGTATGTATTCTTTTGTGGTATAACACCCTTACATATGTTATATCTATATGGGGGAATTTCATATAAGATATATGTACATATCATATATGTACTTAGTCATGATGATGATGATGATGATGATGATGATGGTGAACATGATGAGTATTTAATTTGCCACTGAAAGTTCTAAGGATATGAAAAGTTCCATTGTGAGCTCCTTATGATTTTGGTATTTTTTTCTATATCTCTATAGATAATAATAATGATAATAATGATAATAATAATAATAATAATAATAATAATAATAATAATAATGATAAGGATAATGATGATAATAATATTAATGATAATGGTAACAATGACTGTAAAATAATAACAAGATTAATAACAAAATTAAGACAATAATCATGAATATGTAAAAAACTAGGGTGCCTATATGATTTCTCTGTGTATTTTCCAGACCTGCTGGCAGAAAGAAGCAGTTTTACGTCCAGAAAATCACCAGGTTATAAATCTGACCATCCGCTATGCGTGGTCGGGCTGTGTCATCAACAACTCTACGGGTACGCCTATGTACAAATGTTCAGGTGGGCGCAGTTTCCGCGCCTCACGAGAGCGATGGTGGTTCATCGCTGTCAGCAACTGCTATACCACAAAGGTAAGACAAGAGGATTTGTGCACCATCTCTACCTTCCTTCAAGATTCGATACCTAAAAGCAATGTACTCTACAACTTTGTACCCTAGGGGCCCTCGTAAACTTGGCGCTTGTAAACATGCCAGAGGGCCTCAGGGAAGACCCTTACCATTGGACTGAGTTACCCTCTTTAATTAAATTAAGATTATTATTATTATTAGTAGTAGTAGTAGTAGTCGTAGTAGTAGTAGTAGTCGTAGTAGTAGTAGTAGTAGTAGTAGTAGTAGTAGTAGTAGTAGTAGTAGTAGTAGTAGAAGTAGAAGTAGTAGTAGTAGTAGTATGGTAGTAGTAGTAGTAGTAGTAGTATTACTATTATTAGTAGTAGTAGCAGTAGTAGTATTATATCATAAAAGCATAGTTTTATATACAAATTCATTGCAAATGATATTAGTCAAAATATTTCTTTAACTTTTCACAATTAATCAAACTGTCATAGCTTTTGTCAAACAATAGAATATTTGGTTTATACCTAGATTTCACTTTTAAGTTCCAAATAATGATATTTCAATTCATTGAACAATTCTGTTGCTATTTAGTTAATTTGGGACCTGGTTAATGAATACTTGTACTTTAAGGCAACATTATTCTTTTGTAAAGTTAAAACCCTTTTTTAATGCAAAATTTTCCTTGTGTAGGAAAAAAATATTTTAAAGCTTTTGGAAACCCAAAATGTCAGAACAAAGTTTAATTGTGTTAAATCGAATGAGGGTCATTTGAATGAGAAATTAGAATAGTAATTTTGAATTGAAGTGAGTTTATACTTTATGTAAATATGTATTTTTTTATTTCTATTTAAGGGGTTGGACATCAAGTATAGAATGTGGATGACAAACTCAGACGAAGGAGATTTCTTCTTCAGACATTTTTCTGCTGATGAATTTTGTAAGTACTTAATCTTCTAGAAACAACATTGCCGAGGAAAAATGCTATAGTTATATTTTCAAAATTTCAAAGTCTGTGCAGTTAGTAAGAAAATAATTATTGTTGATTTTTTGCAATCACTTATGATCTGATGAATTGTGTACCTTCCATAACAGAAAACCTATTGCATCATTGGTAATCTCTAGTGATGTCATTGATAAGAAATATTTGTCGATTCGAAAATCGACAAAATTATTACTGATACGCTACTTTGATTCGATTCAGTGAATCAAATTTAAAATGAATGAAAACCAGCAATGTGCTCAAGAGGAATGGCTGTGGTTTGCATGTGGGGGCGATTTTTTGACCTAATGATCACAGCCCTAACACATACACATTCATCTGTGTGAATTTTGGGATTAATGGAATGGAAGCACACATTTGTCTTGGGGAGTTAATGCTGTTAAAGCTGTGTTTTCCTAAAAAATAATTTATTTAACTTATTTGCATATGAATAGATATCTTGTACCTTTTGCGATATCGATAATCGATGAGTTTTTTTTATTGATTCATCGTTACGGGCGGTATCAATGACAGCCCTGGTGATCTCATTCATATCTAGAGTGATCATATTATCTGATTAGTAATTACCTTGATAACAGACCAATATTGGTAGGAATATCCAAGCCAAAGTTATTTTTACTGTCAGATTTACCAGCCTTTCTCTGAGTGTATTCAGATATTACTCTAAATAATGACCTACCGTAGATTCTTGTAAATCTCGGACACTTTTTGTTAATTACGATTTTCGTTGGCTGATGGTGGCCGAAATTTTCCGAAATACAATACCTACTTCCGGTTTCGCACCGATCATCTTTTGGTGGATATTGACAGTAGAAACGATTGTTAATAATCTAAAATCAATCGCAAACTTTGGAAATCTAAAGGTTTTTTTCTTACATCAATGAAATTTACTTGGTGGCCGACTTTTGGTGAAATGTGTCCTTGGATGAATCGGGGGTTGGGCGAATTTCCCCAGTAATTATTTTGTAAATTAATTATAGTGGCCGCGTTTCCTAGGGCGGCCGAGATTAGCGAGAATTTACGGTATATTCAAAGTTTTGAGCCCTTTTGTTATGTCCATATTTCTTTTCAGATATTCTTCAGACTGATCTAGGTTTTACTGTCGCTTATTTCTTCATCGGATGTTTGTCGATTTATGTAGCCTGTAAGTTACCATGGAAACACCTGTTTTTGATGGCAACACAACTTCTCTATTTTACGATATCACACAAACTCTTGCGTCAAACGAGAGGCTTTGCTTTGGCATCATACTGCACGCTTGTTTGTTTGTTTTCTATTTTGCCAGACATACTGCAGGTGGATATTGCCTTCTTGGTGGTCTACATGGTTATATTCTTCTTGTCTATCTATGTGGCAGGTACGTACCTCTCTTGAGAGAAGATAGTCAATTACTTAACCCTTCCAATGCTGTGGCTACTTTTGCCCAAAGCACAAGGATGCAAAGATTTTTTAAAACCATAAATAACCCTGTCACGTTGGTACTCATTGGAAAGCTCTTGCTGAGCACTCTCAGATGAGTACCCATTTGCCAAGGGTTTCAATAGTTTTTCAGAATCTTTGCATAAATTTGTATTGGCCAATTTAGCCGTCAGCAGCATAAGGGTTAAGTCAGTCAATCACATTGTTAAAATCCACAATAAAATTGCATTTAGAATTTTTAATTTCATGAATAATAAGTTTAAGATTTTCATTTTATTTTATCCTATTTGAACAATAAAATACAATTATGTTTTCAGTAATACTTCATAAAGCTTCATACAAGTCATAAGAATATATTTTTTAAGGCCAGTAAGGTTAAGGGCATGGTTTGCCTCTAATTTAAAAACAGCATAAGAGGTTGTCCAGTATGTATTTGGTTAAACGGGGAAAGGTTTGCAATGCATAATCACCAATGGATGGGGCTCACTATGTCTTTTGTAGTTAGATATGTTTAACCCTTCTGATGCTGAGGTTACCTTCATCCAATGCACAAAAAAGCAAAATATTATGAAAATCATCTTAACCCTGTCATGTTGGTATTCATTGGAAAGCTCTCGCCGAGTACTCTCAGATGAGTACCCATTTGCCATGATTTCAGTCATTTCTCAGCTTTTTGTCATCATTTCATGTTGACCAAATTAGCCACCAGCAGCGAAGGGGTTAAAATGGTCTTTTATTAAACTTTGTTTATAGTTCATTTAATTTGTAATGAAGGAGCCCCTTATGGATTATGAATATGACATCTTATATAATTCACTAGCCCGCCTCATGCAATCTTCACATTAAATCACAGCCACTAGAAATTAGATCTAAAGGCTTATAAACACCACCTGCACACAGGCCTTATAGCTCAATTCATGCAAATGAGGTAGAAGAAAAAAAATAACCTTCACATTTCCAACAGTATCACTGAGGGACATTTTAGGAAAAATAATATTTTCATTATTGATATTTGAAATGCTACCGATGCCATATTGCTGAATTATTTAACAAATTTACATATGAAATGCCCTCATAATCTAAAATTCATCAAACGTAAGTCATCAATCAGCATCATAATGTTAAAATGTATAAAAAGGGATTGATAAATGAAACAAGAACAACAAATTTCTGACAAATCTTTGCTGGAATTGTGTGTTGTTATCAAGATATTATTGTGTCTCACGGTATATGTTTTATCCAAATGTTGATGGGTGTAGTGGTAAAGACAATTCAAAAAAAAATTGTACCTTTCGAGAATTATATATAAGAATATAGTTATTGAAATTTAGATTCACCATATATTCACAATACACTTATAAGAAAAAATTGAAGTAGTGGTGTTTTTGACTGTATTGCAGTATATTTTAGTATGTCATATGAATATCTCATCAAATATTTGAATAGTTATTCATCTATTTGATGTTTGTATTTGCATCCATTATAATGAATTGCATTGATTTGTATTTGTAGTTAATCTCCGTAACCGTCAGCTTTTTCATACCACCTATAAGATGTACATGGTTTCCCTAGGGACGGAAGTTCTCTATCTCATTTGCATGTGTATCGCCTACGGCAAATATGCAAATGATGGCATAGAAAACAAAGACTTAAAAACATTTGGTAAGTGTTACATTTTCTTGATGAGAAATGACGTAGTCTAGTGAAACCTTTTTTGTATTGACTTAAAAAGATATATTTTGAATAAGAGATTATGGCATTGTATCAAAATAATAATTGCTGTCTCTCACCACTGTCTAGGTTTGAAGGCCAGTTGGAGGATGTGAGAAAGTTTTAGTGACTCATAACAATTACTTTGAATAATGAATACTTTTACAAAATATTTGAAGGTGACTTGTAAAGTAGTCTTCTGATTAACATTCTCTTTCAAATATCTACCCAATTATAATTTTGCCTGAAAGATTCTTTCAAAATTGTCAGACTGTTTTTGGCTATTATGAGCATTAATGGTTTAACATATATCGCAAAACATAAATCCATCAATTTGAAGCATATGTCTAAGTATTTCTACATTTTCTCTTTTGGTTTCAGCAAGGGTACTGGAATCTACGAGTGTTCTGACATTCCTGTTGATGTTGATACTAATGGGGAAAGGTTACACGATCACCAGAGGGCGCCTTAGTCACGGTGGCTCCATCAAGATAGCCATCTTCATGACGCTTTACGTCATCACATACGTAGTGCTTTTTATATACGAGGCCAATGTAAGTCAATATTTCCATAACCCTTCGAATACTAAGGCTACTTTTATCCAAAATACAATGACCCAAAGATTTTTGAAAACCATCTAGACCTTGTCATGTTGGAACTGTCAGATGAGTACCCATTTGCTAGGGTTTCAGTCATTTTTCAGGTATTTTGCATCATTTTGTGTTGGCCAAATTAGCCACCAGCTGCATAAGGGTTAAGGTGATGGGTACCATTGCAAGCCAGTTAAAAGCCCTGTCCCAAAACACACCTCAAAGCAGCATAATCCTATAACTAGGTGTATCTCCAGATTCCTGAGTGTTATCAGGTAGAGAATATCATCGCCACCTGTCATTATTCAATCCATATTCTGTTTTATTTCAAAATTTACAACTTTTTTTTCAAATGACATATTCTCATTAATTACGCAGGTGACGTTTACTGCAGGTTCAGAGTTACTTTAGGGATATCATTGACTATGCCCAATAAAAAGTATTTTTTTTATTTTTTACTGCTGAAGATTTTTACAGACCATAACGTTGAAAATTTTAGTTAGAAATCTCCACGCCAACTTCACTTGGTGACCTCACTTGCTCATAGCTAGCACCTATTTATAGCATCCTGACCACAAGCCATTGTCTTGAGATCGTCGATGTCTATCTTTGTGCAACTCTCTTTTGTTTCGAGTGCTCAGGAGTGATCAGCGAGGTATGTCCACTACTATCAAAGGGGTTCCCATGCCTCCACACACGAGATTTCTCACAAGAATTTTCAATGTTATGGCCTGTAAAAATCTTCAGGAGTAAAAAATCAAAAAAATACTTTTTATTGGGCATAGTCAATGACATCCCTAAGGTATCTATGAACCTACAGTAACCATCAACTGCGTAATTAATGAGAATATGTCATTCGAAAAAAAAGTTGTAAATTTTGAAATAAAACAGAATATGGATTGAATAATGACAGGTGGCGATGATATTCTCTACCTGATAACACTCAGGAACCTGGAGATACACCTAGTTATAGGATTATGCTGCTTTGAGGTGTGTTTTGGGACAGGGCTTTTAACTGGCTTGCAATGGTACCCATCACCTTAACCCATTTGCTCATGGTCTGTAAAGTTTGAACATATCTCAACAAATAGAGGAATATCTCAAAAGTATTTGATGAGATATTGTGTTGCACTCTACTTCAGTTCTCCAGATGGAATTAGCAATTTTTATTATTATTAGTTTTTCTTTCC
>OZ012689.1:28178090-28180590 GCA_963942565.1 Maea johnstoni | reverse complement strand
TTTTGGGTGCAACAGGCCTGAGTGGGTTAAGTCAAATGACTTATCATCCTTTATTTATGCGTGTCATTCACCTTTATGGTTCTAGGAATGTCTTGACTTAATGTGAGTTAAGAATCCTGATTGTTTTTGTTCATACAGGTTTTGGGCAAGTCCGGTGATGATATTTCTTGGCACAAATTTAATGGATCCGTGGGTACGACAGAAAGTTACTCATGGGGTTGACAATTGTATAATGTTTGTGGCAATGCTGATATTTTTGGTGAGTCTGCGCGGCCCCAAGACTTCTTAGATGTTGTCTCTTATATCTGAATAATTTATATTGTATTGTGCATTTTATGCTTTATTTTATTCTTATTTTCAATTCTCGTTTCATGACTTCACTTCTGCACAATGCTTGAAGAAAACACCGTGTCCATTAGGTCCTTGCCCTAGTTATTTAGGATACCCCCATAAACTTACAAGAAAACCCTTGTTTAGGTTAAGGGTAGTTGTGTCATGTGTCTAAGTGTTTCATGAAGCTATATGTCCAGGTTGGGACTTCAAATTATCTCTGAAATAGTTGTGCAATCTCAGACAATCCTGAGTCCCCTTCTCACTACCCACTGTGCTTCTCAGGAAGCCTTGTGTACCATTCTAATTAGCATATGATTTACATAATTTTGCAGGTTATGGGACAACCATCAGTCCTTGTCTTATTGAGATCAACTATGTGAGCAAAGTATTGCATACCGTCCTATCAACAAACCATACACATATTTTTGCATATTAGCATTCTGCCTAATCAGCAAATATTTTGCATATTGCTTTAGATAGATCTGTGCAATTCAGCAGAGTATCTAATGAGTAAAGCGCAAATGATTGCAGATTGGTATATGTTTGCTATCTGATTGAAAATCCAGTTGCGTATACCGTATTCTTCCGATTGAGCGCACACGACTGAATAAGCGCACAGGGCCTATTTTTCACGGTTAGAGGGTGAATGACCAGCGCAAATGTCACGAAAAACTCGTAAAACTTCCCCCCAGAGAAAGTAAGAAAAGCAAAATTACATACCTTTCTTCTTGCTGTGTCTGCAAACCAGCGCTGAATTCCGCAATTTCAGCAGTTCCTTCGCGCTCTCACGGTTCATATTCGCCGCATGGTCGTAATTTTGACCAAATTACGATCTCACATGTGCGATTGTAGCAGCAAACGTCTGAAGCTAACTGAACAGCGAGAGCGCAAAGGCGCAATAACGACCAATGCTCTCCGATCGGCTATCATTGAGGTGTGCGGTTAAACGGAAGATCGTCAATACCCCTACTTCAGAAAAAAATCCCAACCTCTATCCACATCGTGCGCTTAATCGGAAGAAAACGGTATTTGTGAATTGGTATATATATATACGATTGGCTAATTAGCACACCATTTGAACATTTTTTACAGATTTCAACTTCCATTTGCAATTGAATCGTCGAATTGTCATACCATTTGCATTTTTATCAGGTTGAAATGTTTGATCTGTCTAATTTGCATACCATTTGCATATTTAATTGCAGGTTCTGGGCAGCCCCAATAGTGTTAGTCTTATCCATATCAGTCCTGGCCATGTGGGTCCGAGAAAAAGTACTGAATGCAGTATCAATAATGGTAGCATTAGCAGGTCATTTTATGTTTATGGTGAGTTTTTGGAAGTCAGGCATATTTTTTCCGGATAGTCGTTAATTGTTTTATGGTTTTTTTTCTTTTTTCTTTTTCTATGGTCTGATCTACTTCACCTTGCCCCCATAACCTCTAAGCTACCCCCTAATAAATAAAATTTAATAACGTGGTTAGTACTTTCATGAAATAGCTATAACAAAAGATTTTATATTTCTAAACCTTATAACAAAATAATGACGTACAATAACCACTAGCGGAGCAGAAATGACAGCCTTTTGGTTTAATACTGTTGGTGATGGTGAAACCATTCCTTACTTTTCAGAGGTTTAAGATTCTATCATGCAAGTGATGACAATTGTCTTGCAAGGGATGACAATTTTAATAAGATTTTTTGCTAAACAGAACTTTTTCTCCAATGTTTCAGAAGGGACCCTCCTCAGATAACAACATTTCCAACATCATATTTAAGATCAATGGGTCCTATTCCTATACTCTCATATTTGATTGCTTATCTAAGGACGTATGGATGAATATCAACTGAGATAGAAGAAAGATGTCTAGTGTTGTGACTAGAACAAGTAACGAAGGGACGCACAGCTGGCCTGGTCAGCATAGGCAACCTTTGCTTGACTTGGTCCAGCAATCACCCTGACTGTGTACTAATGAACTCTTGGTATTTTGCAGGTATCACATGGCAAAGAATCACGTCTCTTAATACACTAATTTTGAGAGAAAACAATTCATTCTTCTCTTGCTTTTTGACCCATCTATGTATTTGAAATACTTATATAATAACTCCCACCCGCCCTTTGTCCATCCCGCCCCAGACCACCATATGGCTAGGAATCACTTAATTATT
>OZ012689.1:28160590-28173090 GCA_963942565.1 Maea johnstoni | reverse complement strand
GCATTTCATAGGTAGAAAATATACTAACACTGTTTGTCTAGTTTGCTAGAAATATATTAAAATGACATGGTATAGAAATAAGCTAACTTCATGCTGTGATTGAAATACTGATCAATTCCGCTAATCATGTGCACAGATCCCTAGTTAAGTCCTGCATCCCATATTTACATTTATATCCAAATAAATCGGTTTACCCTTTAGGATGAATCAGCCATCCAAGGTTCCATACCAGATATCTTGATAATCCCTTTCCTCCCCTAGCTCAATCCATACCAGATAACTGGATACCCTTTCTATTCCTACATCAATCCACATCAGATATCTGGATACCCTATCCACTCCTATCTCAATCCATACCAGATATCTGGATACCCTATCCACTCCTAGTTCAATCTATGCCAGATATCTAGATACCCTTTCTATTCCTACACCAATCCATATCAGATATCTGGATACCCTATCCACTCCTATCTCAATCCATTTCAGATATCTGGATACCCTATCCACTCCTAGCTCAATCCATTCCAGATATCTGGATACCCTATCCACTCCTAGCTCAATCCATTCCAGATATCTGGATACCCTATCCACTCCTAGCTCAATCCATTCCAGATATCTGGATACCCTATCCACTCCTAGCTCAATCCATTCCAGATATCTGGATACCCTATTCACTCCTATCTCAATCCATTCCAGATATCTGGATACCCTATCCACTCCTATCTCAATCCATTCCAGACATCTGGATACCCTATACATTCCTAGCTCAATCCATTCCAGATATCTGGATACCCTATCCACTCCTAGCTCAATCCATTCCAGATATCTGGATACCCTTTTCCACTCATATCTCAATCCATACCAGATATATGGATACCCTATCTACTCCTATTTCAATCCATACCAGATATCTGGATACTCTATCCACTCCCACTTAATACATATCAGATATTTGGATGCCCTATCTCTCCTAACTTGATCCGTACCAGGTTTCAGGATACCCTATCAATAATGATGAATCTATCTCTCTTAATTGTATACACATTTATCTAAGCACCTATTCTCACTCACATTTCCTCTCTATTATATTATTTTTGGTTATTTCATTTTTTTTAAGAGGTGATAGTTAGATACATAGATAAGTTTGATGAATAATGCTAACATTTTGAAATCATATTATCTTAATTGTTGTTTCTCAACTAAGTGTATATACATTGCTGTAAAGTTTGTTTTCGATTTTAGTAATGGAATTATGAATTCTTATATCAATATGAATTGATAGATACATACAACTCATGATCTAATGGGCTGTGATATATTCCACCAAGTCTGCCCTTAATGCAGTGAAGATAATACTAAAGCCATATCATGTTAAATCCATAACCAATATCTTTTAAGTATCTACTGAGAATGATAAATTATGTTTCAATTTATGACACAAGTATTTTCTATGATAAAAGAATCTTTTCTCATAATGTCATGCTGTATATCATGTGCATCTATTTTTATATCTGAATGCATTTGAAATTTTAACAAACTTGTATGTATGAAAATTTAAAGCCTCAAGAAAAATCATCTGAGGTCTAGTATGACAGTGTAACTGATTAATAAATACAAGCACTTCTCGAATATTGTTAAATGAAAAATAATTTTTGTTATGAGTCTGTATAGTGTGGGTTACCTCATAACAACAATGATTAGTAAATGTTTGCATTTTTCCTTCCAGGTATTGACGAGACCTGCAGCTGCAAATAAAAACTTCCCATACCATGTCAGAACATCACAGGTAACTACTATAAAATTACCGTATTTTCGCGCGTATAGGACGCACCTATGTATAAGACGCATGGCGACTACAAAGCTAGTTTTGCATGTATAGAGCCTAGCTTTGTATATAGGAAGCATGCTGACATCATGAGGTTGCCTGCCTGCGGGAGTGGAGGGTGGGGAGCAGACAACTCCTCAAGAATAACACTAGGAAACCAGTGGAACTCATTTCAAAATGGGTGAAATGTGACATCAATGCGACGCCAACGTGACATCAATGCTCATCAATCTGTGTCAGTGCCCGACACCTATTGTCATAGGCATGATATTGATTGTAATCACTAAATTCTCGCAGTGAGTGGTACGGTAATTGCGATTCGTACATGCCGTGGCAAACATTGTCTTGGCCGCATTATAATTGTTTTTAGGCGATCTCCGAGCGGTCTGCGGACTTGATGTAAAAGACCCTAGATCCCTAGCTTTGTGTATAAGACGCACCTCCACTTTGAGTGTGAAAATTTGTGTAAAAACGTGTGTCTTATACACGCGAAAATAAGGTAATTACCATTTGACTGTACTGACAGTATTTTTGTATTTTTGTAATTGTGGCAATCTCTTGCCAAAATCACATAATAAACCTCTATCGTTGCCTCTTGTTGTTCCCCTTTTGATCTGCTAACATATATTCACTTTGTCTCTTTATCCTTGCCTAGATCGGCATTATGACCAATGCGCCTCCACAGCCACAGAATGGGAGCGTGCCTTGGTCGGGAAACGCACCCAATAACTTCAGTCCCCACTCCTACGCCCCCCAGGATGACCCCACGGTGGGCACAGGGCCAAACTTCACAGAACTCTTCACAGTTTCCAACTCTAGAACGCAAGCACCTGCTGAAACTAAGGAGCAACAGAAGGTCAGTGGCGCCATCTTTATTCCATATTTTCAACGGTGCCTCATGTTTATTTCTATTTTTGATAATAAGCTTGATGTATATTTCAAATCCTCATCCTTCTTTTTTTTCCTGATACAGCTGTTTGGTTATTCCATATTTCTGATATAGCCTCTCGTGTATTTCTTATGTCTAAGAAAGCCCCTTGTTTATTTCATATTTTTGATATAGAATTGTGTTTATTATTTTCATTTTTGATAATCCCATGTTTATTTGATATTTTTATAGCCCCTTGTTTATTTCTTTTATATTTCATAAATATATGCTCATGTTTATTTTATATTTTGATTAAGTCTTATTTCATTTTATGTTTATTTCCTAAATTCTATTTAGTGTCATATTTGTTGCATGTATGTAGTCCTATGTATAATTCATTAACTCGTAAATCCTTTTTTTCATTGCTCAGGTGTTTTGATAACTGTTTGCATAAATTTCCAAATATATATATATATATATATATATATATATATATATATATATATATATATATATATATATATATATATATATATATATATATATATATACATATATATATATACATATATATATATTTATATATATATATATATACATATATATATATATATATATATATATATATATATATATATATATATATATATATATATACATATATATATATATATACATATATATATACATACATATGTGTGTATGTATATATATATATATATATATATATATATATATATATATATATATATATATATATATATATATATATATATATATATATATATATATATATATATACACGCACACCTTGTCTCTGTAATGAGATTTAGAAATCTCAGCCCTTTGGTTGGTTTAAGATCTGTTCGATATCGTCCGAGGAAAAGGTGACCACAGAGAATGCCTGGCTTGACATTTGTCAAACCAATGAAATGGACCCTGATGCCTGTAGCTGATTTGAAGATGTGACTTTAGCCCTAACACATAATCCAACAGGCTAGTTATATATTTTATAAAGGTGTGATTTTGCCTTGTGTGAATTCCCACATATGCAGTGCCCCCTGCTTGAAAAATATATCAGGAACTTCTCATTGGAATGGGGGGGGGGGGCTTTATATGCAGCAACTTTGCAGTGCTTTATCACAGAGCACTGGTTGATGTGCAATTCAATCCATTTGGCTTTTTGTGAAGGCACACAGAAGAGGTGACCTCTGCTGGCTCGTATCAGAACTACCTTTTGAACCATGATATGCCTTTTTTGCAGCACCATTTAGGAGAAATTAAATACATGCTGTTTCTGTTTCTAAACTGAATTCTAACTTGCTCATATTTTAGCCTAATAAATGGTAATATGTTATCACAAAATATGCTAGTCCGAGTGCCCAAATCTGTGATATCTTTTTTTATTTCCATAAAGTGTCACACTCTTTTCATGCCATAATGACAGTGCTTATCAATTCTGAATATGAAAATATGGCACACTTACAGAATTCTTTGATCATTTAAAACTTTGTGATGAAAAAAAACAATGATCATTTACAAAGACCTAAATTGTCCTTAGACAATCTCAATCTTAAGTGGAAACAATACATACACTGATGTAAGACTATATAGGATCACAATAAAATATAATGTGTTAAAATTGAAAGTGGCCAAAAGGTTTCGAATTTGTGTAAATTGTCACAATGATGGCTAGGTAAAGTGATGTGTGTTGACTGTTTTCTGCGCGTGCAGCCAGCGGACATAGATAACTTTCCCCACGAGGCCCCCCCAGATACCTGGCAGGAGGGATTTAACATCTTTGTGGTTGAGGGCCACTAGCTCTGAGTCATCTAGGCTATTCAGGAGGTTAGTCTAGTGCAATTAGTACTACTCAATTCCGAGGCATGTGATTCCATCAAGTTTTACGGCAAATTTGATGGTAGTACACCACATCACTCTGTGTGATAATATCTAACATCAATACTGGCCGGCCTGGTCACCAATAGGCTGGTAAGGCACTGCTTACCATATTCACCCGATTTAGCGCACCGTTCGGGTACAAGTTGGAAAAAATTTCTGTAGCAGGGGTTTTATCTAACATTCGTATAACCGCACCCTCCAATAAGTGCCGATCGCGGTGTTACGTACCGCAACAAGAAATGGCCCATAGATGGCAGTTACAGTCGCCATCTATATACCTTCTCATTCTACTAAAACAGTAGAAATTCAACATGAGGAGACGATCTTTGGCGCTTGCTGGTCCCCCATAATCAGCGAAAAATTGGGGGGGGGGGGGGGGGGGGTGCGCTTATTTAAGACTGCGCTTAATCGGGCGAATACGGTACTTTATACACATAGCATGTACACATTGCCTGCTATAAGATTTTGAAGAAGTTCCTCTCAATGGGTCATGGAGATGGCTTTGTGGCCCAGGGACAACCTCGAATAAATTTGGGCCACCTCCTATTGAAATAATTGGACTGTCTGAAATGCAACAAAAAATTTTAAGACAATAATACAAAAAAATTAAATAATCCTGATCAGTTAGAAAGTGTATAAGCAAAAAGAAAAGTAATTTTTATTTTGGAAATTTTCTATGACAGATATGTATGAAATGGTAAGAATGCGTTTATGGCCTAAGTCATTACTTATCTCCTTGAGACTCTCAATCAACATAGAATATTGTACTCTTTGTGGAAATCTGATATCTTTATTCTCTAATTGAAGCCTTTTTAAAGTGTTTGCAAGTTAAAGTATTGGCCAGGGGAGGGGGTACCAGGCACATTTACATGTGCTCAATTTTTAATATTGGTTTCTTCACCATGTTTCATGTTTTATCCTTTGGGAAATTGTCCTTATATCTGAGCAAGGGAAGAGAGGTTCAAATTATAATATACTATGAGGTACTTAACAAGTTTTCTCTGAGGAGGGTTATAAGCATATGGTTTGCTGCTGTTAAAAGAAGTTGTGTTATTTTTTTGGCATTTGTAGTTATCGTACATGGGCATGTTTGCTGCGGCTGTGCAGCAGGAGAGCGCTGCTGCTGCTGCTGCCTGCGCCGCCACTACAAGCTTCTCCACTCAGGAGGTATAGAACTCAACACCCACACCCACCCATATTATCAGGCAGCCATTTTCACACACACACACACCCACCTGTAGATAGTCACAGTGTGGGTAGCTTCCGCCTACATGTGTCATGCATGTTGTCACTTTCATACTAGAATACCAAGCACATCTACACATGCTCAATTTTCAATATTGGATTCTTCACCATGTTTTATGTACCTTTTTGCTTCAGAAATGTACTAATACATCACTATTAGAATATCCTGCACTATGTTAAATGTACCATGTATACAATATCATCCTTCCACCATATGTGGTGTACCTAGTATCTTAGAGTACTATCTCTGAAAGACTGTATTATTATTAAATATAAGAATACCCTCCACCATGTTTAATTTACTCTAAATTTTTATATTAGAATTATACCCCAATATATCCCAAACTTGATTAATGTACTCCCAAAAAGCAAACAAACAAACAAGATCTATTCCTAAGTTGAAGGTTAGAACTTGGTTGCAAGAGCATTTTTTTGGAAAATATTGTGAGAAATGTTGATCAGAACACAATTGACAACTCTCCTTTGATATTTTGTGATTTGTCATTATTTTAAAAAGTTATTGACAAAAGTGTTTTAGTACAGCTCCAGGCATGATTGGTTAGGTTTATTAGGTTGTCAGAACATCCAGGGTCTCATAGAAAAAGTTGCTTATATTTATGTAGATCTCACCATGATTCCCATCCACTTATACCCATGATATTGTTGTACTCACTTAGCGCACACCTTTTGGGATTATCACGAAAACAATGAAGGCATAATGAAATTATCAGGGCTGACCCGGCCATTTCAGAAGGTAAGTTTGTGCAGTCTGAGATGCATGAATGATAATACTCGTATTGATGCTATAGTACCTGCCTCCAAAGTGAGAATCTTTAAAATAACATCCCCTTACTGGAGGGAAGATGGTTCTGTGGTATGCTAGGGTGATCAGTAGTGATTCTAGATACCCCAACAACCCTCTCAGGCTGCAATAGTATGGACTAAATAACCATGAATGATGGCGCCCTTTTGTGGGTGGGTTACTTCATTAAAATATGGTGGAATGCATTAAGGACTAATAGCTGGATTAAATTCAAACATAAGTTAATGAAATTCACATTACACTTCATTAAAGGCTGCACTAGTTCTGTCTGATTATATAAGCAAGCAGAGGGTGAAAAATTAAACAACCTTATTCAAGTAATATTCTGGTGCATTTTTTTTATCGAGTAAGGATAAAGACTTCTTTTTGCACAGAATCAGAGATAAGTGTTATATACATTCTAAAATCTCATGTTTTCACATGTAAAGGGGTCATAAAATCATTGGTATATCGCTTCCTTTCTTATATAAATCTTAGAATACTCATTCCAGTACTATCTCCATTTGACTGTGCATAAGCCATTTATGCTTGCATGGAGATATCTTTGACAAATGTTGTCTGGACAAATGATTCTTTTCAAAACAACTGGAAACACTCATAAATCAATGGTTAATCATGAAGGAGAGTTGTTAGTTTCTGATCAAGATTTCTCCCAATTTCTTTCTGGACACTGTTTGATTAGGCGATATCAGTAAAACAAAATAGTCAAGTTTTGGGTACTTAAAACAGCATCAATGGGTCAATGGATAGGAAGTTACTGTAATGCATTTTAGATGGCAGCAAATCTCCGACTAGAATCATGGTCCAAGCAAAACTTCATAATGTGATGATTAAACATGTAGACTTAAGTGGCCAAAAGCCCCAAATGGGAATTTTAATTTCCGAGTAGCTCTTTTTTCTTGGTCTCAAATTAACGGGGAGTATCTGGGATTTACGTAAGTACCGTGCCCCCATTTGGGGACACAACCAGATTTTTTATAGAACCGGTTAAGCATACCACCCCATGATTAGCTTGGTGACCAATTTTAGGGCAAATATACTGGAAAAAAGATGGGTTGGGTGTAGAATATTTGGCCAAAAAATTTCGAAATATCTATTGAACAGATGGATTTGTTGGTTCTTTGGGATCAAACAAATATGATTAATTTAGCTTAAAATTGGGGTATAGATTGAGAGGTATATATCTGTATTATTTCTATATTGAATCCTTACATTTAATTTATTCTTTTATATAGTCACTAAGCTTTGACACAGACACATGGTAGCTTGACCTATTTATGGTCCTAGTTCCCCTTGAAGCACATTGTCCATATAGGCGAGCGGCTGAGGACCAGATTTCAGAAATTTAATCAACCCGAGAGT
This sequence comes from Maea johnstoni, assembly GCA_963942565.1. NCBI lineage: Eukaryota > Metazoa > Annelida > Polychaeta > Spionida > Magelonidae > Maea > Maea johnstoni. The sequence goes on along the minus strand of OZ012689.1, from coordinate 28,165,065 downwards.
CATACGGACACAACATAGCTCATTTGAAAGCTTGTTTTCTGCACTTTAAGATGGCATATGTTGTGGAAATCAAATGTGGTCAGGTTTTTCTGAAATCAACTAAAGGTACTGACATGTTGAAAAAAAATTGTCAAAAATCATGAAAACGAAAAGTATTTTTAATGAAACAACATAATGAGGATATTCAAGAACACAGTATTCTAAAATTTGGCCAGTGTGTATATACTATTAAAAAAATTAATTGAACTTTCAGAGGTATTTGCAGGGGGAAAAAAATACGATTTTATCATAAATTTTCACATTTTTTTGTATTTATTTTCAAATGCATAAAGCATTTTCACCTATATATCAGTCTGTAAGACAGAGAGAGCACTACATCATACACAAATATAAAGCTGGAACTATATTCTTTCTAATGAGACCAGATTTGAGTGGATCGGTAGATAAATGTACAAGTTGTGGGACTTTGATTACCCCTACCCCCATTATGAAAAATATGACAAAAATGTGAAAAAATCTGAAAATATATATTTTTAAATCATTTATGTACAAATAAGATTGTAATGACATTGGAAGTCATTTAAATTGTTCAGAAAGGAGTATGTTGCATAACTAAGTGATTTTACATCAAATCTGTTTCTTATCTCCTGAAGTTCAAGATATCCAGGAACACTTGTGTTTATGTACACCAATGCTGTGTCAACCACACTACAATTGTCATTTAAATGTGATAGTTAACTAGGAATTTGCTTTGCTATATCCCAGCATGTCTTTCACAGTGATATTGCACATCCTATGAACCATTGTGTGAATACTTCCAGTCTTCACTTGCTTCCCAAGGGCAAAGTTCCATGGAAGACATCTCTTACTGGTAGCAGACAGTATTTCGAGCACTGTTTCCGACCTTTGTAATTGCAAATAAGGTCTTGCAGAACCTCAGACCCGAGGGGACTAAGCTTCCGAGTCTGCTGCCGCTAATTAGGCAGAGGATTATAAAATCTAAAGTTAAAATACGTTCATCCAATGTCAGTGTTTTGATGAAAGAAGGGGTGTTTGTTTACTGGAAAAAATGTCAGCGTTTTTGAAAATAAGGGTCCTTTTCTGGCCTGGAATCAGTGCTTTAGGGGTAACCACCTGACCTCTGACATTTTAGGACCTCCATGAAAAATAAGTATTAAAATGTCACAGTCCTTCCATCCACAATCATAATCATACCCTGCTGTGCTGCGTGAGATGACAACCATATTTTGGTTTGCCAGAATGCTCTCCTCACATGTTGCAAATGTTTGCCTCACATGGAGGTTGTTTAATAAAGCTAGCATTCTTTCTCAAACTAGTTTGACCCACAGTCAGTTCATGTCTTTGGCATCATTGCTAGATCTTCTTTTAGGATCATACAAGGTCAAATTGAGCAATCTATCACAGTAAGCTAGGTCAGATAACATTAAGGGATTTTCCATAACTATCTAAAACACTATCCTTTTCCCTCTTGCTTGCATCAAACATTGCTGAGGTGGACTGAGTGAATGAAATTTTAAAAGCACATTTGCACATAAAGACCATTTAGTGCCTTAAAGTATTCCTGAAAAGCTGTCCCCTGTCATTGTTAAGGAACAATGACAAAGCATAATAATTCTAGGTGAAAGAAAAAAAGATGGAGAATAATAGCAGAGTCTTCAGATCCAGAGGACCAACAGATCTTTTAAATGTATGGTATCCATAGAGAGATCCACACATCCCCCTTTCATAGGGTGAGCAGTATGCCACTCCAGCTTAGGGTTCTGCGGGAGGTGCAAACTCCTATTGCAAACCATTGAACAAGCATATATGGTATGTCGCTTGCAGGGTTTGCTGAGTTGGAATCATATCCAGTAGGTGCATGCACTGCTGGCTATATTTTACAGAAGGTAGGTGTGGAAGCCTTGCTGATGGCATGAACTGGAATGAAGCATCTTTTGTCTGCAGTGTTCAGTTATCCTTTACACCCACTGGTCGTTCCTTTGAGGTGTGCAAGGACTAGGCCCCCAAAATCCAGAGATTTTTTGAGTTGAAACTCATGTCTCTCCATTAAGGGGTCTCTCAAAGGCCTAGCGCCAGCCCATCTCCTGCGAAGGGTCGGTATTGGACACTTTTCATCCAAGATAAGGAGCCTGCAGGACCCTGCAGGCTCCAGGGGTGCCACAATGAAGTCTTCCCATAAAAGAGATGTGAGAGCACCCTTCCCATCCACTTCATCCTTTTCCCGATACCTATCTGCAAAGATGCAGACAAAGAAAGCACTTTGTAGCAGAAACACTCTAAATTACTGCAGTTGGGAGGGGGTGGGGGTATGTCCAGGCCAATGGCTATGGTCTCAGCCACCCTGTGTGTCCTTCCGGATCAGTCTGAGGTCCTGCTGAGGGCACGCTGGAGCAACAACTGACCTAGCCTCTAGCTAAGATGTTTGTCCCTCATGCTGCACCACCCATGCTGCAGCTTCTAGCAGATTTACACTCTTCAGCCATGTCAATGGCATCCGTGGCAACAATTCCAAAGGGGCTCTCCCCTGATGAAGAGCACACCAATCTCTTCATAAAGGTGGATGTGCTGTCACAGAATCTGACCGCAATCACTTGGGAATGAATGAATAAGTGTTTTAAGGCACATTGACACACAAAGGTCATTTAGTGCCATAAGATATTAGTAAAAAGTGGTCCTTTTTCATTGTTGAGGAACAATGACTAAGCATAAGTATTCTAGATGAAGGAAGAAAAAAGAGGTAGAGTAAGAGCAGAGCCTTCTGATCCATGAGGACCAATGAATATTTTAGATGCAGGGTACCAACAGACAGATCCCCTTCTTTTATAAGGCCAGCAGGGTGCCTCACCAGCTTAGGGTTCCCCGGAACTCCTATTGCACACCACAAGATGGGCCCTTTGCAGGGTCCATCACTTGGGTGCTCACTCCGATCAGGCCCAGAATATCACCTATCCGGACCCCTCCAGCCTAGACTGCCAGTCCGAGGTCTGAAGATGAGGAGGCATTAAGCAATCTCTCTGCCTTTGAGCTTAACACTCAAAATGATGGCGCACTTGATATTAACGTTGTACGTGACAAGTCAACAGCACTCAGACAGGCCAGGGGCCATAGCCAACACTGTCTCTAACCCTGATTTGCACAACCCCCAAGGAGATGCATCTGTTTGGCAAGTAACTGGGACAGTGGAGATAGTCTGCTTCGCTTTCAAGAAATTCATCCCACTTTTGTGCCAGCTCTCTACCTCCTGGCCTTTGAGGTCCTGGCACCCTCCGCCAAACCTGATAGGCCACCCCAGAGGTGATTGACCTTCATCTGAGTATTGGAGATTGCCTCCGCTTCATATGTCTGGGTCCTGTGGGCCTACCCGACAGTCAGGATAGCAAATCATGACTTGAGGACCCAATTGCGTATGTGAAGTCTTGGATTAATCCGGACTTCAACCCAAAGAAACCCTTTAGTTCGTCATCAATTTTGCATTGTTGTAACACTGATAGACTGGGGAAAAGGCTTGAGGACCACTCAACAACAATGAGTCGTCTTAGCATTACAGGTCCAGATGCATGTGTTCATTTATTCCGCACCCCTGGAACAGCAGAAGATGGGCTCGCATCTCACATCCCGTGTGTGGGTGCTCCAGACAATCTGCACGGGTTACCGTATCGATTTTACTCGCTGGTGTTGTCTGACCCGTCTCCACTTTGAACCAGGGAGAGCCATCGTCTCACCTTAGAGATGGGCCTCCAGAAAATACTTAAAAGACAAGCAATTCAAATTGTATACCCTCTGCTAAACAGGCTCAGCTTCTACTTTTCCCTCTTATAATTGGATGAGAGAGGCTGGAGGTCCATTTTCCATTCAAAATCTCTTAAACTCCTGGTTGTCCATCCGACCTTCAGGATGGACACCCTCCAATCAGTCCTTGTCTTTCTAGGAAAGTATATCCACCTGTCTCAGGCATTTGCCTTGTCCAGTTTACAGGTATGTGGGGCAGTCCCTCTAGATTTAGAGGATGCCTACTTTCACGGTGTGATGGTACAGTGTACCAGTTAAAGGTGATCCCCTTTTGCCTCTCAACTGTCCCAAGGACATTCACTCATCAAGACGTGTGGATTAAATCTGTTCCAGTATCTTGATGATTCAAGGGGGGGGGGGGGGGGGGGGGGGGGGTGGAGGGGTGCTAGGGGGGGGGGGGGGGGGGTAAAAAAAACTAATCAAACACCCCTTTTCTCTTATCAAAACTTTAGATTTTATAATCCTCTGCCTGCTTAGCGGCAGCAGACTCAGAAGTCCAGTCACTTTGGAAGTCAGTCGGCGTCAGAGCCATGGATATTTCGTGGATTGTAAGGGGATTTTCACCCCCCACACTTTGTACCTGGGTTCAAAAAAGTACCCCTCTTTTACAAATCATGGACATGCGGAGTTCTTAAAAAAGACCCCTTCTTCTGTGAAATACTTAA
>OZ012689.1:27942646-28160390 GCA_963942565.1 Maea johnstoni | reverse complement strand
TCCATACTATTGCAGCTGAGAGGGTTGTTGGGGTATCTAGAATCACTACTGATCACCCTAGCATACCACAGAACCATCTTCCCTCCAGTAAGGGGATGTTATTTTAAAGATTCTCACTTTGGAGGCAGGTACTATAGCATCAATACGAGTATTATCATTCATGCATCTCAGACTGCACAAACTTACCTTCTGAAATGCCGGGTCAGCCCTGATAATTTCATTATGCCTTCATTGTTTTCGTTGATAATCCCAAAAAGGCTGTGCGCTCAAGTGAGTACAACAATATCATGGGTCTAAGTGGATGGGAATCATGGTGAGATCTACATAAATATAAGCAACTCTTTCTATGAGACCCTGGACTGTTCTGACAACCTAATAACCTAACCAATCATGCCTGGAGCTGTACTTAAACACTTTCTGTCAATAACTTTTTAAAATAATGACAAATCACAAAATATCAAAGGAGAGTTGTAATTGTGTTCTGATCAAGATTTCTCACCAATTTCTTTCTGGACACTGTTTGATTAGGCGATATCAGTAAAACAAAATAGTCAAGTTTTGGGTACTTAAAACAGCATCAATGGGTCAATGGATAGAAGTTACTGTAATGCATTTTAGATGGCAGCAAATCTCCGACTAGAATCATGGTCCAAGCAAAACTTCATAATGTGATGATTAAACATGTAGACTTAAGTGGCCAAAAGCCCCAAATGGGAATTTTAATTTCCGAGTAGCTCTTTTTTCTTGGTCTCAAATTAACGGGGAGTATCTGGGATTTACGTAAGTACCGTGCCCCCATTTGGGGACACAACCAGATTTTTTATAGAACCGGTTAAGCATACCACCCCATGATTAGCTTGGTGACCAATTTTAGGGCAAATATACTGGAAAAAAGATGGGTTGGGTGTAGAATATTTGGCCAAAAAATTTCGAAATATCTATTGAACAGATGGATTTGTTGGTTCTTTGGGATCAAACAAATATGATTAATTTAGCTTAAAATTGGGGTATAGATTGAGAGGTATATATCTGTATTATTTCTATATTGAATCCTTACATTTAATTTATTCTTTTATATAGTCACTAAGCTTTGACACAGACACATGGTAGCTTGACCTATTTATGGTCCTAGTTCCCTTGAAGCACATTGTCCATATAGGGAGCGGCTGAGGACCAGATTTCAGAAATTTAATCAACCCGAGAGTCATACGGACACAACATAGCTCATTTGAAAGCTTGTTTTCTGCACTTTAAGATGGCATATGTTGTGGAAATCAAATGTGGTCAGGTTTTTCTGAAATCAACTAAAGGTACTGACATGTTGAAAAAAAATTGTCAAAAATCATGAAAACGAAAAGTATTTTTAATGAAACAACATAATGAGGATATTCAAGAACACAGTATTCTAAAATTTGGCCAGTGTGTATATACTATTAAAAAAATTAATTGAACTTTCAGAGGTATTTGCAGGGGGAAAAAAATACGATTTTATCATAAATTTTCACATTTTTTTGTATTTATTTTCAAATGCATAAAGCATTTTCACCTATATATCAGTCTGTAAGACAGAGAGAGCACTACATCATACACAAATATAAAGCTGGAACTATATTCTTTCTAATGAGACCAGATTTGAGTGGATCGGTAGATAAATGTACAAGTTGTGGGACTTTGATTACCCCTACCCCCATTATGAAAAATATGACAAAAATGTGAAAAAATCTGAAAATATATATTTTTAAATCATTTATGTACAAATAAGATTGTAATGACATTGGAAGTCATTTAAATTGTTCAGAAAGGAGTATGTTGCATAACTAAGTGATTTTACATCAAATCTGTTTCTTATCTCCTGAAGTTCAAGATATCCAGGAACACTTGTGTTTATGTACACCAATGCTGTGTCAACCACACTACAATTGTCATTTAAATGTGATAGTTAACTAGGAATTTGCTTTGCTATATCCCAGCATGTCTTTCACAGTGATATTGCACATCCTATGAACCATTGTGTGAATACTTCCAGTCTTCACTTGCTTCCCAAGGGCAAAGTTCCATGGAAGACATCTCTTACTGGTAGCAGACAGTATTTCGAGCACTGTTTCCGACCTTTGTAATTGCAAATAAGGTCTTGCAGAACCTCAGACCCGAGGGGACTAAGCTTCCGAGTCTGCTGCCGCTAATTAGGCAGAGGATTATAAAATCTAAAGTTAAAATACGTTCATCCAATGTCAGTGTTTTGATGAAAGAAGGGGTGTTTGTTTACTGGAAAAAATGTCAGCGTTTTTGAAAATAAGGGTCCTTTTCTGGCCTGGAATCAGTGCTTTAGGGGTAACCACCTGACCTCTGACATTTTAGGACCTCCATGAAAAATAAGTATTAAAATGTCACAGTCCTTCCATCCACAATCATAATCATACCCTGCTGTGCTGCGTGAGATGACAACCATATTTTGGTTTGCCAGAATGCTCTCCTCACATGTTGCAAATGTTTGCCTCACATGGAGGTTGTTTAATAAAGCTAGCATTCTTTCTCAAACTAGTTTGACCCACAGTCAGTTCATGTCTTTGGCATCATTGCTAGATCTTCTTTTAGGATCATACAAGGTCAAATTGAGCAATCTATCACAGTAAGCTAGGTCAGATAACATTAAGGGATTTTCCATAACTATCTAAAACACTATCCTTTTCCCTCTTGCTTGCATCAAACATTGCTGAGGTGGACTGAGTGAATGAAATTTTAAAAGCACATTTGCACATAAAGACCATTTAGTGCCTTAAAGTATTCCTGAAAAGCTGTCCCCTGTCATTGTTAAGGAACAATGACAAAGCATAATAATTCTAGGTGAAAGAAAAAAAGATGGAGAATAATAGCAGAGTCTTCAGATCCAGAGGACCAACAGATCTTTTAAATGTATGGTATCCATAGAGAGATCCACACATCCCCCTTTCATAGGGTGAGCAGTATGCCACTCCAGCTTAGGGTTCTGCGGGAGGTGCAAACTCCTATTGCAAACCATTGAACAAGCATATATGGTATGTCGCTTGCAGGGTTTGCTGAGTTGGAATCATATCCAGTAGGTGCATGCACTGCTGGCTATATTTTACAGAAGGTAGGTGTGGAAGCCTTGCTGATGGCATGAACTGGAATGAAGCATCTTTTGTCTGCAGTGTTCAGTTATCCTTTACACCCACTGGTCGTTCCTTTGAGGTGTGCAAGGACTAGGCCCCCAAAATCCAGAGATTTTTTGAGTTGAAACTCATGTCTCTCCATTAAGGGGTCTCTCAAAGGCCTAGCGCCAGCCCATCTCCTGCGAAGGGTCGGTATTGGACACTTTTCATCCAAGATAAGGAGCCTGCAGGACCCTGCAGGCTCCAGGGGTGCCACAATGAAGTCTTCCCATAAAAGAGATGTGAGAGCACCCTTCCCATCCACTTCATCCTTTTCCCGATACCTATCTGCAAAGATGCAGACAAAGAAAGCACTTTGTAGCAGAAACACTCTAAATTACTGCAGTTGGGAGGGGGTGGGGGTATGTCCAGGCCAATGGCTATGGTCTCAGCCACCCTGTGTGTCCTTCCGGATCAGTCTGAGGTCCTGCTGAGGGCACGCTGGAGCAACAACTGACCTAGCCTCTAGCTAAGATGTTTGTCCCTCATGCTGCACCACCCATGCTGCAGCTTCTAGCAGATTTACACTCTTCAGCCATGTCAATGGCATCCGTGGCAACAATTCCAAAGGGGCTCTCCCCTGATGAAGAGCACACCAATCTCTTCATAAAGGTGGATGTGCTGTCACAGAATCTGACCGCAATCACTTGGGAATGAATGAATAAGTGTTTTAAGGCACATTGACACACAAAGGTCATTTAGTGCCATAAGATATTAGTAAAAAGTGGTCCTTTTTCATTGTTGAGGAACAATGACTAAGCATAAGTATTCTAGATGAAGGAAGAAAAAAGAGGTAGAGTAAGAGCAGAGCCTTCTGATCCATGAGGACCAATGAATATTTTAGATGCAGGGTACCAACAGACAGATCCCCTTCTTTTATAAGGCCAGCAGGGTGCCTCACCAGCTTAGGGTTCCCCGGAACTCCTATTGCACACCACAAGATGGGCCCTTTGCAGGGTCCATCACTTGGGTGCTCACTCCGATCAGGCCCAGAATATCACCTATCCGGACCCCTCCAGCCTAGACTGCCAGTCCGAGGTCTGAAGATGAGGAGGCATTAAGCAATCTCTCTGCCTTTGAGCTTAACACTCAAAATGATGGCGCACTTGATATTAACGTTGTACGTGACAAGTCAACAGCACTCAGACAGGCCAGGGGCCATAGCCAACACTGTCTCTAACCCTGATTTGCACAACCCCCAAGGAGATGCATCTGTTTGGCAAGTAACTGGGACAGTGGAGATAGTCTGCTTCGCTTTCAAGAAATTCATCCCACTTTTGTGCCAGCTCTCTACCTCCTGGCCTTTGAGGTCCTGGCACCCTCCGCCAAACCTGATAGGCCACCCCAGAGGTGATTGACCTTCATCTGAGTATTGGAGATTGCCTCCGCTTCATATGTCTGGGTCCTGTGGGCCTACCCGACAGTCAGGATAGCAAATCATGACTTGAGGACCCAATTGCGTATGTGAAGTCTTGGATTAATCCGGACTTCAACCCAAAGAAACCCTTTAGTTCGTCATCAATTTTGCATTGTTGTAACACTGATAGACTGGGGAAAAGGCTTGAGGACCACTCAACAACAATGAGTCGTCTTAGCATTACAGGTCCAGATGCATGTGTTCATTTATTCCGCACCCCTGGAACAGCAGAAGATGGGCTCGCATCTCACATCCCGTGTGTGGGTGCTCCAGACAATCTGCACGGGTTACCGTATCGATTTTACTCGCTGGTGTTGTCTGACCCGTCTCCACTTTGAACCAGGGAGAGCCATCGTCTCACCTTAGAGATGGGCCTCCAGAAAATACTTAAAAGACAAGCAATTCAAATTGTATACCCTCTGCTAAACAGGCTCAGCTTCTACTTTTCCCTCTTATAATTGGATGAGAGAGGCTGGAGGTCCATTTTCCATTCAAAATCTCTTAAACTCCTGGTTGTCCATCCGACCTTCAGGATGGACACCCTCCAATCAGTCCTTGTCTTTCTAGGAAAGTATATCCACCTGTCTCAGGCATTTGCCTTGTCCAGTTTACAGGTATGTGGGCAGTCCCTCTAGATTTAGAGGATGCCTACTTTCACGGTGTGATGGTACAGTGTACCAGTTAAAGGTGATCCCCTTTTGCCTCTCAACTGTCCCAAGGACATTCACTCATCAAGACGTGTGGATTAAATCTGTTCCAGTATCTTGATGATTCAAGGGGGGGGGGGGGGGGGGGGGGGGGGTGGAGGGGTGCTAGGGGGGGGGGGGGGGGGGTAAAAAAAACTAATCAAACACCCCTTTCTCTTATCAAAACTTTAGATTTTATAATCCTCTGCCTGCTTAGCGGCAGCAGACTCAGAAGTCCAGTCACTTTGGAAGTCAGTCGGCGTCAGAGCCATGGATATTTCGTGGATTGTAAGGGGATTTTCACCCCCCACACTTTGTACCTGGGTTCAAAAAAGTACCCCTCTTTTACAAATCATGGACATGCGGAGTTCTTAAAAAAGACCCCTTCTTCTGTGAAATACTTAAAGTGGGTGCGGCCCCACTCTGTACCTGACAGCCCCCCCCCCCCCTGACCGAGTTCTGATAGTCTCTAGGGTCCACTCTGGATCAGGTGAGGGCACTGGCCCATCCATCAAAGATTGGGCCAACTGGCTCCATCACCTGATTAGGCAGGTTCTAAGGGAGGGCAGCTCCTTGGCCTGCCTTTGGAGCTCCTTGATTTGACACTTGGCCAGTAACTGAATCTTTGGGCCAGGAGGCCCATATGCCCTCTCCCTCTTTCTCTCCACTTGATGAACTAAAGACTGCAGCTTTTACTCAAAGACACTAATTAGTACATTCCACTTAAACTTCTATAGTAATATATGTCTTGACCCTTGGCAGCGGTGACAGCTACAATGAACAGCCACCTAGTGGCTAGTTCATGAACTAAAACAAATTGTCTAACTTAGCTGTCTAACTTAGAAATAGTCCAAGAAAATGTCCACAAGGACCGCAAATGTATCAAGACATCACCTGCCAGTTGTCTGAATTAAAAAAATATTTTTTCGATTTTTTCGTATTTTAGTTGCATTTTTCAGAATAGGGGTAGGGGTAAGTAAACTTCCTTCACTAAGTCCTGAAAAGCCAATCCATTTCAAAATTGGTCTCAAATGAAAGCTGAGATGATAAGCTTTCTAATAGCATTTTATATGACACACTCTGGTATGCAAACCCTGTTTTAAAAAAACAAAATATCACTCCTCGAAAAAAATTATACCAAAAAAAGCTCAAATTTGTCTAAAAATTCACATTTTTTCAGGTTTAAAACAATTTTAGCTGAATGAAACTTTTTGTATAAGATAATACATTGACTTAACTCACTTTTCACTGCTATTTGATTGCAGGTTATTGATTTGCAAGTTTAGAATAAAAAAATAAGAAATTTGTGTTTTTTACATAATTTTACCTAACCATATGATATAACAAGCAATTTTCAGAAAAACCTGACCACATTTGAATTCCACAACATACTTTTTCTAAAAGTATAGAAAATCAGCTTTAAAATGACATATGTTTTATCTGTATGACTCTCGGGTTGATTAAACTCCTTAATTAGAGCCCTTTTTCCAAGTTTGCCGCTCGCCTAATACACTATGATACTCTGTAGCACTTACCTATAATGATAAGGTCAGGCGTTGTGAAAAATGTTTTCAATAAGATAGTTGTGATTATGCAACAAATATTTTCCCCTCCATAAAGTCTTTATTAATTAGTGATATCTAATAATGAAAATAATCAGTAATTTTAGAGTGCCCCTCTATTTGAGTGGAATAATTTGCTATTTGATGTACTATTAGGATGTTCTCAAATAATTACTACAACATTTTCATTTATTTGCACTTTAGCAATGTTGTAATCTCTATGCTGAAAGAAAAGTATTCCTTCATGTGTTGATTTGGTGAACTGTTAATTATAAGATGTGTAAATATGTTTTCCTTTCTAGAGAAAGTAATTGATTAGAGTAGTGGCAAGGTGTATCATTAGGCTGGGGGAGGACTGCTCTAGACTTGAAATGTGTTTTTAATAATAATTATCTGGGACTCCAATGTTTCCTTTATAAATTGAATTAGATTTTTATTTTGAGGATTTTCTTTTATTTAGAATATACAATTTTCATTTTTGAAATTTAAAATGCATCTTGATGTTCATGCATTCATGCTCAAAACTTGCATTGAAAAATGCTAAACTATTTTGTCAGAAAATTAAATTTTTGTTGCAAGATGAATTATTCTCTGCTTCAGAGATTTCTAATTGATGCTTTTGTTAGAGAGTTCTACCATTTTGATGTGCCACTAAAATAGTTTGTATTGAGTAGCCTATAGGATGGAATGGGTTAAAATGTTAGTGAATGACTCTGCCACCAGGGGGCTCTGATATGTTAACCCTTTCATTCCTAGAGGGAAGGGCCATCTGAATCAATGATACTTGCTCAAAATATTTTGATAGTAAAGCGTGAATGTTGAAATTATTTGTAAAAGCGATGTAGATTGAGTTATTACTTACATTTTCCGTCAGTTTTCTTTTTTTGAAAAATATTTTCATGTGAATAGTATCACCAAAATATGCGGTACTAAATGAACAGGTACAATTAGGGATGTCATCGATAGTCGATAAATCGACATTTTCACTTTGTCAATTAAATAGAATCGAATGATTGGGTATCGAATTGAAATAACCGATATTCTGTACCCCAATAATGGTGTATGATTATCAATAAAAAATTATCCAATGATTATCCAATCAAAAAATAAATCAATTAATAAAATTTCATATCAATGACATCACTAGGTATAATATCTCTTTTTGATCAGCTTCCCCTCCATGTTTTCAGGCGGAGACTGCTCCTCTGACCCCCAGGTCATAGTGACCTTGACCTTGGGCAGCAGCAGCAGGTAGATATGATGGAGTTTCCGCTTCCTGCAAAAACCAGCACTCTCGCATGCTTCCATACGCATCTGGGAAAGTCAAAGACTGAAACTGATGCCAAAAATGATGCAAGTTACCAAAGACCCATAAGAATTTAAACCAAATCATTTATATCATTTATTCCTAATTTAGTATACCCACACATTTTTTCGAAATATCATGTTTTTCAAAAATTGTGAATGGTTACGGTTGTAAAACGCTATCAAAAATAAATTTCATTTGTAACCATATTTTTTCATTGGGGGATGGGGACAGAAATGACTCTTTTCATTGTTATCAAAATTCATGACTGAAAATGCATCTTTTTTAGTCCTTGATATTACGATATGGTCAAGTTCAGTTCTTCTTTCTCAGTGCACCTGTTGCTATTAATGAAGGTCTGTGGTATGAAAAAACATATAGAAAGTACTTAAATATTAATCTTTTCATAGTCAAAATACAAAACTTGCCAGAATTGTACCAAATTGCATTCTATACCACAGACATTCCATTTGTACTTCTTTCCTCTTGGTTTTCAGGTCAGAACTGCTCACAATCTCCCATGCAAAGTTCAGAGCACTAAATCTGAATATTCTAAGACTGAAAATATTTTATGATGTATAATTCAAAGAACTGTTGGAAATATAACAAACTAAAAGGAACCATTGCTGCATTCATGTTACTCACAAATGAATATTGATACGAAAAACTTGTGTCGATTACTATTTTGAGTTCAAATATAACAAAAGGATGAAAACAGATGATTGATAAAAATGACCTAGTTTTGAACCTTCATATTAGATTAGTTCTCTGTGCTTTGCCTTAGAACTGGGACTATCACCTGGACGACCTTTGACCCCTACTGCAGCTACATACAGTAGATACCTTTGCCGTAGTTCTACACTATAGATGCCTCTCCATGGAGCCTTCAAAACTTATCTTATCATTTTGCATGAAGTTTTTTCTCTTCCAGATTTTTCCCATCACATTCACACCTTTGCATTACCAAAGTGCCATGGTGATGTAACACGTTCCCATATAGTGTCTCCATAAGGAATCAGCTTGAGGGATTTATTCTTTAGAATGGTACAAAATTCATATTAACCCATTCATGCCTTGAGGTCTCCTTGACGAGTGTTGTCTGGACCTGGGGTACTCATAAAAAATAGCATTGAAATAAAGCAAGTATTGACAAAATATTTGAAGGAGACTAGTAGATAGAGTTCTGATGAACACCTCCTCTTCAAATATTTTCTCAAGATTGCTTTCGTTAGAGAAATATCGCCAAATTGGTCAGGCAGGCATGAATGGGTTAATATAAAGTCTGTTCTTTTCCATCCTCTCAGATAGAGTTTCAAAATAGTTGAAGGGCTTTGGTTATTTTTCACTATAGGGCACTTGTTTATGTCAGAAAGGTTAGAGTCCCCTCTGGATCCTCAAAAGGAAATTGCTATAAAAATGTGTTACAACGTGAAAGACTGTCAATGGTGCCTTTGCAGCTGAAACACCTCACAGGTTTATTTATAAGGAGAGGTGAATTTCTGCCGAGCTCTGAGTTTCTATATTGCCAAGGTATAAGCTATGCTGTTGAAAGAAACATAAATCCTAATGCATCTAAATAAATAGTCAAATAAGCCTCATTCTCTGATCATGAATTATGTATCCTTTCTCATACTGGGAGACAGCTACAGTTACGTATATGCTATTTTAGTGGTGTCTTGATCGTAGGAGTCAAAGAGCCTTAATTTGCTGCAATCCTTTTCACAGAAGGATCAGCCTTAATGTGGATATATATATATATATATATATATATATATATATATATATATATATATATATATATATATATATATATATATATATATATATATATATATCATATAATTTATATGTTTCATATATAATATATAGACTATATACTGCTCTGGTGGTACCTGACAAATATAAGATACTCATTTGGCTTCCTTGGTGGCAGCATCAAATCAACACTTTTCTTGTAGGCTTCATAGAGAGCTTTTCTCTACCTGTATATATAAGGTTGCATGTCCCTTGAGATGTTTTATATCTATGCATGCTTCTGTACGCGCCATAATCTGATCTTCAGGCTTTTTTGTTCTCATAGTTTTGTATTTCATGCATTTTAATGCAATCCTCACTCTTCCATACAGGACTCTTTCAGCTGTAGCAAAATCATAGAATAATGCTTGTGTTGTCTGCACATGATTAACATTTGATATTTCAGCGCTTATTAGTTATTGGAGTTTAATGGTGGTTCATTAGTTCTTACCATAGAACCTAGCATTTATATTCAGATAAAAATCTAAATTGGGCTGTTTCCACATTTCAAGTAAGATAAATTAAACACACAAAGCAAATAAAAGTTATGTTTTGATATGTAAATGCCCCTGTCACACTGTCCTGAAGTTGCCATCGTATGACTACACAATCAGGGAACTGGTCAAGTTCAGGTGTGATCGAAATTAGAACTAGATGATAACATCATCTGAATCATCCATCGTGATGTGCTTCGGATTTAACCCTTATGCTGCTGATGGCGAAGTTGGCCAATACAAAATAAACAAAAATCTTGAAAAATCACCGAAACCCTGGCATATGGGTACTCATATGAAAGTACTCAGTGAGAGCTATCCAATGAGTACCAACATGACAGGGTTTAGATGGTTTTCCAAAATATTTGCGTCCTTATGCTTTGCACGAAAGTAGCCTCAGCATTAATAATATTAATAATTGATATTTGATATAGCGCCCTTTCCACCTATAATGTTCAAAAGCGCTTTAGAGTCATTGGACAGTTGTCATGGTCCGTATAGTCAATTAAACTCCTTTCGAAATAGCAACGTTTTCAGCTGTTTCTTGAAGTTTTGCACATTGGAAAGGGCATTGTAGAATCATAGCTGCATTTGATCACACTCAGCCGCCGCCGCTATCGTACTCGACAGCCAAATCTTTGGCACCCCAAAAATTGCCCGAAGCCCCCTGCGATGGATGAGGTTTGTGTTACCATCTGGCACTTATTTTGTGACAGTGTGACGGGCATTAGTTCCATCTATTGCCACCAGGAGGGATATATAATGATTGACAGAAATATCTCCATTCTGACCTACTTTATTCCTTTTTGTGAGGCAAGATACATGTTTCCAGATGTTGAGATTAAAAGGGATGTCCGAGTATTAAAGAGCCAACGATCACAAATACCTGGTTATGCAAAAAAAGGCAAAATATATATTTCAACGATGTTGTAGAAAAATATTCAAACAAGTGATGTTGCATGTATTGGCCCCCTGGTGGTAAAATTTTACACCTCTGTTCTAGGCGTCTCTGATGCCGTCTATGAGAACATGTCATATGGTTAATCTTTTGACCCCCACTACCTGAGGTGCACCTTACAATTCATTTTTCAATAGATATTTCACACAATATTTATCTCATTTTTCTTTTCTTTTCCAGCCTCCAATCGCAGACCTAGATCAATTTCCGCATCAGAAGCCCACAGCGCCACAATTTGGTACATTCAGTCACTTCATCACCCAGAGAGACTGAGGCAGTTTCCGTGACAACCATGGAAACTCTAGGGAGTGATCCTATTTATCCAATGCATATTTGCTGGAGATTTTATTTTTTGAAGACCTTTTATGTCAAACCCATATGTTTTTAGTCTGAAATCTGTCCTCATTGAGAGTTGGAATGAGAAAAAGTTGAAAAACACTTTCAGTTAAAAAAATACTAAAGGAAATACTGCAAACAGCCTAGGTCCACCGAGAATAAGGTAATCTGGTTGCTAAGGACAACATGTAACCAACCTTATAAATGTTGACAGTTTTAACCAAGCAATATAATTTTTACCTTTATGATATTTAAAGAAAGTTTGTTAATCTGGTTGTCTGATGATTCATCTCAGTTCCTTAACCAATTGTAAGTGGTAAGTTTAGAGACTTATTCTTGAAGATCTGGGTTAAACCCTGAAAACTTACCAGAAATGTTCTCTTACAATTCAATTTGGTTGCTAATCAGAAAACATATCTTTGGATGCTGTAGTTTGTAGTATAAGTGCTATAATATTTAACTCCATTCAGTTTTAAGCTGTTTGTACATAGGTTCCTTCATATTTGAAAAATCAGGAATACAATTTTTAGTTGTTTGTCATGATAATTGAGAGATGAATTCCTATACTTCAAGGGATGTATTTTGCTGGAATACTCCAGGAAAACTCATTTTCAAATTATCTTTACAAATTTTCATTATTATGTGTGCAATAGTTTTAGATATTTTGGATTGCTCTTTAGGTGAAACAAACATATTTCAGGTTTATCTGGGTTGTTATGGCAATAAACATTCTCAGCCAATCATGTGAGAGCTTTTTGTGATTGGATATTTCTCATCCAATCAAATTGTTTCTTGGTTATTCAACATTAGCCAATCATAACATTGTCTGTATGCAAGCATGTGTAAATACGCATCTGATGAATTATATTTGTATGTAAATATGGATTTGTAAATGAAGATGTTTGATTTCTATTGACATATATAACAGTCTATTTTATCACCATTCTATCCGTCCAGTGGATTACGCATTACTCTGAATAAGCATCAATTAAGCCATTTAACCCTTACGATGCTGAGGCTACTTTCATCCAAAGCACAAAGACGCAAAGAATTTTGAAAACCATCTAAACCCTGTCTTGTGGGTATTCATTGGATAGCTCTTGCTGAGTGCTCTCATGTGAGTACCAATGTGCCAGGGTTTCAAAAAATTTTCAGGATATTTGCATCATTTTGTATTGGTCAAAGTAGCCAACAGCAGCATAAGGGTTAAGGGTTAGTCAATTTAATGTTGCGTCAAACACATTTTGAAGATCAATTGTTAAATGGTTTGGCAAGTGAAATATTCAATATATCCCCTTACAGCGGGGATCTGTATACACATCCCTGATATAAGGTTATTTTGTAAACATACAATAGATGGCTTTCATATGGCTATTTTTCTTTGCTGTTTTCATCTTGTCTTATTTTGTTTAAAATACATGCCTGAAAGCTCTTTCCTCAACCTATAAAATATAAACTACGCAACTCACTATCATTCTTGTAATATATATTACTAATAATAGCATATTGAATGATGACACCATATGCTATTTTCTTAATGTCATTTTAACTTTTCAAGGAACTGAAATTTTGAATTTTAAAGGGAAAATCATGTATTATATATTTTGTATATTTAGATAATGCATGTGATGATAGGTGAGAGGATGTTTTTTACCTACACAGTGGAAAAACCTTCAGAAAGTTTTTAATCTATGAAAGGGTTTAGAATATGCATTCCACTTGACAATTTCTAATGTATGTACTTGACCGAAATATTTATTCTTGAAATCCTTTAAGGTTTGTATTTATATTTTTCTCACAAATGCCCCTTCAGCCTGAATTTCATTTGAAGTCAGTTTTGAGGAAGTGCCCTGTTATTTTAATCCTGGTGTAACTATGTATTATGCAATAGAATGCACACTAGCATAACAATGCTCTTTAAGGGAGAATTAGCACAATGTATTATGTTACAAAGCTGTTGTATATAGTCATGATTTACTAGCAAGATTTGTGTTATATGGATTGATCAATTTAATGATGCGAGAATTCTTCAGTCTCTTTTTAAAAAAAAGATAATTTGCCAGAACTTTAGTCATTTGATAAAGTTTATATATGTATGTATATGTATGTATATATATATATATATAATATATATATATATATATATATATATATATATATATATATATATATATACATACATAAATATACATGTGTGTATGTAAATGTAAATGTAAATGTAAAATCATGTTTCACTTGTACAAAGAATATGGCAGAAAATATAATTTCTCAATTAACAGGATTATTTGTTTGTTCTTGATTTGTTTTGTTGAATATGTAGGGGGTAGAGAAACAGAATCCTGCAGTAAGAAATTATCAAAAATTGAATTTTATATTCTAGAATATCGCAGCAGTAAGGAAATATCAAATGGAATTTTATATTTTAGAATATGTCTGCAGTAAGAAAATGTCTAATTGAATTTTATATATTTTAGAATATATTTGCAAAAGAAAATATAAAATTAAATTTTACATTCATGAACATTTCTGCAGGAGGAAAATATCAAATTGAATTTTACATTCTAGAATATACCTCAACTTGGCTGATTAGATTTTGCTAGGAGTATCAAGATTCCGAAAAAAAATAAAGAGCACAGCACCGATTTTCAAAATATTTGAAGGATGGATGTTGATTTGTTTTTTTAGTAATACTTTTATTTCAAATATTACCAAAAATCAATGCTTCTATTTCAAACATTACCAAAAAGATGCTCCTCCAGAGGATACTACTATATATCGGTCAGGCCCACTATCTGAAAAATTGCTTAACCCTTATGCTGATGGTGGCTAATTTTGCCAATACAAAATGATGCAAAAAAACTGAAAATGACGGAAACCCTGGCAAATGGGTACTCATCTGACAGTACTCCAATGGAGCTTTCCAATGAATACCAACTTGACAGTGTTTAGATGGTTTTCAACACTTATTGCATTTTTCTCCCATGGACGAAAGTAGCCTCAGCATTGGAAGGATTAACCCTTATGCTGCTGGTTGCCAATTTAACCAATACAAAATGATGCAAAAAACCTGAGAAATCACTGAAACCCTGGGAAATGGGTACTCATCTGAGAGTACTCGACGAGAGCTTTTCAATGAATACCAACATGACAGGGTTTAAATGGTTTTCAACAATCTTTGCGTTCTTGGACTTTGGATGAAAGTAGCTTTGTTATTTCATTATCTGATAATATCAGCAAAGAATGAATTCTTTTTTCAACCAAACAATTCTGCATAAGGAACTTGGTCTGGACACTACTTGTGGGTGAATGTTATGGACAACTCCAGAGGATCTTGACATTTCACCGTACTGTGTTAAATGCTCAAATCAAGATAAAACTAATAAAGCAAGAAATCTGAAAATATATTACTTTATTGAGATTGCTGTGGACAGTTGAGGAGAGGTATGACTTGTCACCAGCACGCTGCTATCTTGGTGCGGTCAGCTACCTCAGTACACCAGATCACTACTAGACGTACACACCTATATACATACACCAACCTTTCTCCTCATCCTCCTCATACCACATGACCAGGTCTACCTGCTCATACACAGGGGGGTTCTTGGGTTCCTCAAACCCCCCTCCATCTTCAATAATTAACATTTTCAAAATGAAAATTGTCCCGTTTTTTCATACCCTTCAATAATCAACATTTTCAATTGAAAATTGCCCAATTTTTGCATACTCTTCAAAAACAACGTTTTCAAATGAAAGTTGCCCCTTTTTTGCTCAGCCTTAAATTATTAAAATGTTCATATGAAAATTGCGCAGTTTTTTCAGTACATGGCTGAACTCATGCCTTTCCTTGAGAGTCTTCACTCTCTCTCCGTATATTTCAGGATGTCCCATACCCAACCCAACCCTCCTGCATATTGGTGTACAGAGAAGAAATGATTTAATCTTGACCAAAAAAGCAGTGAAGTACAGGATATTTGCCTGATTATTGTAATCTGGATAATTTTCACTCTCTCTGATTGCCCAATCTGGCAGCCAAAAATGCTCTGACGTTCATCAGAACCGTACCCACAAATCTCCTTCAAATATTTTTTGAATCTATGATTGATTTCATAAGTCCAAACGGCACCTGTCAAAGAGATCTCCACGCATGAATGGGTTACTAGATAAAGGTTATGATATGTCTGAATATTCATCCAGTATTTCATTATTTTTGATATAAATTTAGGGAACTTAGATGCTAACATTGGATTTGATGCACAAAGATGATCAAGTAAAACATTACTATCTTAAGTAAAAATGGATTTATGAGACCAAAATATAAATCATAACTGCACAGATACAATATTAGCAATGAAGGTATCTTTCAAATACATACACAGATAGGTAAATATATTCCAATGAAATATAAAAAATACAATTTACTCAGACTATACCGTGACACTCTCAACCTCCTATTTCATCTATAAGTTTTTTTTCTGGCTTATACATAGCTTTCACAATTTCAACAGCAGTGTTTTTCCCCTAGACTGATGAGTCCATGTTGTCAATAGCAAGATAAGTAATACTGCATTCTAGGATCAAAACATGGTGATATACTGCATAACCTGGAAATATCAATCAAGTTCATTTCTCTTTCATAACATATAGAATATAAAATGATGCTGACTAAATTAATATTTTACCAACCCCTGACCTGATTGAAGAGCAAAGAAAATTGTAAAAGATTGCCTTTTGAGGTAAAAAGTTGATTTTGTGTAATTCATTAATTTTTAAGGGTTACATGCAATAGAGTGAAACCACAGATGCAACAATCTCATTCTGCAGTAAACTTAACCCTTATGCTGCTGGTGGCTAATTTTGCCAATGCAAAATGATGCAAAAAAACCTGAAAAATGACTGAAACCCTGGCTTATGGGTACTCATCTGAGAGTGCTCAGCGAGAGCTTTCCACTGAATACCAACATGACAGGGTTTAGATGGTTTTCACAAATCTTTGCATCCTCGTGCTTTTGACGAAAGTAGCCTCAGCATTGGAAGGGTTAATCGAACAGATAAATGTACACATAAATTGAATCAAACTGATTGTTTAAAAGTATCAATCAGAATAACAGGATCAGGAAAACCAGAAACATAGTTGTATGTATCTATGTATACATAGCATACTAAATTTATCCTATCAAAACCTGTAATACCCAGAATCGCTTGACTATTTTGGTGATATCTCCCTAACAAATGGAATTCTCAGAAGAAATTTGAAGAAGAAAGGTTGTTCGAAATCCAACCCACAATTCACCTTCAAATATTTCGCAAATTTATGATCAATTCCAAAGTTCAAAATTATCAAATGTCCTGACGACTTGTGTCAAGGATATCTCCACACATGAAAGGGTTAACCCTTCCAATGCTGAGGCGACTTTCATCAAAAGCACAAGGATGCAAAGATTTTTGAAAAACATCTCAACCCTGTCATGTTGGTATTCATATGAAAGCTCTCGCTGAGTACTCTCATATGAGTACCCATTTGCCACGGTTTCGGTCATCTTATCAGGTTTTTTGCAAGATTTTGTATTGGCCAAATTAGCCATCAGCAGCGTAAGGGTTAATGAAAATTGATTAATCAAAAATATCAATCACAATAATTAAATAATGAAAACCTGTGTTGGTGAGACAAATTGTAAAGGGGAGGATGCTCATCATTATAATATAGCCCTCCTGTCCTTAGTTTAATATTTACCACTATTTGTTTATCAATTCTATGATAATGGTGATTTCATAAATGCCAAGCAGGAAAAAATCCCAGAAAACATTCAAAATGGGTACAAACAAATGTTCCACGTCTGGTGGAAATGTGGATTTCTATAACGACTGCAGAGGAGTATTTATTTATTTCAATAATACACGTCAATTTATTCTTCCTTTGCCATCATTGAACACTTTATAATTATAAATTAAGGTTTTTCATCAGAGTTTGATGTAGGGTGGGCTTGGAAGAAATAATGGTGAGTTTAGAAATAGTTGATAACCTTAACCCTTCCAATGCTAAGGCTACTTTATCTGGGTTGTTATGGCAATAAACATTCTCAGCCAATCATGTGAGAGCTTTTTGTGATTGGATATTTCTCATCCAATCAAATTGTTTCTTGGTTATTCAACATTAGCCAATCATAACATTGTCTGTATGCAAGCATGTGTAAATACGCATCTGATGAATTATATTTGTATGTAAATATGGATTTGTAAATGAAGATGTTTGATTTCTATTGACATATATAATAGTCTATTTTATCACCATTCTATCCGTCCAGTGGATTACGCATTACTCTGAATAAGCATCAATTAAGCCATTTAACCCTTACGATGCTGAGGCTACTTTCATCCAAAGCACAAGGACGCAAAGATTTCTGAAAACCATCGAAACCCTGTCATGTTGGTATTCATTGGAAAGCTCTCACTGAGTACTCTCAGATGAGTACCCATTTGCCAGGGTTTCAGTCATTTTTTCAGTTTTTTTTGCATCATTTTGTACTGGCCAAATTAGCCACCAGCAGCATAAGGGTTAACGCTTTCATGCTTAGAGCGGAGAAGTTTCTTGAAATCAATGGACATCTCAAAAATCCATGCTAGATTGAATAATACATAAAGGTCACATTCATCAGAAAAGTAAACACAACTTACAATTCATTAAGATATTTGTGTTATTAGCACTGAAATCAAATCATGTGTTCATTTCAGATCAGAAGAAGTTTATGTTTACTAAATTCAACTCATGTAGTAGAAAGAAATTTGATGTCTACTATTTACCCAATACATAAATAAAGATATCAACTTGATACAAGTCCATTTACCTCTATTTCTTACCTGCATTGTTTAGAATATTACCTGAGATTTTGCGAGTATAAGATCTGCGTTTTGGACAATCTGATACCTATGAGGGGAATTCATTCTGCATTCAAACCTAGGTTAGAATTATATGAACAGGGACTCTTAATTTCTACATTGCAAGGGGAGTCACTGTCAAAACAAGGTATTAACCCTTATGCTGCTAGTAACTAATTTGATCAATACAGAATGATGCAAAAAAAACTGAAAAATTGCTGAACCCCTGGCAAATGGGTATTCATATGAGAGTACTCAGCGAGAGCTTTCCAATGAATACCAACATGACAAGGTTTAGATGGTGTTCAAAAAACTTTGCATCCTTATGCTTTGGACGAAAGTAGCCATAGCAAGAGAAGGGTTAACAAAAAGTGAATACAGCTTCTTCCAATGCAGTGTTAAGCATACAGTGCTGTATAAACATGAGGTATACATGCATGGAACTATTTCCCAACTTGAACAACTGCACTTTTGTTTTTCTTTTTTATTGCCCCTCCATATATAGACATATTTTTTCTCATTTACAAAAGTGTGGCTAATTTTCTTAATTAGTCACTTACATATGACCTGTTGATTGTGCTCCTTTTATTCAACAATGACGCAACTGCCATTGTTATCTTGCATTGTTGCATGTTCATATTCCTTTTATTCAACAATGACAAACTACCATTGTTATCTTGCATTGTTGCATGTTCACATTCCTTTAATTCAACAATGACAAACTACCATTGTTACCTTGCATTGTTACATGTTCATATTCCTTTTATTCAACAACGACAAACTGCCATTGTTGTGTGTTCGCCAATATGAGGCCATGGAGTGAGTGGTGTGAGACATTTTTCATAATCCTGAGGAGACAGATCTAAGTTGATAAATGTAAGCAATTTGTACACTGAGAGAGCTTAATTACATGTACATTAACCCTTATGCTGCTGGTGGCTAATTTGGCCAATACAATATGGTGCAAAAAAACAAGAAAATGACCGAAACCCTGGCAATGGGTACTCATATGAAAGTACTCGGTGAGAGCTTTCCAATGAATACCAACGTGACAGGGTTTCAATGGTTTTTCGAAAATATTTGCGTCCTTGTAATTTGGATGAAAGAAGCCTCAGCATTAGAAGGGTTAACTTCTCCATTGAACTTTCAAATGTTACAGACAATTATCAAAGTCAAGGTATTCTCTGACAACTAAAATTGTGATAGAAAAATCATTTCATCATAAGCAGAAGCTTAAAATCTCATTATTCCCTGATATTTTGAGTAATCTTTGAAATCATTGAAATCCCTGAGTATGTTTCCTACAAGTTAATTTCATTAGCATTCATGTTTTACCTAATATATTGCACCATGTCAGTCAAAGATGGAATTTAATCCGTTCATGCCTGCAGGACCCAAAATCACCTGACTACTTTGATTTTCAGAATATATTTGAAGAGGAAATGTTGATAAGAAACTAACCAACAACTCTACTTCAAATATTTCTGCAATCAATGATTGTCAGAAAGGATATTGTGGAAAGTACCATCGCTCCAGAAGACGTCCATCAAGGAGATCTCCAGGCATCCAGGCCTGAATGGTTGACCCATCTATTCCTAAAGGCACCCAAAAGAGGCCTGACTACCTTTGCTATTATTTCTATCAAAAGCCTTTTTGGGAAAGTGTTTGAAAAAGACTTTATCCCAATCAAACCTACAACTCTCCTTCAAATATTTTTCAAAATACATTTTTGAAATTAAAACATTTTTTTTATTGTTTTTATCAATATCATTTCCATAAATATCACAGTATGCAGGCACCACATAGATCATCTGGTCACATAGACATATTACCAAATTACTCAGGACATTTTGTGTGCTACAGGCATAGATAGACTAAATACACCATACAATACTCTATAATGTACCCTGGTATTATCAGTGAATGTACTTCTCTGTAGAGGTCATCTCATGTGTAATATGAGCATTAGTATATGTAATAGGACTGTCCTTGATATAAACCTGATCAATTCAATTATCAATATATTTTTATTGATCTTTCATGTAAATGATGCGGTTAGATTTCATTTCGCATGATTTTAATCCCGATGAGAACAATGATATATGATCTGCATAGCCAGAGGCATGCTTCTGTTTCAAATTCCTCAGTGTAGATCTGAGAAGATTCTTATTGTTATTGTTATTTCAAAATATAAATTAGAGTGAAGACAGGCAATGGTCAGCTGCGAGTTTACTTTTGGTAAATTTTTGCAACTTAAAAGCGAATAGATAAAATGACTTTTTTTTATATTTGAATATCTTAAATGATTTCAACTAGATATAGTGATACTATCATATTTGATGACAGCCCGAATTTGTACACAGATCAATCACTAGTAACTAGATATGTATCTATCAAACCTTATAAGCCAATTTTATTTTACCTCCGAAAGACATTTCAGTAATTTTCATCAATTTGTAACCTGGCGATATTATCTTGAAGCCATTTTCCTTAAAACATTTCGAACTCAGAATTAACTGAATAAAACAAAATCATTTCATAACATTTACAGGCGATGTGTTTATCTGAACTTAAGGAACAACTTTTACAGAAATACTTCCCTCAACTCACCATGCTTTCTTAACACTAAGTTAGACAACAAAGGTACCCTGAGAACAAATGGGTTAACATGTAATACATACACGATTGTAGCAGCAATATTTGTGTTGTGCAGCATCATGGAAAACTTCCTATCAACTGGGAGTAGTAGACAGGGAGTGGGCACTGTGCATGCGTCATCAAATTTCGCTGCCTCACACTACTATGAGTCATAGATAAAATGTGTACCCCAGGATTGGCTGCCTGCTGGTTTCACAGGCCCTGGGTCAGACTGAAATTGCCGCGAAACCAATCACTTGACCAATACTTCCCCAGGCTACACAGCGTAACCCGAGGCGCACATACCGTAGGTACTAGCATGCTGTGCCTATGGGGTTGCGGATCAAGGGGATGTATTTCTCTGCTATCAACCAGCAAGTTGAGCAAAGCTTCATGTATATCATTTGTAGTTGATGATGGTTTGTAACATCAGAAAATAAATTCAGCTAATTTAGAGCAAGTAGTTATTTTAACAAAATAAGGTGTTGTTGGAAATAATGGTATTCCAATTGTAGTTATTACAAATAAAAAGAGAAAGAGTGAAGTCAGAAATGGTACAAGAAACTTATGCATCATCATTTTATCAGGGCATATACAGGCCTTGATCACAAGGTGCTTATCTATATGAAGCAGGATATGTTTCCAGCCAAAATCAGAGCTTTGACAAAATCAAAAGCCTTTAGACCAATCTATATGAGGACCCCTAACCCCCCCCCCCCCCCCCCCTTCCAAAAAATGTGTCCCAGTTTGTGAAAGTGGTCATGTTGGTATTCATTAGAAAGCTCTCGATGAGTACTATCAGATGAGTACCCATATGCCAGGGGTTCAACCATTTTTTAGGTTTTTGGCATCGTTTTGTATTGGCCAAGTTAGCCAGCAGCAGCATAAGGGTTAATCACCTGCAGCTTTGTTTTTCTATTATCTGTTAATGGACAACTCCAGAGGATCTTGATATTTCACTGTACTGTGTTAAATGCTCAAATCAAGATAAAACTAATAAAGCAAGAAATCTGAAAATATATTACTTTATTGAGATTGCTGTGGACAGTTGAGGAGAGGTATGACTTGTCACCAGCACGCTGCTATCTTGGTGCGGTCAGCTACCTCAGTACACCAGATCACTACTAGACGTACACACCTATATACATACACCAACCCTTCTCCTCTTCATCCCACATGACCAGGTCCACCTGCTCATACACAGGGGGGTTCTTGGGTTCCTCAAACCCCCCTCCATCTTCAATAATTAACATTTTCAAAATGAAAATTGTCCCGTTTTTTCTTACCCTTCAATAATCAACATTTTCAATTGAAAATTGGCCAATTTTTGCATACTCTTCAAAAACAACGTTTATAATTGAAAGTTGCCCTTTTTTTGCTCAGCCTTCAATTATTACAATGTTCATATGAAAATTGCGCAGTATTTTCAGTACATGGCTGAACTCATGCCTTTCCTCGAGAGTCTTCACTCTCTCCATTTATTTCAGGATGTCCCATACCCAACCCAACCCTCCTGCATATTGGTGTACAGAGAAGAAATTATTTCATCTTGACCAAAAAAGCAGTGACGCACAGGATATTTGACTGATTATTGTAATCTGGATAATTTTCACTCTGATTGCCCAATCTGGCAGCCAAAAATGCTCTGACGTACATCAGAACCATACCCACAAATCTCCTTCAGATATTTTTTGAATCTATGATTGATTTCATAAGTCCAAACGGCACCTGTCAAAGAGATCTCCACGCATGAATGGGTTACTAGATAAAGGTTATGATATGTCTGAATATTCATCGGGTATTTCATTATTTTTGATATAAATTTAGGGAACTTAGATGCTAACATTGGATTTGATGCACATAGATGATCAAGTAAAACATTACTATCTTAAGTAAAAATGGATTTATGAGACCAAAATATAAATCATAACTGCACAGATACAATATTAGCAATGAAGGTATCTTTCAAATACATACACAGATAGGTAAATATATTCCAATGAAATATAAAAAATACAATTTACTCAGACTATACCGTGACACTCTCAACCTCCTATTTCATCTATAAGTTTTTTTCTGGCTTATACATAGCTTTCACAATTTCAACAGCAGTGTTTTTCCCCTAGACTGATGAGTCCATTTCGTCAATAGCAAGATAAGTAATACTGCATTCAAGGATCAAAACATGGTGATATACTGCATGAGCTGGACATATCAATCAAGTTCATTTCTCTTTCATAACATATAGCATATAAAATGATGCTGACTTAATTAATATTTACCAACCCCTGACTTGATTGACGAGCAAAGAAAATTGTAAAAGATGCTTTTTGAGGTAAAAAGTTGATTTTGTGTAATTCATTAATTTTTAAGGGTTACATGCAATAGAGTGAAACCACAGATGCAACAATCTCATTCTGCAGTATACTTAACCCTTTTGCTGCTGATGGCTAATTTTGCCAATGCAAAATGATGCAAAAAAACCTGAAAAATGACTGAAACCCTGGCTTATGGGTACTCATCTGAGAGTGCTCAGCGAGAGCTTTCCACTGAATACCAACATGACAGGGTTTAGATGGTTTTCACAAATCTTTGCATCCTCGTGCTTTTGACGAAAGTAGCCTCTGCATTGGAAGGGTTAATCGAACAGATAAATGTACACATAAATTGAATCAAACTGATTGTTTAAAAGTATCAATCAGAATAACAGGATCAGGAAAACCAGACACATAGTTGTATGTATCTATGTATACATAGCATACTAAATTTATCCTATCATACCTGTAACACACAGAATCGCTTGACTATTTTGGTGATATCTCCCTAACAAATGGAATACTCAGAAAAAATTTGAAGAAGAAAGGTTATTCGAAATCCAACCCACAATTCTCCTTCAAATATTTCGCGAATTTATGATCAATTCCAAAGTTCAAAATTATCAAATGTCCAGACGACTCTTGTTGAGGATATCTCCACACATGAAAGGGTTAATGCAAGTTGATTAATTAAAAATATCAATCACAATAATTAAATAATGAAAACCTGTGTTGGTGAGACAGATTTTAAAGGGGAGATGCTCATTACTATAATATAGCCCTCTTGTCCTTAGTTTAATATTTACCACTATTTGTTTATCAATTCTATGATAATGGTGATTTCATAAATGCCAAACATGAAAAAATCCCAGAAAGAGTTCATAACAGATATAAACAAGTGTTTCACATCTGGTGGAAATGTGGATTTCTATAACGACTGCAGAGGAGTATTTATTCATTTCAATAATACACATCAATTTATTCTTCCTTTGCCATCATTGAACACTTTATAATTATAAATTAAGGTTTTTCATCAGAGTTTGATGTAGGGTGGGCTTTGAAGAAATAATGGTGTGTTTAGGAATAGTTGATAACCTTAACGCTTTCATGCTTAGAGCGGAGAAGTTTCTTGAAATCAGTGGACATCTCAAAAATCCATGCTAGATTGAATAATACATAAAGGTCACATTCATCAGAAAAGTAAACACAACTTACAATTCATTAAGATATTTGTGTTATTAGCACTGAAATCAAATCATGTGTTCATTTCAGATCAGAAGAAGTTCATGTTTTCTGAATTCAACTCATGTAGTAGAATTTTTTTTAATTTCTACTATTTACCCAATACATAAATAAAGATATCAACTATCAAGTATCAACTCTATTTCTTACCTGCATTGTTTAGAATATTACCTGAGCTTTTGCGAGTATAAGATCTGCGTTTTGGACAATCTGATACCTATGAGGGGAATTCATTCTGCAGTCAAACCTAAGTTAGAATTATATGAACAGGGACTCTAAATTTCTACATTGCAAGGGGAGTCACTATCAAAACAAGGTATTAACAAGAATTGAATACAGCTTCGTCCAACCTTGCAGTGTTAAGCACACAGTGCTGGATAAAAATGAGGTATACATGCATGGAACTACTTCCAACTATTTCCCAACTTGAACAACTGCACTTTTGTTTTTCTTTTTTATTGCCCCACCTTATATAGACATCTTTTTTCTCATTTACAAAAGTGTGGCTAATTTTCTTAATAAGTCACTTACATATGACCTGTTGATTGTGCTCCTTTTATTCAACAATGACGCAACTACCATTGTTACCTTGCATTGTTGCATGTTCATATTCCTTTAATTCAACAATGACAAACTGCCATTGTTACCTTGCATTGTTGCATGTTCATATTCCTTTAATTCAACAACGACAAACTGCCATTGTTGTGTGTTCGCCAATATGAGGCCATGAAGTGAGTGGTGTGAGACATTTTTTCATAATCCTGAGGAGACAGATCTAAGTTGATAAATGTAAGCAATTTGTACACTGAGAGAGCTTAATTACATGTACATTAACCCTTATGTTGCTGGTGGCTAATTTGGCCAATACAAAATGATGCAAAAAACCTGAAAAATGACCGAAACCCTGGCAAATGGGTACTCATATGAAAGTACTCGGTGAGAGCTTTCCAATGGATACCAACATGACAGGGTTTCAATGGTTTTCGAAAATATTTGCGTCCTTGTAATTTGGATGAAAGAAGCCTCAGCATTAGAAGGGTTAACTTCTCCACTGAACTTTCAAATATTACAGACAATTAGTAAAGTCAAGGTATTCTTTGACAACTACAATTGTGATAGAAAATCATTTCATCATAAGCAGAAGCTTAAAATCTCATTATTCCCTGATATTTTGAGTAATCTTTGAAATCATTGAAATCCCTGAGTATGTTTCCTACAAGTTAATTTCATTAGCATTCATGTTTTACCTAATATATTGCACCATGTCAGTCAAAGATGGAATTTAATCCGTTCATGCCTGCAGGACCCAAAATCACCTGACTACTTTGATTTTCAGAATATATTTGAAGAGGAAATGTTGATAAGAAACTAACCAACAACTCTACTTAAAATATTTCTGCAATCAATGATTGTCCGAAAGGATATTGTGGAAAGTACCATCGCTCCAGAAGACGTCCATCAAGGAGATCTCCAGGCGGCATCCAGGCCTGAATGGTTGACCCATTCACTCCTAAAGGCACCCAAAAGAGGCCTGACTACCTTTGCTATTATTTCTATCAAAAGCCTTTTGGGAAAGTGTTTGAAAAAGACTTTATCCCAATCAAACCTACAACTCTCCTTCAAATATTTTTCAAAATACATTTTTGAAATTAAAACATTTTTTTTTATTGTTTTTATCTATATCATTTCCATAAATATCACAGTATGCAGGCACCACATAAATCATCTGGTCACATAGATATATTACCAAATTATTCAGGACATTTTGTGTGCTACAGGCATAGATAGACTAAATACACCATACAATACTCTATAATGTACCCTGGTATTATCAGTGAATGTACTTCTCTGTAGAGGTCATCTCATGTGTAATATGAGCATTAGCCCTTATGCTGCTGGTGGCTAATTTGGTCAATACCAAATAATGGTAAAAAGCTGAAAAATGACTGGAACCCTGGCAAATGGGTACTCATATGTTAGTACTCAATGAGAGCTTTCCAATGAATACCAACATGACAGGATTTAGATGATTTCCAAAATTTTCTGAGTTTGTGTCTATCAAACCTTTTTATTTTACCTCCGAAAGTCATTTCAGTAATTTTCATCAATTTGTAACCTGGCGATACTATCTTGAAGCCATTTTCCTTAAGGGTGCATTCTCATTGCAGACAGGACATACTTGGGACCCACAGGAACTGGCCGAATGTCTTGGTTCTGGCTGTTCTGGGTCATTTTTGGGGCAGAATTGCAAGACAACACTAATTCTTAAGACTGTCCTCGACGTATCCCAGACTTAAAAAAATTGATCGTGATTATGTCGCGGACAAACTTAAGAATTATACAAGTTCCTGGTAACTTCATGGTATAAACCAGGAACTGATCCCGACATTCTGGATTAAGTCTCCTTTAATTCTTGAGAATGTAGGGGACATTCTCAAGAACCATAAGATTAGAAGAAAATATCACAATTTGTGGTTCAGGAACTTGAAGAATGTCTTAAGTATATCTCAAGTCTTTCTAATTTAGGGGGGACATGTCTGGGTTGTGTCCCCGACTGTTCTTGGCGTGAACATCCGGGTATTTTTGGTGAGGTCAGCCATTTCTTGTAGCAGACTACACCCAGACTCAACGCAGATCAGAACGGAGACCATTCTTGGCGAAATTTCCATTGAATAAGCACATATATCCTACGGAAATGGATATAAACAGAGGTGATGATGATCAAATGTTGGTTCTTGCTGCAGCAGCCATTGCAATTGATGAGGAACAACTGCAAAGTTCTTGTACTTCTTAAGTCTGCCCCCTGTGAGACGTCTCACAGGGGACAGACTTAAGAATCAAACAAGAACTCCACGAAACAGGGGCCAGAATAACTTAAGAACTTCCAGAACCCCACGAAGTACATACAAATCGGGGAGTTCTGGGAGTTCTCAAGACTGTCCTGTCGGCAATGAGAATGAACCTTAAAACATTTCAAGCTCAGAATTAACTGAATAAAACAAAATCATTTCATAACATTTAAGGCGATATGTTTATCTGAACTTAAGGAACAACTTTTACAGAAATACGTCCCTCAACTCACCATGCTTTCTTAACACTAGGATTTGCGTTAGACAACAAAGGTATCCTGAGAACAAATGGGTTAACATGTAATACATACACGATTGTAGCAGCAATATTTGTGTTGTGCAGCATCATGGAAAACTTCCTATCAACTGGGAGTAGTAGACAGGGAGTGGGCACTGTGCATGCGTCATCAAATTTCGCTGCCTCACACCACTATGAGTCAGAGATAACATGTGTACCCCAGGATTGGCTGCCTGCTGGTTTCACAGGCCCTGGGTCAGACTGAAATTGCCGCGAAACCAATCACGTGACCAATACTTCCCCAGGCTACACCGCGTAACCCGAGGCGCACATACCGTAGGTACTAGCATGCTGTGCCTATGGGGTTGCGGATCAAGGGGATGTATTTCTCTGCTATCAACCAGCAAGTTGAGCAAAGCTTCATGTATATCATTTGTAGTTGATGATGGTTTGTAACATCAGAAAAGAAATTCAGCTAATTTAGAGCAAGGAGTTATTTTAACAAAATAAGGTGTTGTTGGAAATAATGGTATTCCAATTGTAGTTATTACAAATAAAAAGAGAAAGAGTGAAGTCAGAAATGGTACAAGAAACTTATTCATCATCATTTTATCAGGGCGTATACAGGCCTTGATCACAAAGTGCTTATCTATATGAAGCAGGATATGTTTCCAGCCAAAATCAGAGCTTTGACAAAATCAAAATCAAAAGCCTTTAGACCAATATATATGAGGACCCCTAACCCCCCCCCCCCCCCCCCCCTTCCAAAAAATGTGTCCCAGTTTGTGAAAGGATCCTGGTCAATATAGTTACTCTTAATTTTCCCTAGTATAATACTTGAAAATGATCTCATTTCTCATGGATCAACATTCAAATCTGAGGATAGGTTGAGGTAGGTTGTGAGAGTCATTTTTGTTGAAGAGTGTTATCTTAGAATCATCATATCCTGTGGCCCAAGTTGAACACAGGAAACAATGAGCGTATTAACCCATTCATGCTTGTAGTGCCCCAAGGGTGCCTCTCTTATTTGGTGATAAGCTAAAAATGCATGTACTGCTGAAGATTTGAAAGAGATTCTTTAATCAAAAAACAACCGCCGACATATTTCATTGAAAAAAGTCAAACATTCTATGTTTGATTCCAAAGATACAGGTGAACTTGGATATGACAGACTCAACGGGACCAGGAAAATTGGTTCACCGCATGCATAATCTGTCATATACATATGACACATACTTGATATGCATGGGACTGGAACCCAGCATATTGTCTGTCATAGACAAAAGTCCGTTGTACAGTGGTCCGTCATATCCAAGTTCACCTGTATTTTCAAAAATGTCATGACTTATAGCTGATGCCTTTATGGAGAACTCAAAGCAAGATTGGGTTAATAATGAGGATAGGGTGTTTCTTCATGGCATCCGGTCCACTCCAAGTCAGAAGCAGTTGGCTTTTTTCCTCACAATATCTTCTCTTAGCGATCCTTCACTGGCCGCGTTGATCGAGGCTCAGATTCGTGGCGTACAGTAACTGAAGCGAGTGCGTCCTCTGTCAACTGCCTGAATAGCCGTGGCTTGAGCTTGATATCACCTTCGCCGACGGTTCCTCGTCCACATTCACCCCTAGGTGTTTATTGGACACAAAGTCTGCCTTGTTTAGTTTGCAAACTGCCCTGTAGATGTCGCCACTTGTCAACTCTTCAGGAACCCTGAAAATGAATCAAGATTGCATTATTATCTGTATTATTTGTGTTCACTTTACATGGACTTGA
The DNA here is from genome assembly GCA_963942565.1 of Maea johnstoni. Taxonomy (NCBI): domain Eukaryota; kingdom Metazoa; phylum Annelida; class Polychaeta; order Spionida; family Magelonidae; genus Maea; species Maea johnstoni. The sequence goes on along the minus strand of OZ012689.1, from coordinate 28,130,742 downwards.
TCACTGCACCAAGATTAATAATCAAATAACTTTCAAACCTAACATATTGCCTCAAAAAGTGACAACTCCAATGTCATACTTACATACGTTAATCAATACAGGAAAAATCATGGCATTTATTTAAAATGAGAACTTTTTTAACATTTATCTATCTCCATATGACATATCAATCTTTGGAAATGTATGTATGTATATTTATTGACCATGCGACAGCATAAAGAATACGATACATCTAGATAGTATTATAAACACATATAAATAAATAAACTGAACTGAAAAAACACAGAAACTTGTATGACTATAATGTCAAAAACATGACACATATAAATATAAGACGAAAAAGAGAAAGAAAACAATAATAATTTAACTTTATAAATGTTTTCATCAATCAAGATGAAATATGATGAAGTGCTTTATATATGCCACTTACCTATGATTATTATAAATAGCTGCACTTGCTGTCCTAACAATATCATCCACAAACTCCAACATAGACTGCAAAATGAAAATAGTAAAGTGGTAGAAAACATTAGTGACTCAGATAAATATCATGTTGAGATACCTGATTACTTAGAATAGTTTATAACCAATCACAGATTTGATGAAATGGAAAATGTTACATGAATAACCTTTATAAATGACACAATACAAGATACAAGTACATTTCAATTACAAAATAACAATCCTGCCATAACTCACTAAAATTATGTACAGGCTAAAAATATATTTTTTCAACCCCATACTCAAAGCAAAAGGATGGAAGGATCTTTTTCTGTATGTATTTAATGTATAGCTCTTTACATATATATTACAATCCAATTTTTAGCAAATCTGTAACTCATAATTTATAATTTATACTGAGTTAGAGTAACATTTTTAAACCCTTTATAAAGAAGATTATTATTACTACCCTCTTTAAATAAAGATGATTATTATAATTGACTAATATCATTAATATCAACCTTATTATTATAATTATCAATACTATTATTATTATTATTATTATTATTATTATTATTATTGTTATTATTATCATTATCATTATTATTATTATTATTATCATAATTATTATTATCATTACTATTAATATTATTACTATTATCATTAATATTATCATTGTTACTATTATTATTATCATAATAATTATTATTATTATTTTTATTATTATTAATATTATTACTATTACTATTATTTTTATTATTATTATCATTATTATCACTATCATTATCATTATTAGTATTATCAAAGTACAAAAGCATACTCACAGATACAATCATATCCTGAACTGTTGAGGCGTAAACATCTGGCGCCACTTCCACTGGTTTTAGCTTCACACCAATCTAGAGAAATATAATCACAAACCAATAAATACCATGCCATAAAATGAATCATTTCAACTTAACCCTTCCAATGCTGAGGCTACTTTTGTTCAAAGCTCAAGGATGCACAGATATTTAAAAAACATCTAAATCCTGTCATGTGGGTATTCATTAGAAAACTCTCGCTGAGTACTTTCATATGAGTACCCATGTGCCATGGTTTCAATAATTTTTAGGTTTTTCGCATAATTTTGTATTAGCTTAAATAGCCACCAGCAGCATAAGGTTTAATAACTGCATGTTTAATCATATATTCCACTTCACACCAACAGGATTATATATAACCCCAAAAATGTTAAAATCTAGAGAGGATGATACCAAGCTACCGTTAAGCCTTCTGCTACTGATAGCTAAGTGGTTCAAAATAAAGTCATGCAAAAAAAAGCTGAAAATTAATTTTAAAAATGTGACCTTATTTGGCCACTTAGGCCAGCTTCACCACATGGTGCCCGGTAAAAACCTGAAGAAAGAAAAAATACCAGAGAGGTACAGTACTGAGTATCTATATCTCTAAGGATACATATGACAGCCAAGTAATTATGCTAGGTAGGTACACTGACTTGAAGGTAGCAAGATCTAGTATGCTGGGTACGTACCTGTTGTGCGGTTTCCGTGACGAACTCTGCACAGGGTGAGGGAGGGAGGAGCACCTTGGGAGTATCATCCGATACTTCCTCACACTCTTTCTTAATCTTCTTCATGTGTGGAATATCTGAAATAAGGCAGACAAGAAAATATCAGTGCCATGGCATGGTGGTGTAACAAGAGCCAGAAAAGTGAGGCAAAGTTGACCACAAAGCATTCCCACAGATAAGTCAGCTGTATCTGGGAATACCAAGGAATGCTGGGTGCACCCTTATGCTGCTGATGGCTAAGTTGGCTGATACAAAATAAAGCAAAGATCCTGAAATATCACTGGAACCCTGGCAAATGGGTACTCATATGAGAGTACTCAGCGAGATCTATCCAATGAATACCAACAAGACAGGGTTTAGATGGTTTTCAAAGATTTTTGCATTCTTGTGCTTTGGGCGATTGTAGCCTCAGCATTGGGAGGGTTAATGTAAATGAAATGTATTTGTAAAGAAAATGTAAATGTAAAAAGAAAATGACATGATTTCATAGAAAGGGCTGTTTGGATGTTATGATACTTTTGTAAATAAGTTAGGAATCACCATATCACAAGTGGAAAATTACAAAATGGTAGCTGAAGATTTCAAAGTTTGTATTGATTAACAACTCTATAAATATTTTCTAAAAATTGCTTCACATATCTAATTGATATTTCTTGGAGAGCAACATTCATAGCCGGGCTAAAACAAAATAAAAAATAAAATAAATTAATTCATGAACTTCTCCAACAATCTGCACTAAAAAATAAATGGAAACTCTAAATTCTAAGGTCTAACTAATAGTGTGCTATAGGCTACTAGCCCAGTCTTAATATCACAGCAAAGTGAACAGCAAAGACAACAGAGGCATCACTCACCAATACTTGTGACATCAAGTATTTCAATGTCGCTATCCTCCTCTGTCTTTTCACCCTTCTTCTGATTGGCTATATCTTCGATCCTTGCGACAATTGTATTAGGATCGGAGTAACTCGTAAAGTTATTTTCCATCGGCCGAACAGTATTTCCTTTGGTGAGAGCATGAGTGACCTCTGCAAAAAAAGAAACATAAATGAAAGAATGAAATCAAAAAAGTAACTATCATTTAACCCATTCACACTCCGAGCGGCCAAAACAGGCCTGACAATTTGGTAATATTTTTCTTATACAAGCATTTTTTTGCAAATATCTGAAGGAAAAATGTTGATTAGAATCCAAACAACAACTCTCCTTCAAATATTTTGTGAATTTTTGCTTTATTATCAAGTTATTTTCAAAAGTATGAGAGTAGCAGACGACACTTTCTTAAGGAAGTCTGAGTGTAAATGGGTTAAGGAAAGCAACAAAACAATAGTCTGGAGAAAGGATAATATGCAGCAATATAGATGAAGAGTAGATGATGCAGGGCTGTCCAAGTGTAGTAGTCCTGGAGCACAGACAATTGATTCATGAGCAATGCAATTTATAGACTAGGTTCCTAGTCCCTAAAAATTTGACAATCCCTTCTGGGCTGACCAAGCAGTGTGGTGTAGTATCAGGTATGTAGATAGATGGCACCACCTGCTCCTATCTCTAGAGGTTTTTGTCATAATCAAACTGAATCCTGGTGAGATAAGTGTAAACTAAATAAGTGTAAACTGAATGGACCACTATTATATGGCCATCTAGAATATTTGGTGCTAGGTAGCAGAAAAAACACAGAAAATACATATATATGACAGCCTAGAAATCTAGGCTATGCAATTTACTGACCCCTGACAAAGTGTTCCTTCAGTAGCCAATAGATGGCGCCACACAGTCTCCTATCTCAGATGGAGTGATACAGCCTAAATTATGAGCCTACATGTTTTGGAAAGAGAGGTCAGGCTATCTGTCTGATCCTGGTCTCTGCAATATGCCACTAGATTTCCTGGTAAACATGGCATATCACGCTGAATGAGGGGGATAGAGGGTCTTATCACAATCATTGAACAAACATCCCATCCATCTCCTCAACACTGCAAACATGCTCACAATAACAGCTCAGAGCTTAGGCTCACATACACATAGGCCAGACTGTGGTTCATTTTTTAACAATCTCACACATGTGTTTCTACTCATTAACCCTCCCAATGCTGAGGCTACTTTCGTTCAAAGCACAAGGACCCAAACATTTTTGAAAACTATCTAAACCCTGTCATGTTGGTATTCATTAGAGAGATCTCTTTTTTCAGGTTTTTTTCATTTTTTTCTATTGGCAAAATTAGCCAACAGCAGCATAAGGGTTAAGCATCAGATAATGAAGATGGTCAAAGAGGTCAAGTTCATTTACATTTCATCAAGCATGTGTTATTAGAAGGTTCTTTCCCCCCAAAATTAGCTTGGTTTGATTTGTATGGATTTATATGGCTTTCAACAGCCTGAGTATTACCATGCTGATATAGAACCCCAAAACCAGGAAGAAATTCTGACTGACCCTAGTCTGGCAAGAGGCCACTAGAGTTCCACAAGGTAAACATGGCCTATTGCACAGAATGAGGGGGAGAAGAGGTCGTTTCACTATAATTGAGCAAACATCCCATCTATCTACTTAACACTGCAAATACGGTCAAAATAACAGCTGAGGTCAGTAGGCTCTCCTAGCCTAGGCTGATGTACATTTTTGAACAATGTATTAAAATGTGTTTTTACTGATACAAGGCATCAAATGATCAAGGTGGTCAAGTTAGTTTATTCTTATACCAACAGGTGGGGCTAGAGGTTTCAGCTTGTGCAGATCAAATATATGTGAGATAAATGTGAACTAATTTGGCCACTCTTGCACCATTGACAACTTAGCGCCTGGCAACGGAAAAAATTGAAAACAGAACAAATACATATGACAGCCTAGCCTAGATTTCTAGGCTGTCACATGTATTCTTTCTGTCTTCAAGTTTTTCTGTTACCGGTCAACTCTCATGAGACTAGGACCCTGTTCTAATGACAGCCTAGAAATCTAGGCTATGTAAGGAGCCAAGTGGAGCAGGGTTGTATATTTCACTAGTGCTGTTATCAGCTCTAGTGAGTCAGACACACAAACACACCAAAACTCTTACAGTTAATAATTAACCTCCTATATCATCAGGATTACCTTACAAGGTATGGTTCAGGTCACACCTGCCTGACATCTACGCAATATATACCACTAGTATCGCTACAGCTTTCTAGGTGAATACCTTCACACCTGCCTTACACTACACACTAATACCTTACTGCATGGGAATACTATCAGAAAACTCTACGTAGATGACTACATATCCAGGTAAGGATATGTTTTTTTTTCTTGTTTGTGGTTTGTACCTGCAAGGAGTGGTTGTCTTTTTTCATCACCTGTGGTTGTAATGTGCATTAGAGGTTCACCCCTTGGTGATGTATATACTGTCCCTTTTTGTACAACACTAATTCAGATACTCTTTCTTTATATGTCTTGTTATATATATATCAATATATATATATATATCTATCAATATCAATATATCAATATATATATATATCAATATATATATATATATCAATATATATATATATCAATATATATATATATATATATATATATATATATATATATATATATATATATATATATATATATATATATATATATATATATATATAATGGGTGCATACATAGCAATGAGTGCAGTGTTTGGCTAGTCAGACCTTTCAGATGGAGGGACACCACATTGTGGCACCAGCTTAATACATATATATTCAAACATATATCAGAACAACAATAACAACCTATTTAGCTGGTCTTGAACTTGCTACCAATGCCCCAGCACTGTAAAACCTGGACAACCCTGCTGCAGTAGTGATAGGTTGTGACCAAAGTGAAAATGGACACCAGCCTGGCCAGGCCAAGACAAATATGATTGACCTGAATGCTGCTCAGCAAACATAGCTAAACACACCAACAAACCTAGGTAAACCTCACCTAGTACCCACACAGCCATCGCCACCCTACCCTCCTTTACTCTCCAGTCCTCTTCTCACATCTATGAGGCTCTCAACACCAATACTGGAGCATCTACTCATAACCAGTGCTCTAGATAAAATTTCAATATCCCACTTAAATTTTACTAAAATAGGATACTCTGATACCAGCATCATTGGATAAGCACACCTTGAAGTCAAAATGGATATATCTCTGAGATGTGGACTATACGGTGCAGGTACAGATACAGGTAAGTGGCATGGAGCTACAAGCAATACCTGCAGTGGCCTGGTAACATAGGATCAGAAACAACCTGGAAGGGATGCTTATAAAAGGAAGAATGAACCAATTTGCATCTGAAGAACACACAAGGCCTGACAATTTTGAATAATCTCATCACATAGAGTAATGCATAAGAATACTTGAATAGGGAATTTATGACTCTTAGATGAAAATAAGAATCAGTGAAATGTCTCTCAAGAAATTGCTTTGATTTCATTAAATTTCCATATGTGACAGACTATGTGTATCCTTAAAAGTGAAGGGATCTCGATGATGATGATGATGATGATGGTGAAGATGATGATGATGATGACGAGGATGATGAGGATGATGATGATGATAATCTAATACAATTGCTATTTGTATGGCAATAATTCTCCATAAAAAAGTCCTAATTGAATTTAAAATTTTGGAGAAATTCCTTGGGTGATTTTACAAAAACTGCACTTTCAAATGAATAAAGATGAAGGTTTTTCGTAAATATCAATCTTTAAATGATAAGGCAGTCCTAAAAAGATTGATTTTGAGGGCTCTCTCAAAATAGCACTGAGTAGCCTGGTTCTTAGCGGAGTTACATAAAATGCTACCACCACTACTTTATAGTTATATCCTGGATGTGAAGTAGGTTTGATGTCTCTCTCAACCTATAGATGGCAGCACAATTCTCATGGGTTGCAGTTATTGAACACAGCTCGGCTCAAGTGTGTCCCTCTTGAGGATTAATACAGAAGTAAATCTGGACTGAAATCAACTCAGGATAGATCAGTGAGGCTAGGGAAAGAGCCAGTTAACAAAGATGTGTAGCAAGTCTATTGACTGAGAAGCTGTAATTAGAAAATTCCATAACTCCACACTGTTACCATCATGACCAATTTCATCAGTGTTAGCTGAGTTGCGAAACAACAGAGCAAATTTTAGTTCCAGTTTCAAATATGCCCCTTAACAATAAAAGATCCAGACAGCTAACTTTTCTGAACAACCTCAGAGTAAAGAATTTGTCTAATCGCAATGAAGGTTTGTGAAAAGGATAAAGCAAAGATGATTACCTACGTCTACCAAAGTAAAACAAACACCAAAAGAAAACTGCATTGAACTACAGTAGAACTATTCCATTAGAACCTTAAGCAACACACATTATGATAAACCAAACTGGCCCTCTGGTGCGCAGAAGGGGAACTAATTTGAAACATATGCATGTAGATTACATATTGCTTTCAGTAGTTTCATTGAAAAGGTGTGGAGAGTTTTCTACCCGTAGCTGCTCTCATACTCCAAACACCAATAAAACACCTTAAACTATTAACCTTTTACAACAAAACCTGCTATTAAGAGGTTTTTCGATGCTGGCAACCATAATGACTGTGCTACTACTTGTAGTCTAATTACAGATTTCTTATTGTCAGGACTTTCTTTAGTTTTTCCACTTGAGAAATACTTAAGGCATCTGTGGTATATGGTCCAGTGGTCTGTGAAAATGCACAGGCTTAGATGAAGGGCAGTGTGTGTATGGGGTTAGGAAACGGGTGGGAAAGGTAATGGGGGAGATGGGGCATATGAACAGCTTCCACTCGACCGTTTCCTATCTTTTAAAACATCAAAATATATTCTATTATTATCATTATAATTATCATTATTATTATTATTTTTTTATTATTATTATAATTATTATTATTATTATTATTATTATTATTATTATTATTATTATTATTATTATCATTGTTGTTATCATTTCTATGATTACTATTGTTATCATTGTTATTATTTTCGTTTCTTTAATTATTGTCAAAATCGTTATCAGCATCCCACTCCCTAACAAGGAATTTAGGTTAAGTAGGTCTGGGTGTAGCCTAACTTACTAGAGCTGGCTTATTCTTCACCAACTAGTCATTATTTTGTGACTAGTCAAGTCATTATAGTACCTTTCAGATTTGCCAGATGGCAGCACTGCTGAATTCTCTCATGGCTGTTAATACCAATAACCGACACCTGGTGTGGAGATTAAGAACTAAACTGGACTCAGCAAGCACAGCGAATAAAGACAGCAAGCATTATAAGAGAGCAAGCAATATTCAGAAATACAAATGTATTCAGCCTGGTATCGAGGCTAATAACCGACACCTGGTGTGGAGATTAAGAACTAAACTGGACTCAGCAAGCACAGTGAATAAAGACAGCAAGCATTATAAGAGAGCAAGCAATATTCAGAAATACAAATGTATTCAGCCTGGTATCGAGGCTAGTCTGGGTGTTGATCGTTTCCCCCTGAGTGAAAGTTGTGCATTATATGGGCACCTGCCTGTCTCACGAATACATTGTCTGCTGCCCTGCTTTAACCCATTCACACTCAGAGCAGCCAAAACAGGCCTGACAATTTTGATAATATTTTTTCTAACAAAAGCATTTTTTGGAAAATATTTGAAAGAGAAATGTTCATCAGAATATTACCAACAACTCTCCTTCAAATATTTTATGAGAATTTGCTTTATTTCCAAGTTATTTTCAAAAGTATGAAAATAGCAGACAATACTTTCCTGGGGAACTCTGAGTGTGAATGGGTTAGAAGCTGAACAATTGCTCGACCTATATTTACATACAAGGGTTCTCCCTGGAAGCCAAGGGAAGTGTGTGTGTATACCGAGGATCACTGCTAAGGCAGTAACGTCACTCATGGAGCCCATAGCCGTATACCCTTGTTGACAGACAGAGATTATATTACTGAAACAGGTGAGTGTTTCGTGGCCTTTAGTGCTGACAGGCATCATGAATAAAGGGGGGAGTCTAGCACTGGGTTTATACCAGCCAGGTAGAGAATGAAATAGAGTAACAGGTGAGCCTTGCTTTTCAAGGTAAAAAGGTGCCATTAATGCAGAAATATTTTTCCAGCAAACAAACCATACCCACAGATAGAGATAACATTACTGAAACTAGTGGGTATGTATGGCCTTTAGAGTCAAGAGTCTAACTTTAATTATTTTCTGAGTTTGAGGGGTTGGGACAGCCACCCCACATAGTAATTTCCATTATCCTTATATTCAAAGCTCTAGCTTCTCTCTAACAAGGCTAGAAATGGGGTCAAGGAGGTCTGTAGTTCAATGGGTTATGTTTCATAATCATACTCCCAGGCATCTCTAATAGGATGATTAACCCATTCACACTCAGAGTTCCTCTGGAGAGTATCGTCTGCTACTCTTATACTTTTGAAAATAACTTCGGAATAAAGCCCAAGTTTACAAACTATTTGAGGGGGAGTTGCTCTCTGGCTTCTGATAAATATTTCTCCTTCAAATATTTTCTAAAAGATGCTTTTGTTGGAAAAATATTATCAAAATTGCCAGGCCTGTTTTGGCTGCTGTGAGCATTAATGGGTTAAGTGAATATTTCATGAGTTATAATCACATGTGGTGATTGAGGGAAGGGGTGCCTAATGAAGATGGTGCTATGTTAATCATAGTAGGTCAGTAGGTCAATAAGGGAGTGACCTAATTTCCCAAAGGTCAGGATGACCTGCTGGTTTTTGCTGGATGGCCAAACTAAGTTTGAAGAATCATTCTTGGTGTGTAAATCAATACTTGATTCGCACATCTCTCTCCCTATTAAATCCAACTGAATGGAAGGTATTGGATAAAAAAAAACTAGAAATATTCAAAATTGAACAATGGAATCATAGCAAAATAAACCAAAATGTGCAGTTTATAAGTCAACATCATTCTAATATAGCAATAGACATGTGCTGCATGTCAGGCCATTGACTAATGAGTGGAGGGCTGGTGTAGATTACAGGCTGAGGACTGAGGACTGTTATAGTAGAAACATGCTTGTGGGGGAGTGGCATGACATATCTGTTTACTACCATTGCCTGTGCAAGGTACACGGAGAAGTAGAACAAAAAACCAGGCACTCGAGTCAAGGGGAAGAACACCTAAACTTTGGACCAACTATGCTTAGAATAACTCATCATATCTTTTATGATCAATCAATAGTTTGAAATAAAAGTTTATGACTATATCCTACCAAATAATCATATTCTAAATTTTCTGCCTCTGTGGGTTAAAATCTCCTAATCAAAAGCATATTTTGGAAAATAATTGAGAGAAAATCTAAATCAATATGAAAGTAATACCTCTCCTTCAGATATCAAGAAATCAAGCTTTATACATGTAGATGTAGATGGTACTTTTCAAAGGGACTCTAGTTATGGACATGTTAACATTAATAACTGCAGCTGCCAAAAAACGCCAGACATTTTTTGTGAAATCTTGCAGTCAAAAGCATAGATGGAAAACCTTTTGAAGGACAAATGGAATACATGGTAAAAGGCATGCATGGGTTAATCTCATGCCGTAACAAGCAAAAAACTTTGTTACTATTTTCGCCAGCATGAGTCAGGTCCATTACAAGCAGCAGGCAGTATTAAGAACAGTATCCCTGTTTGCATAAGACTTCAGTGTATTTATAGGCAAGATAGGATAGCCAATTACCAAACGCATGACATTTCCTTCCCACCCATGCTATTTTAGGGACATGAGATATTTATCTATAGAAAACTATGATAAATATGTCAATTCCAAATTCACCATTAAATGCATACCTGTCTAGTAACAGATGCAATCCTCATTATAGCATTTATCTTGTTTTTTACAGTTTAAGACACCATCACCTCCATCAACATTGTATGATCAATACCATCATCTTAATCTTCACACCTTCAATGCTATCATCATCATCGTCATCTTCACACACTACAATGATATCATCATCATCGTCATCTTCACACCTACAAAGCTATCATCATCATCTTCATCCTCATCATCTTCATCTTCACACCTACAATGATATCATCATCATCATCATCATTATCATCATCTTCACACCTTCAATGCTATCATCATCATCTTCATCTTCACACCTACAATGATATCATCATCTTCATCATCATCATCATCATCATTATCATCATCTTCAAACCTGCAATGCTATCATCTTCATCATCATCAGCAGCATCATCATCATCATCATCATCATCATCATTATCATCATCTTCACACCTTCAATGCTATCTTCATCATCATCATCATCATCACCATCATTATCATCATCTTCACACCTTCAATGCTACCATCTTCATCATCATCATCATTATCATCATCCTCCTACACATCATCATCATCACCACAAAATTATCATAAACAATTAAGCATTGATCACTAAAAGTGATGGTTGTAATCACCACCAACAGCAAAATTTGTCCCCTCTAACTGGGATAGCATCTGTCAGGCATTGCTAGGCAACCGCGGCAAATGATGACCATGAAATCTCCACCTGTGTAATGATCATGCCAACACCTGTTACATCAGGTTAATTAGCTATTGTGAAATATCCCCACAACTGAATCTGGCCACTGCATGCGGCTACAACACAGCAGGGGAGTGGACTGGAGTTGGGAAAATGAACACAAGCTATGGTCACGATATTCATCACTGTGAATGTCTTCATTTCCTTTGATATTACTTGAAAAGTGCCTGCTTATGAATACAATCTATTCAATACTAGGAACTTAGGACAGAAAAGATGAACAAATAGAATTTCCTATTTGCACTTAACAGCAAGGACATTTATAATCACAATCAACAAAACCTTATGCTGCTGGTGGCTAATTTGGCCAATATGACATAATGCAAACCCTGAAAAATGACTGAAACTCTAGCATATGGGTACTTATTTGAGAGAACTCAGCGAGTGCTATCAAATGAATACCAACATGACAGGATTCGGATGGTTTTCAAAAATCTTTGTGTCCTTGTGCTTTAGACAAATATTGCCTCAGCATTGGAAGGCTTAAAGTTACATAGTTGCTAAGGTTTATGACTCAAGCTTTGACTAGGTGTTGGTGGCAGTAGAGCTCGAGGCAGCGCCACCTAGATGAGAGCAATCAGAAAGCGAAAGGCTCACTCTGCCACCATGGCGCCCCCTAGGTGAGGGCGAATAATAAGGTGATGATATATGCACCAGGTTACTGACTGGTCCCGACCGATCATAAGGCAGCGCCTCTGCACACTCTGGCACCCCCTAGGTGAGGGCGAATAAAAGGACGATGATACATGCACCAGTTTACCGACCCCCTCCCCATCCCCATAGTTTTCAATCACATGCATGCCTAGCTTTGATTGGGTAAGTCGCAAGGTTCCAGGAAGAGAGGGGAAGGTGGCTTTCTCCGTTAAGAATAGAGTGATACATTAAACACCAGGCAGGAAATGAGCAGCTTGCATGAGTAGCTGTGGTGTCAAAACATGCAGATAAGTCACCAAGGTGAGGAGCTCACCTGTGGACCGATAACAATGGAAAAACACCCTCGATGACCCCAAACCCATCCACCCCATAGTACCCTAAATCACCTGAAACCCTAACAACTACACTTGCACCTGTTAAAGGAAACACCGCCTGCGTGAGTCAAAATGAGTTTCTTTAACCTTTTAACTACGGGTGCCATTTGCTGACCATACCCCCAGAACTGATTTGGACCTAACCTTCCTGGTTGGATTTAAAACACTTGATGCCAAGTGCATTTAGAGGTATCTACCTCAGTAGCACTGTTAAAATCTATCTTCACGCAATCTTAGATGACCAAACACAAGTGGATTCGAAACTAGCCGGTCAACCTGAACATGCTAGCCTCAACCAGTGTCAAATAATAGCCGCTAATAGGCCAAAAATTGGTGCTCTGGGCACCCCCAGCTGGTGCTGGAGATCAGGTTTCTCAGTAATGTAATCAATGTAAGAGCCATGATAGGTCCTTGTTCCCACATGACCTCGCGCTGATGCCTTGTCTGGTACTCCTGGCATGAGTCCAGCACTTAACTATAGGGCATATAGTAATAGGTCTCTCAATACATATCCATTCTTTTCTTCATCCAAGACGTAATCAATGAGTAAAGGAATCATTTTTGGTTGTAGAAAAGAAATTTCTTCTATTTGCTACATGGCTGGACTTAATGTTTTAAAGTACCCGAGAAAAAACACCAACATACCCTATCCTCAAAAACCAATACACTGGATAAAACTAACACAGCAAGGTAGTCTCAAATTCTACAGACAGTCATTCATATTCTGACACAGTCTGCTAGTTTTTCTCATTCTCCCTAACCATAACAAACAACTAATTACCTTAGTGTATGTTTGAATGTATGATGTGATTTGTATGCTGCGAAGCATTTATCTCTATTTTTATATTTTTGAAATGTTGCCTTCATTTCAATTAATTTCTGCAAGACAAATTTGGCTTAAAAAGGTGTCAATGCATGAATTAGTTTGATACTTATTCCAAGTGCATAACAGGTATAATGAAAATATCCAGAATCATCCTGACAAATTCATAGCATAACACTCCTTTAGCAAAGACTTGTATGTAACATAATATCAAACCACATGACAGAACCAATAGCAAAAAACATACCCTACTTGAAACTGACACCTTATTACATTCCTTCCTCATTGAGCACAGCTCAGAAATCACAGGAAGTACAATTATAGTAGAAATGTCCTGAGCCACTTGAAATTGACATGATGTGATAACCTGTCACTGCGCTACTCAGGTGGGGAACAGCCTCAAGGTGTGATAAGATTTAATACTTAAATCTGATCGCTGGTATGTCCAATTTGTGTGGGACTGAGCATTAATTTCCAATGAGAAATAACATGGCAGGGTTTGTAATACAGTAAGCTGAATCTACTCTATGAAGTATGTATGCATGTACAGTCAAAACCTGTGCTTTGGGAAAACCTGTTACAGTAACTTTTCAGATGCCTATTGTTAAAGCAGAGAACACTATAACAAGAATTATTACAGGGATTGCAATGCAGTGTATAAATAAACAAAAATGCCTCAAATATTCTGCAAATTTATACTGAATTCCAGAGTTACTTAAAATAATAAACTAGACCCAGACAACAATGGTCAAGATCATTGGGTTAACTAGTTGAATTCTGCAGGGTTAAGTGGATCCAAATGAAAACATGTTAACTTTGCTCCATAAACATGACATTTGAGTTGGCAATTGTCCAGGATCAAGTGTAAGGAAATCATAAGTCAATCTCACCTTTCCTGGAAGGTGGGCATGTTTAGTGTGTTATATAAGAGAATAGGGGAGCGTCAACAGGGTACAAAGAGACAGTATGAAATACACAACAAGGGTTTAGACGTATGTACATAATCTACTGGTCAAACAAGTGACCAGAGGGTCATCAGAGAGACCGCCATGTAGCCCCGTCCAACCACATCAAAGCCTGGTCAATAATGGCAAAGTCTCCAAATTGACCCTTTTAGATGTCTCACTAATAGGTAGATAATAGACACTGATAGCAGCAAAGCACCTAGATACCAATCTCACTCGTAGACCCCCATCAGCCTATTCTGAACTGACTCAATAACACTGACCCAAAGAGACATGATATAAAGACAAGGAAAACACAATGTTTTGCTACCCAGTATGTAGCAAGACAAATTTGGCCAAGTAGTGTATTTGTCATACAATGACAGCCCTTAATTGGATAGGGTACATATACCTTCTTTCATTAGCCAAACACTGAGAGCCTGGTAACTGAGTAACGGCCAATAATTAGTTAAACAACAAGCATGTAATTGATCAGGGGCTATGATACCTTTGACCACTCGTGGGTCACGTACCTCACACACTCATCCTAGATGCTGCATTGACTTAGTTGCTAATACCATAGATGTTATAATGACCACTATTGGATTAGAAAGTACATGGCTAACTTTCAAAGAGAAACTCTAAGCCATTGGCACCCTAAGATCTCCTCTATATATTTGTGTCTGGAATCTATGGTGTCTTAGAAAATAACTTTATAAATTAAGAATAATTTCATGAAATATTCAAAGAAGAGTGGCGGATCATATACTGAACAAAATTTCTCATTGACGATCTATGAAAAACACTTTTTGAGTCACAAAGATATGACTAAAATTGCCAGGGCAATTTTTGGCACTGCAGGCATGGATGGATGAATATATGGATTTTATTATGCTTATATCTGATACTTGACATAGAACCTTTTCCACCTAAAATGTTCAAAAGTGCTTTAATTGTATTTTCACCTGACAGCATGAATATCAGGTTAAAGTTGTCACACCTGTCTTACCTGTAGCCACCTCCTCAACCTCTAATCAGGTAATTACCTGAATTACCTCTAATTACTTTACACACAGGTAAGAAGATGCAATAGCTTTACCTGTCCAGCACAGGTAAGACAATGCAGGGGGTAATCAGACTTCAAAGTCTATTGTGTGTGGCTTAATTGGACAGAGACAACTTGTGGCAACAGCTAGCATTATATATATCAGGCACAGCACATCTTATAAAGCAAAAAGACAATCTGGCAGGCTGTCAATTAATGGAAGCACCCCAGGTAAACTAAGGAGACAAAGGAATCAATTAAAATAAGACAGTTCTCCCTGACAGGTGTGATGTAAAGGGTAACACCCCTTTGGTTATGTAATAATGGAGCATTGTTACTACCCCATACTATTCTGGGTAATACACACCATTTCTGTCTGTGTCATGTGAAGGATGAGCTTGTGCCAAATCCATGTCGCCAAAGAAGCATCAATGATCATTGGAAGCTACTATTGGAATACCATAAATCAGGTAGGAATTTTCCTTAGGAAACTGGAATTAGAATTTTGGTTATCATCACTTTTACTGCCATATTTGAGTTGCCAGTTGTTAGTGGTGGAGGACATCTAAGTACCTGGCAAAATCCACCACTTAAACTCAAGCCACCAGCAACTATCACACATGGCCTGGTCTGGGTATTGGTGAGAAACAGCATGCAGTAAGTGTCAACACTTAGACCCCTCAGCCATCGGGGCAGGTTCTTGGGGTTAAAGGCACAGATTTACGAGACTGTCCTAGCTAGGTAAACTGTCTCTGAAGTTGATGAAGTTGGCAGATTTCACTCTATTCAAAGAGCATATATGAGGTAGAAGTCATTTTCTTGTTTTTTTCTTTTTACAAAGGATGTGTAAATTTTTGGGCAGGGTTGGGACTGATTCAATTTAAGTGCAAGTAGAACTCTGTAGAACTAAAATCATGCTATCCCTCGTGTGGTCCTGCTATGTTATGAAGTCAGAGTGATCAAGCTATCTTTAAGTATTTGCTACATACCACAGTACCTAGCAACACAGGCCTTAAACCTTAAATCCCTACAGGGGAAGTAAACACACTCTGACATACACTTGTGGGTATCCTGGAGAGAAGGCAGACTTCTCAAGAATACCTGAATGAAAGTTATAAGTTATATTTTTATCAACAATCCATCTAAACCTGATTTTCAAAATATGCTTTCATTAAGAAAATATCATTCACATAGTCAGATTATTTGAGTACTCTGAGATATGAATGAGTCAAAATCACAGGCAATTTCACAGGCTAAGGAGATCCCTGACTCACACACAACAAGGAAATTGGACCGTACTCAAGCAAGAACGTAAGCAGGACTTCAGGTAACATGATTATAACAATACTATTGTTCAGCCAACAGGTAAAAATGAACAAGAATATGTAGGTCACTAAACCTATCAGTTTACTATAGGTCATTTTGTACACAGATTCAAGACTCCACTCTGCAGCTGATATTATCGTAGTATTGATATATTTGGGAAAAAACTGAATGAGGTATGTATTAATTTTATACTCTAGTTGAAGTATACAGGAAAGAATACAGATACCCCGAAACAGACAGGGGGAATTCAAAGAAATCTTCAAATGAAAATTATATTTTCCTTTCAGAGAAACAGTCCGCCATGAAATATTTTCCAAATAAGTCTTAATTGTCAAGATATTCTATAGTTTTCTGAGCAGGTGGATTCTTAGTCTGGGTATGAAAGCAACTTTTATCACTCAACTTGAAATTATATGCACAACAAATCATTCATAAATGTCTGCACTCTTGTGTATAAGATCTGCTTAACCTACTTATATGCTAAGTGCCTGGGTGGTTCAGGTAGGAGTAGCTTGGAAATAGTACATTAATGATAGCAAGGCACAGAAATATAGGGCCGGGAGAGTGTAGGAGTGTGGAAATTACTTCATTTAGTTAAGTTTGAGAAAACTGATAATTGAACTCTATAGGTATTAAGTTACCAGGTACTATAGACACATTATATATTATGGTTATTTATTTAAACACATCTATCCCCCACCTCCTTCTGGCAGAGTGCACCAGAAATGTTCATTGAGTGACTTTGACTAGAAATGTGACACACAAAATCATATCATTTCTTTGTGAGTTATCAAATATTTTTTAACGATATTTCCCTTACTCTAATTTGAATAAGCTGAGCATTAGTGAAGTACTAAAATAATCACAAAATCTTTTATATTATTCACTAAAAAAGAGTATCATTACCAGAGGTCCCTTGATTTTGATTTTATCAAATGAGAGGTAGATATTCACATAAGTAACTATATTATTTTTTTGCGACACACATATTGCAATGTTTACATGAATTCCCAATGTTTGTTATTGAAGACTGCTAGGGTCAGAAGAGGCAATACCCAGGAGAAAAGAGCCTCACCTTAATTGTCCCAGCCTAAAATATGTGATGAAAAACATACTGTGGAGTTGCGACAATTTGATAGGGTAGTATTGTGATTGTTTGATGAGTGAGTTATTATAGATCTGATAAAGAAGGGTAAACAGGGGTACCCCATTTATCACTGACACAAAGATGGCCGCCAACGTTGCCACCGTTAGAGGAAACAAAGTCCCTTCAAGAATTAATCAAAATGCTGCATAAAAAACATCTGTATGCAAAATATTCATTTCAAGGGTGATACATAAAAAAAACACTTTATTTTGAAATTACTTAGCATACTCATTTTGTAAAGAAAAATCCGAAAACAACTACCATAAAGCTGGGAGTAGTAGACAGGGAGTGGGCACTGGTCTTGCCTCATCAAATTTCGCTGCCTCTCACTATCTGACCTAGATAGGATGACATCCCCCAGCCAGCCAGTCAGCATGCTTACTGCACAGATCACGTGACCAATACAAGTCAACCCCAGGCTACATCGCGTAACCCGAGGCGCAGATGCCGTAGAGGCTAGCATGCAGTACCTATGGGGTTGCGGATCAAGGGGATGTATTTCTCTGCATAAAGCAATCTTGTTCTAAAGTACAAAAAAGTATTTTTCAGTCAAATACCCTACATATACCTCTTTGTAAATGGCACAACTTGATCTGAGTTCATCCATTCTATGTCATGAACACTGGGCATCAAAGGGTTAATGCAATGTTGGGGTCAGCAAAGGTCAATAATTGTCCTGTGGTGATGGACAGCCTGGTTCCTGTCATGGAGTCATCCTGTATATTGCCTGTCTCTCAGCTGTGACACTGCTATACATAAACACAGAGGATCCTCTTTCACTAAATCTGATAAGGATTAAATTTAAGTGTTAAAGCATATTCTAAATTCATATAAAGAATGAGGAATTCTAACTATTCAAACACCATGAAAGGTCGCTGACCTTTTCCACAATAAAAGGGTATCTAGGCTAAAGGGTTTTGCAAGGTGAAAGAAAACAAACAGAATGAAGCCTAAAAATGCACAAATAAAATGTGAATGTGTGTGAAGGGGATGGAGCAGGGGGATGTTTTTAAAGGGAGGGAAATATTTTTAACAAAAGGGAAAAGTGTTATTTTTATTTCATCAAATATTAAATATTATGAGTAGATCTTGTAACTCTTAATGCAATTTTCACAAAATCCTAGAATACAAGTACAGTATTCCCAATATGAATTCCCTACTATGTAGACCTGTTCTTCTGGGCTCATTTTCAGCTTCCTGGGGAGCATTGAACAGCAATCACAGCGGTCTCATTAGCTCTTTTAGCTTCAGTAATTCAGGCCTGTCCCCCTAATGAGGCTTACAGGTGCTGATATCAAACCTCAGTGTACTGAGGCAATGGGTGGTAAACTGTCTTGCCCAGGAACAAACCCAGGGACTCTGGGCAGTCATAAATCCAACCCCTTAATAATATCTGATCCAACTTGCCCATTAGGCTACGCACACCTTAGAAATCTTCCTAGTGTACTGAGGCAATAGGTGGTAAACTGTCTTGCCCTTCAACAAACCAAGGGACTCTGGGCAGTCATAAATCCAACCCCTTAATACCATCTTAATAATATCTGATCCAACTTGCCCATTAGGCTACGCACACCTTAGAAATCTTCCTAGTGTACTGAGGCAATAGGTGGTAAACTGTCTTGCCCAGAAACAAACCCAGGGACTCTGGGCAGTCATAAATCCAACCCTTCAATATCCAATCAGACTTACCCACTAGCTACTTAGACCTTAGAAATCCTTCTATCCTTTCATGCTTTAGCTTATTATTGTACTATTATCCACTGACTTAACTGCCTTATTCTGGGCCATGTTATTGATGTGTGAGGCCATTGCTGCCACAGTGTATCACAGCATGCTATAGCTGAGAGGGAAGACATGTGAGTCAACCTCAGACACACACATCTCCTCCCAACACATACATACATAGGTTGATTTCAATCAAATACACTTGATAGAACTTGACTGACACTTAACATGAGAAAGGTGTTTTTTGAACTCACACCTTGAACTAAGGGATCATAACACATAGTGAAAATATTCTATAGCAACAGTACTAAGTAACATTCTCAGAGATAAGTAAACAAGTTCCTAGGATAATGAATGACAAGAAGAGATACAATAGAATAGTAGTGGTAGCAGTAGTAGTAGTAGCAGTAGCAGTTGTAGTAGTAGTAGTAGTAGTAGTAGTAGTAGTAGTAGTAGTAGTAGTAGTAGTTGTAGATGTAGTCGTAGTAGTAGTAGTAGTAGTAGTAGTAGTAGTAGTAGTAGTAGTAGTACTAGTAGTACTAGTACTACTAGTAGTAGTCATATAAATAGTTGTCATAGTAACACTAGCAGTAATAGAAGTACATGCAGTGATAACTGTAATACCAGAAAAATAAGAACAACAACAACTACAATAACAAGAGAAACTCAGGCCTCTAACATACATGATATAGCCCACGTGGCAGTAAATGTGCAGACTACCTCCCAGGTTGTCAACACCAGGTAACCCAGTCTGCGGCATTGTTATGAGCAGGGTGAGGGAATCCAGGGTAGTAGTAGTACTAGTATTTGTGGTAGTGGGAGTAGTGGTACTGAGGGTGGCTGTTTGTTATTGTCCACACAACATGACAGAGGGCTGCTGTGAGAATGATGGATGACCAGTGCGCTAGAAAAGAAGAACTGAATTCTTCCCCACAACCGTGTGCGTTGTTATGGTGATCACTATTAAAACACCTTCCCGAGCCCACTGCTCTTGTGGATTAAGGGGGTGTAGCTGACAGGTAGAGCTGTACCTAATTTTTTACCCTCTTCAGGCTGAGAGGTTTATATGTCTCCTCAATGAGATGATGATGCCATTATATAATAGAACCCACTCTTAACCCATTAGCCCATGGAGGGCACACGTTGGACTCAATACTTGGAAAATAAGTCTTTAACTAGAAATCAATGGAACATATTTGTGAAAGGATTGCAAAACCCAACAGGAAGAGCTAGTTACAATATTTCTTTCTCAAGTATTGCAATGTCCAAGATACCTCCATATGTGTGTCAAGCCATGTGAAAGCTCCAGATGTGACTGGGGTTAACATTTTCATTTTTCATTTTGGAAAGCAGCTTGGATATGTTGGGCCTAGGTAGTTACTAAAAAAACACCACTTAGGCATAACAATACATAGCCCCTCTCTCATAGTCAGCCCAAACATGCAAAACTTCTAATTAAGTGTAAAGTGCATGCAATTGTACTTGGCCTAGAAAAAAATATTGTTTGTTTCCTGTAACGGTCCAAAAAAAAAAGGGAAGGTAGGTCGGTAAAAAAAAATTTTTTGCATTATTTTTTTGATCAAAAATGTGTGTTTTATGGATGTTTTACGTTGAATTGGAGTTCAACAGGAGGCCAGAAAAAACTTTAGGGTGGGGATTTTTTCGAATAAAAACTTGTTAGGGTAGGGTTACAGGAAACAAACAACTTTTTTTAGGCCTTTTCAAAAATAACTTGGTAACGTTAGTATCAAAAACCCAACGCATTTTCAAGAAAAGTTGATGAATGGAATCTGAGCAGTTTCTTCCTTGAATATTTATCTACACTGTTTTTGCCAGAAAGATATTTTCAAAACATTTTTTTTTTTGGAGGAGGAGGGGGGGGGGGGGGACTGGGGTGATGTGAGGGCTAATATGTTTATAAGTGCACAGGAGGTTGACAAGCAAAACTAAAACATCAAGTTGTAAGGAATTTGTAAAGATAGATAGTTCGAAACCCTTCAGATGATAATACTCCTGACCCATCAAACATGATGCTATCCATAAAATCCCTAGAAGATAGTGTCAATTCAAAATCCATCAATTCAGAGAAGTGGACAGTCAAATAAAGACTTTGTGTGTTATTCATCAGGGGAATCAAGGCACCTGACTCCATTGCACAGCGCCCCAGGGGCTCACATGTTCATACAGACGTTGTCCAGGTGAAAAATTGAGAGACATTGATCAAATAGCAAGGTATAGGATTGCCACACACGTTTGAGTGTAGGGAAGCTTTTTAAAACTATTTTTTGGAACAAATCCCTTTTAGAAGTGTCGTCATGATTTCAGACTTCAAGGATGTTCAACAAATTTATAGGTGTGAACAACCACCCAAACTCCCCCAAAATTTACCCCTGAGGACTTGTGTCAAAAATTATAATCAGAGGACACACTATGCTATTGTCATAAGAAACAGATTTTTAAACAATACTCTTAAGATTACTCTAGGGGTTAACATGGCAAAGGGTTAACATGGCAAGGACAGGTTTCAGGGAATTGCATTTTAACAACAATAAAAGTGAGTCACTGATGGGGAATTCTCAATCAATCCAGGATGATAAAAGTCAGTGGAAACTCCTTCAGGAGACAAAGGCAATGAATTCATGGCCCTTTCACAGGTTGTTGCTGATCTGCTGCACTGGAATGTGGCTTGTGGCAAGTTTGAGATTAGGCATGACCTCTATTTCCGAGAGCAGCTTAAAAAGTGTATACTATCGATACCTTTCCCATAAAACTATCATTAAGATGATTTTGATGATAACATTTTGATGATAACATTTTGATGATAACATGACTGCCCCTCCCTGACATTTCCTGGCTCCATTCAATTTTAACTGATTCACCTTTGGAATATGTCTGTCAAATATTTGTTAATTTCAAAGCAATGCTTTGAGAAACAGTTAACTAAACTGTGTCATACCTGTTAGGTTAAACAACCTTCCCCTCTAACAATCACCAAAGTTTTGATTTATTTTTGTGATAGTCAAGTCAAGAAAGTGTGATATGCCAAATGATATTTTCCCTGCAGGTTTCTGGGTGTGTAAGGTTAAGTGAATATCCCTGATTCCTGTCTCCTCCGCCCTGTGGTGACCTGGAGTCATTCCTGATGATTTAATGAGATGATTAAGAAAGGGTGGAGAGGCTTTAAGAATGTCATCATAAGAAAAGAATGCAGAATGCTCTTTCAATAAAAAAAAACTGAAGAAAAAACAAACTGAAGCAGCATAGTTAATTATATACATTTCTTAGCCAAGTTTTGCTCCCTAACTCTTCCTTACTTAAACCCTTTACGTTGGAGTATATACCTAATCTGGAAACTGTCCTTCTAAAAAGTATTCAAATGAGAAGTATAAATCAGAATTTACTCACCAACAACTATTTAAATATGTTGTGATTTGATGCTTTATATTCTAGAGCTATTTTCCTGAGTGTATGGCTTAGGCACAGAGTATGCACAGGTTAAAGAGAAGGCCAACAATGGCAACTGACTACACCATTATCCTCTAAGTACAAGTTTGAGAGACCACTATAATCTTCCCTTAAATGGGGGATTTCCCAGTAGACTCAAAAACATCCTTATGTGACTCATAACTAGATAACCCTTATGATCGCTTATAATACATGTTTCTGGTCCACTACCACCGTTCCTTTAATTCCAAACATGTATGACAAAGAAGACCCTGAAAACACTTAGATGTTCAATTGCATACCAGCACTTTCTCGCCTTGGTAAACTCTTCCTCTGTATAGATAAGCACAGTAAAAATGAAAGTGATGACATAGGAAAGATGTTCAGAAGCTGCTAGGATAACAACAGTGGTTTCCCCCAATTAGATTCTGTCCAAACAGGAAGTCTCTCGTATTTGTAAGAAGCTGTATTGCCAGCTGGACGTATTTCCCAAATCGCAGGTAAGAGGCAACAGTACATGTAGAGATGTTATAGAGGTGAAATGCACCTCTCCATACAAGAGAGAGGAGAGGAATCTTCACCTGAGGAGGTGAAAAAGGTGAGATATGTGCTGATTCACTTACCTGGTGTAAGCATTGGGGTCAAGTGTAACGTTCACTATTAGGAGCAAGCTGTTACCATAACATGGGGAAACTATCCAAAGTTACCTTTAACCCATTCATACTTGAGAGTTCCTCCAGAAATTGTCGTCGGGATCAATGATACTTTTGATGATAACTTTTGAATTAAGAATCATTTTACAAAATATTTGAAGGGGAATTGTTGATAATATTCTGATCAACATTTCTCCTTCAATTATTTTGCCAATAAAGCTTTATGCTGAAAGATATCATTGATGAGTTATGAGAGCATTGATGGGTTAAAGGTGTCACAGATCCCATAACAAGGAAGATCCAGAGTTTTCGGAACTAGGGTTGGATGCCATGTGACGGCAGTAGAATGGGTGTAGTAGGGGGGGGGGGGGGGGGGGAGGTTGACTGTAACGTGTTCGTGTTCGGCGTTCATTTACACTACAGGTCTGTAGTGTAAATGAACGCCGCTTTAGCTGCGCGTCGCCACCGTCGCGTTCTATAATTAGCTTCCAATTACTTGTGACGTCATCAAAACTGTAAAATCGCTAATTTCACTGATTTAAAAAAGGTTATTTAATTTCCTAAAAGTGTATTCTTAGTACAATTAGTCCATTGAATGTATCAATGCTGTTTGACCAAAACAGAGTGGACGCTATCATACATAACTGGAAGAACCAAGTTTTCAGTAATGAAACAATCCAAGGCGTTCCACAAAGGCATTCGACGTGTTTGAAGCCGCCTACCGGCGGGTTCCGGAACCTCGCGTCTAGAGGCATGAATTTGTTAACAACAATATTTTGAGGAGAAAAGCTAATCAGAACCCAACACACAAGTCTTGTTCACATAGTTTTTAAAATAAATGCTTTATTGGCAAGTTATTTGCAAATCATATCAAAGGGAGCAGGATATTCTCCTGAAAGGATACTTAACTCTCCCAATGCTGAGGCTACTTTCGTCCAAAGCACTAGAATCCAAGACTTTTGAAAACCAATTAAACCCTGCCGTAATGGTATAGCTCTGAGTACTCTCAGATGAATACCCATGTGCCAGGGTTTCAGTCAATTTCCAGGTTTTTGCATCATTTTGTATTGGCCAAATTAGCCATCAGCTGCATAAGGGTTAGTACACGAAAGAGATAAGTGCAAAACAAAACAAATAAGTCTGATCAACAGGGAGGAGCATTCATCCACAGAGACCAGAATGCCTTCTTCAAGTTCATAGGATTGCAGAGAATGAGAGGATTAAAATTGTTCTTACAAAGGTCTTTTCTTGTCAGAACCTCCCTAAATGGTCTTAGGATGGACTCAAAGGATCAGAGATCCTTGGCAGTTCAACAATGTCCTAGAGATCAGCGAGAGGTTCAACAAATATTTGAACAAATGTTGTGTATCTCCTACTGAGGGTACTTTGTCCCTCAAATATTTTTCTTCTTTTGTTCTCCTTTGGTAGGTATTCTCAATATTGTCAGATCACTCAGTTGCTATAGACGTCACATAATGGGTAACCCTTATGCTGCTGATGGCTACCTTGGCCAACACAAAATTATGCAAAAATCATGAGAAATCATTGAAAACCTGACACATGGGAACTCGTCTGAGAGTACTCAGTGAGAGCTATCCCATGAATACCAACACAACAGGGTTTAGATGGTTTTCAAAAAATATTTGGGTCCTTGTGCTTCGGACGTAAGTAGCCTCAGTATTGCAAGGGTTAACATCATTCAAGAGTAAGATTGGAGGGTGTCACCTGGATGTGTAATAGTTTTGAGAGTTACTCAGTACTAAAGCATGACTTCACAAAAAAAAATCCAAAAGATGGGTCTATCAGAAAGTTACCATCAGATTTTAGTGAATCTGTTTATGGTCACTCAAGGGTTAATGAAAAATCCTGCCAGTCTTAGGATAAGATCAACTAGTCAGAATGTTAAGTATGAAACAATGTTAGTGTGTACTAGGTATCAGCAGAGATATATAGATAAAACTCCCTGGTATCAGTTCTATTTGCTAAATGTGTGGCTGGAATTTGGTTGTTTCAAGCATTCTTTCACCTTTAAGAACCATGCTGAAAGGGACCTTTGTTCATTCATAATAGCAGATGGATTAAACTTGCTCCTTTTTATCTGTATTTTATAGATGATCCTCAATCATTTGAAAGACCGGCAACCCATAACTACATGCAAAGGTACTTTGCCATATAACTAAACAATTTGGGAAAAAATGAGAAATCTCTGAAATTTGATTCATCAAAGATGTAATGAATCATTTTCACCTTGGCACCGCACACGGATGTATTGAAATCCTACCAGAAACTCAATCTCCTTATAGATCACGGAGAAAATTACTTCCTGGAATATGTGCAGCCCTAAGGCCTTCACCATATACACTACTAGATAAGCTCCATGTTGTGTTATTGGCAATATACCAAAACACAATGACCTTGAAAGTGGGTCAAGGTCATTAACAGGTCTTGTTCAGATTTGTGGGCCATAAAGAAGACAGGTTGTTCAGAATTCAACCATGCATTCAAGTACGACATAGGTGATTTCAATGGGCTACATTGTCACCTGACTATATACATTCAGAGCCGAAGGAATTATAAACCTTCATTTTTTTATATTTAACCCTTTAACTCTCAGGGCACTTTTTGAAAAGAGTCATCAGGAAACGTATACACTTTTAACCAATTCATGGCATTACCACCAAGAACCACCTGACAATTTTAGCGATATCTCTCTAACAAAAGCAATTTCAGAAAATATTTGAAGAAGAAATGCTGATCTAATTCCAACACACAACTCTACTCTAAATATTTTGTGAATTTGTGATCAATTCCAAAGTTATTTTCAAAAGTATCAAAGGTCAAGAACATCTTCAGGTATGAAAGAGTTAAGGATAACTTTGCAATAAAGCCTAAACTTCTGTAATATTTAATCACAAATGCTGATTAGTATCTTAAAACATTTCTCATTTAACTTTTTCCAAAAGATACTTTCACTACTAAGCTATCCTCAATTTTGAAAGAATATTTTGAGCAGCTGCATGAATAAATCAGTTAAAAGTCTGCAGCCCCGTCAGACATGGCAAGAAGGCAAGCAGATAATTATTCTATGTCCGACACACATCTTTAACCCTTCGTATGCTGAGTCGACTATCATCCAAAGCACAAGGATACATAGTTTTTTGAAAACCGATAAAACCCTGTCAAATTGGTATTCATTGGATAGCTCTTGCTGAGTACTCTCGGATGAGTACCCATGTGCCAGGGTTTCAGTCATTTTTCAGGTATTTTGCATCATTTTGTATTGGCCATATTAGCCACCATCAGCAGCATAAGGGTTAAGGCTTAGCTTGAATGGGTTGAACCTGATACGGTACATTTTCTCTCAGGGACATCTCTAGCAGTAATAACAGGGTCAGGTGCAAGAAAAAAGAGGTACTTGTCCCCTTGAGGAGATTGTAAAAAGATTAACTTTCTGGATCACCGAAGTTCACAAAAGAGTAGGCGTAAATTTGTATTTCATTACACATTTTTGTATTTTTCAATGTTCAATTTTATATGAAATCTTCGTTATCTTGCAATTCCATCACATTTTTGCCTGGCAACCATGGCGATGTCACATTGAAATGTCAGATATTACAATCAATTACATCAACATGCTACATGCCTGTTCCTTTGTAAGTCAAGCAGTGAAACCGTTATGCATGGTGGTCCACCCAAAATCCTGTCACTTCTTGTATATGATGGATTACCCAATGTTATGTACCATACAACTGAGGGGGAAAATATAGCTAGCTGTTGCTTTGAAAACCATCTAGTTATCATGGTAGTATGTACAAGGCCTAAAAAAGAAATTGTTTGTTTCCTGTAGCGGTCTGAAAAACATAGGGTAGGTAGGTCGGTAAAATATATTTTTTGATTATTTTTTTGGTCAAAAATGTGTGTTTTATGCATGTTTTACGTTGATTGGGAGTTGGGAGGGTGGAAAAAACTTAAGGGTAGGGATTTTTTTGAATAAAAACTTCTTAGGGTAGTGCTAAGAAGTATATTTTGATATCTTTAATGATGCACTTTATCTCATGAATGAAGGTATGAAGTCAGTCATAGTAACTAACACCTGCGAGTATGTGCTTTAATGATCTATTCAAACATTCAGTGCACCAAAAACTGCCTATCTGTGTTTGAGGATATCATTCTGACCATAGCATCAGCTGTCCAATATTTAAAGATATGTTACTTGCAACAAAACCTTTACATTTTCTATATGAATATTTCATATGAATAAATCAAGGCCTAATAATGTTAGCATGAGTATCCTAGCATCCATACAGTTCCTACCAAGGGGGAACACTGAGCATGAATTAATTGCTTGACTTTTTTCTACAAGGGTCGAAATACAAAGAAACAGTGATAAGAATAATGAATCTGTCGATCGTTACTCTGAGAGTGGTGATTTCTGATGCTGTATTCCCCTTTCTGTTATAGAACATATTTGCAAAACTCTCTACAGGAGAAAGTAATATTTACCAACATTCCATAATTTCTATGTCGCATTTTCTTTTTTCTCCTTGGAAGACATTATGTATCATGCTTCATGCCAAGATTGGAAAGCAAGGCAAACACAATTTAGTTGCAACAGAAGTATTCCATCTTGACCTCTTATAGGAATTACTATGGAAGAGAAGACTATACCCCTTGTGTAGCCATGGCAACGCTCCCTACACCCTTAATTCAGCCTTTCATAAATACAGTTCTCTTTGAAAAGTATCATCTTAATCTGTAACATTATGAAAATAAGCATGATTTCACAAAATATTTGATCAAGAATAATTGGATAGGTTCTCAACAATATATGTCCTATTACTCTTATATACATTTTGATAATATTTATCAATATGCTTCATAGGCCCTTTATTCTACTAATATAAGAATGTGACCATATACAATTTCTAAGCTTTGTACATTTATCTACTAGAAACTTGATCTTTATTTAGATCAGATGAGTGAGCTTAAGGAGTGTCAGGGTTTACACAAACATCTTCATTTGTAAAAAGGTTAATAAGCTGTAACGCCACTTTGGGAAGTAAATGATGAGGATGAAAACCTGTCCTTAACAATGACCCCTCTCCCCTCAAATTTTCCACATAGCCTGGGTAAACCCTGGGAGTATGTTTTAGCGCAGTGAGATCATTTATCATGTTCCCTAAATGCCATGCAGGTTGAGCCTCTTTATGCCCTTTCACAGTGTGCAGGGCCACGCCAGGGCTGTGTAGAGATCATTAGGCTAGGAAAACCTCATCTCTTGTCACTGTCGCTTCCTACGGTGCCCAGTGGGCTCCTCATATCTATGTGTCAACAAGGTGAGCTTAACAGGATCATTCACATACTACCTGGGGTGTATGGGATTCATCAACTTATGAGAATCTTAACAGGTTACTCAAAATATGTTAACAGATGTGTAGGCTAATTTTCCTTTTACAGAAAAGGTCCCTTGTAAGTGGCATCTCAATTTTACATACAAAACATATGGGAATTGACAATCACCTGGCGAAGGTTTTGAAAGCAATACATGCATGAATGGTTTAACCTATCGCTGCTGTAGCCTAAAAAGGCCTGACTATTTCACAGGTCTTTCTGAATAACACTTTACCTGTTTGGTTTGTTGGGAACTGTTTTAAAAATCAGTTACATGTAGGAAAATATGAAAATATCATCCAAGTCAAAAATCAAGTATTGAGGTTCCAAAGTATTGTAGATAGGGCGATGTAATCTGAAGCACATTTATTTGGCCTAAGACCGAAAATGGCTAGGATGAAAACCAAAATTAACGTCATGTTAATGATCAGGTTGAAAGGCGGTGTTAACAGGTAT
Organism: Maea johnstoni; assembly: GCA_963942565.1. Classification (NCBI taxonomy): domain Eukaryota; kingdom Metazoa; phylum Annelida; class Polychaeta; order Spionida; family Magelonidae; genus Maea; species Maea johnstoni. Next base: position 28,101,184 of record OZ012689.1, on the reverse strand, counting down.
TTTCCTCTCCTGCCTTGCCCATGAGTCATTCATGTCAGTAATATCCACTAACACGTGCCAAGAAATAAAGCCAGGCCCATGTTAAAATCTTTACCATGGAAACAGTCAGCAGGCAGCCATGAAATCTATCAGAGCCAGGCATAGTTAGGATTCTTTAGTATTGCAACAGCAATATATGATGTAATAAAACACTCTAAGACATGCTGGGTGATTGATTTAATTGCTTTCAATTAACCCTTCTCTCTCTCTCTCTCTCTCTCTCTCTCTCTCTCTCTCTCTCTCTCTCTCTCTCTCTCTCTCTCTCTCTCTCTCTCTCTCTCTCTCTCTCTCTCTCTCTCTCTTCATATGCAAAATCTGTCGTATACATATGACGAATACTTGATATGCATCGGACTGGGACCAAGCATATCGTCCGCCATATGCGAAAAATCCGTCGTATAGTGGTCCGCCATATCCAAGTTCACCTGTATTTCAACATTCATTTTTTCCAAAAATATTTTTATAATCTCTCACTCCCTACCCCATGGCCTCCTTCTCTCTCTCGCTCTCTCTCTCTCTCTCTCTCTCTCTCTCTCTCTCTCTCTCTCTCAGGTCACTCCTAATATTTGGAACCTATGTTACTTACGGCAGTTGCTTTTGGCAGTTACTTCCGGCAGTAACTGGGAAACATGGATTGATTTTTTTAAAAACGTTGAAAAAGTCTTTCTGTTAGTTTTTCAATTAACATTTATCGACCAAATATTTTTCCAACTACACTATTGCCTGAAAGATGCTACCAACTTTTGGTGATACATCTCTAAAAAAAGCATACTTTGGTGAATATTTAAAGGAAAAACAAGTATCAACTCAACTTACAACTCTCCTCCTTATGGTTTGTGAATTTGTGCTGTTATTGCGAAGTTACTTTTAAAATGTCTTGCAGATCCAGACACCACTAGTCAGGAAGAGATCTAGAGATAAATTTGTCCCAAGATTTTTCTAACCACTAACTAAGGCAATATTTGGCAATATCAAAAGCAAATATGTTATTTGGAATTAGATTCACAACTTTCCTTCAAATAGTTATCAAATTTCAGCTTCATCATGAAGTTATTCGAGGAAGTAGAAAAGCTATTTCCAGAGCGGACTCCAAGCATGACTGGGCTAAGCCAGGCAGAGAAAAGGGGGAGGAGCCAGGACCTGGATCTCATTAAATCAGGACCTGGGTCACATAAAAAATGACGCATAAATTACACTAATAGATTTCCAAGCTTATCCTTTCAACATTATCCCATTAACACTGATAAGTAACTCATTCAATTGCCATCTGGACCTTTGATAATTTTGTCATAATAACTTGGAAATGAAAAAAGAGTTACAAAATATTTGAAAGCTCGAGTTGACTGAGTTCTGATTAATTTAAATGTTTTCCCATCAATGCGTTCACCTGAAAGATTTCACCAATACTGTCAGGCTGCTTTTGGTCTTTGTGAGCATTAATGGGTTAAAGTTGGACATTTAAGCTGAACTATGAGTCGAAAATGGAGCTTAACATACCTCTGCCCTATACTCAATATTTTCAATAGAGGTGTCTTCCATTCAACTGGACAAGTAGGCTTACTGGACAATTAATTCCTTCCAATTTCCCCAAGAGGCTGAACTCTTAATGGATGTCTTACCAATGAAATAAAAGCCTGATTTGAGGACTATTTGAAAGAGAAGTACCTACCAGAATACAAACCAAAAATTTGCTACATGTATTTTCAAATTCTTGATTTTTCCAAAAAAAAAACAAACTCAAAAGTATCTTGGATTAAGAAAAGAATGGATATGTAACGAGAGACCAATTACTATATGCCCTATAGTTACATGCTAGCCTCATGCCAGGACTAGCAGATAAGGCAGCAGCACGAGGTCACGTGGGAACAAGGACCAATCAGGGCTCCCGCATCGATTACATTACAGAGAAACCTTATCTCCACCACCTGCTGGGGGTGCCCAGAGCACCTATTAGCGACTATTAATTGACACTGGTTGAGGCTAGCATGTTCAGGTTGACCGGCTGGTTTCCATTCCATGTGTTGGTCTTCTAAGAAAGTATCAAAGCCTCCAAAATACAATTTCTGGTGTAAATATAAGCATGAAAGGGTCAAAAAGTTGATTCATGACTTGAACTTCTATAATACATATCTAAAACCCTGTGAGGGGGTCAAGTAATACTGAGCCTGCAGTAGGCCATGCAGAACCGGGGCTAGCAGAGATCACCCACTGACCCATCCACCCTGGGTCTCCCCCAAGAAGTCCTGCCAACCACTACCATACTACCAGCCCTGCTGCTGCTGCCCCTGCTAACTTATTATACCTCAGTGTGTTGTGAAGCGCTGAAGTTGGCCGGACAGACACCGGTATCTCTCCGGATCCCAGAATACAGATATCAACTTTATGATTGTGCTATAGCATCAGGGATTATTTCTTTACAAGGATACCTAAGCTGAGGATATTCAGGGAATAGATCACACACCCTGTGATGTATATGATGTAGGGAGGGTGATATTGGGTGTAGTGTCTGTATATTTATCGGACAGCATGGGCTCCATAGTGCATCTACCACCTGAGGTAAGTATAGTGCTAATTGCAAGTCTGATATAGTTACAATAACAAGTATACTTCGGATCATTCTTAGATAAAATCCAATCAGAGTTCAGGTTTCTATTGAAAAAAATAGAAAGACTTGATACCAAAGTATCTTCGAAGGCAAGGGGTTCTATTTACAGGTGAAATGTATATTTCAACAGTGATGATTTTGAGACCAGTATTTACCAAACGGCTGTCTCCTTTTGACAACTAAGACTATCGCATTCACTAAACTGTGTTAGAGTACCTAGGTTTTCTGTAAACTTTTGGATAAACTACAGCTGAAAATGTATGTAGCAGAATAGCTACTGGAGAAATTAGTGTTTTTAGCAAAAAAAAACAATAAAAGATATTTCAGAAATGTCATGAGCCCCCCCCCCCCCTCTCTTTCTCTCTCTATCTCTCTCTCTCTCTCTCTCTCTCTCTCTCTCTCTCTCTCCCCCCTCTCTCTCTCTCTCTCTCTCTCTCTCTCTCTCTCTCTCTCTCTCTCTCTCTCTCTCTCTCTCTCTCTCTCTCTCTCTCTCTCTCTCTCTCCCTCTCGGAATGTCAATATTCTAAGAGTTTTTATTGCTATCATAAGAGCCAGACCATACGTAATACCCTGGTTGTTTATACCCCTCAGGGAGGTTTATAATCAGATGTTCTGCTCCAGTGCACAGCTGGGCATGAAGTAGTGCAAAGATAAATTATGATTCAAAGTGATAAATAATCACCCAAGTGCAGTTATGAAAAAAATATTAGATAACATCATTTTGTGTGAACTTCATTTCAAGGTTAAGCCAAGGAGGGAATAATATGAAAGTGAAACATTACAATTGTAAAATTCAGTGTGTCTATGGCCAGTATTCATCATATTGATCGTTTCACCCAACTACTTATATCACTATGATTAGTACAGATGTTGATCCAGTACTGATAGTGAGCAAATAACTACGCATATCTATAACACTGCTACCGCTTATATCTTCTCTTCAACTCTTTCATTTATTATTGACCGAAAAAATGGCCACCGATTCTTTTCAGACATAAGCACATTATAGGAAATACCATCCAGGTCAGTGTTACCAATACAAGATAACTCTAAGCTTGTACAGGTTAACCCATTAATGTCTGCAGCTGCTAAAAATGCCTATTTCCATGATATCTCTGTAAGAAATGCATATTTTTGAAAACATTTGAAGGGGAAATGTTAATCAAAACCCAACTAACAAATCTCCATCAAATTTTTATGAAAATTACACTTTATTCACAAGATTTTTACAAAAGTGTCCAAAATCCAGACGACACTTCTCAAGAAGAGCCGTAGCCATGAATGGGTTAATGATATTGGTCCTCTCTGTACATAGCCACTTAGCCTAGCAGGGCTAGTGGCAGTTAAGGGCTGGAGGTCAAAGAAGTTCACTGGCTGCCCAGACCTGTCCTCTCCATAGCATGTTACTTTATACCTACGACCCATAGGAGAACACATAATAATGGCAGTAATTACTAGCAAATGCTCCCAATCACCCTCCATTAGTAGAATCAAGAACCCTAAAACGGAGATCATAAAGTTGTATGACAGATATGCATGAACAACCCTATCCATTCATGCCCACAGCAGTGGTCTGACAACCCTGATCAGATCTAACCAATAAAAACAATATTGCAGATTTTGAATGGAATTTTTCCTTTGAAGTTTGTAGTTGTAACACAGCTTCCATTTGCATAATGATGATAAAATGATGTGAAAATAGCTTTCACACAAACCTTTCAATATTGAAATGCTCCCATTCAAATAATGATAACTAAATGATGTGAAAAGCAACTTTCACACAAACCTTTCAAAAATGAAATGCAAGCATATGTGCCAGGCCATCCTTTTCTGGGATTACTATACAGGGTCATCTACATTCTCATGATCTCTACACTACTGGGTCAAACAGACCCTAGGCCTAGAATTTTTTCATAGTTTTTTTTACTTCTTTTATATTGAAACTGAACAATAAACCGACTCAGAAGTGAGTCTGCACTAATTAAGTTAAAGACTAGCAGACACATGAAGGCAAATTCGTATTTACCCCCAATTATCAAGTATCTTACAGAAAGGTTTTATAGATGCATCATTGCTACCAAGATATACACATTAATAGTTGGCTTCAAGGAAGGGTTTTATGTTTGGCTCACAGCTGAGCCTCCTGTTCAATCATCCCCAGGCTAGATCCCAGAGAACAGTTTTATAACTGCCCCTAAAGCCATGTTAACCCTTACAGGCTCCACCTGTATCTATAGTCTCACATAAATGCTACTATTTTCACAGAAATTCAAAAATCTTGAAAACCACAATTATTTTGTAATGCCATACAAAAATTAGTTTATAAATACATTCCACTTTCCCCTTCCGAGCTGCAATTCTTCTAAATAACTTTATTTTATAATTTTACAATGGTGTGATTTTTGTGAATATTTTCGCCTTTCAGGTTGCCACTGACCCCATGTTCCATCTCACCCGTAAATATGTGATGTTTGTATGGTGGCATGGTACACTGATCACCTCTCCACAGTTTTACACCTCAGAGGAGACCTTTATGACAGGCCCTGGAGACTTGTGGCTAAAGTCCCATTATTGTATATTCAGCTCCACCACCAAGACCAAGACCTATGCCTCATGAGGGTCATTTATATTCAATGCTCTAGTAACTGCATCTTTCAGCATGAATAGTATTGTTAAAAATTCTGTACAGATCTCACAGCTACCATGCCTGTGAGCGGGATTTGGGGGGGTTTATGAGTGCCCTTAAGACCATAGCTTGAAGGGTATACTTTCCATTGTAAGTTTGACCCTTTGCTCAACAGGCATTTAATAGTCAGTCAGTCTTCACTATTTAAGAGAAGCCATGCTTGGTCTATGTAGGGAATGACGGAGGAATTTTTAAAAAACATAGTGACCTATACTTGAACTGATCAACTCCCTTTGCAGAACTTTTTTGGGTATAGCACTATTAGCATATACCCATAGGGTTGCGCAGAGAAAAAACCTATACACCCTTTACAAAAGAAAATGACTTTACATGGAAACTGAACCCTTATTAGAGTGTGTTTTAACACATTCGTACCTAGCCACCTCCTCAACAATTACTGTCTGCATATATGGTACATTTTGTAAATAACTTTAGAATCAAGCATACATTCAAGAAAAAATTAAATTGGATTTGTGAGTTTGGTTTTGATCAACAATTCTCTTTCCAATATATTCTGAAAGTGGTCAGGTATGAAAATTAGAAAACTATTGATGAAATAGTTAGGACAATTTTGGGGTGGTACAGGCAGGAGTGGGTTGAGCAGAACCCTGAGCACCCTTCCATGAGCATGTCACTTATGAAAGCCATACCCCTCAGCCCCAGAGTTTGGGTGACCCCAGTGTGCCTGGTCCCCAAATTTGATATACTAGTAGCTGCTCTGGAATAAACAGCACCACAATCCAAGCCTGTGAAAACCCCTGCAAGACTGCCTCAGTGAAGCGCCTATCTTTCCTGACATTTATCAGATTTCTTGCTGGGGGATTGGAATCTATGGCCAAAGACTCAAGAAAATTACAACTGGTCACTTATAAATCTGATAGCTGTAAAACAAACCATAAATTAAATCTGATTCTATACCCTTAATAAGTTACATAACTGTTTACTAGATGGAGTTGTTCTTGCTGTGCTTGTTAATCAGTTTGAATAGCATTAGGGGAACACAAACAATACAATATTACAATGGGATTTATGACATTGTTGAGAAATGCACGAAACACAAGAAATCTTGCTACTAAAATATCAAGTAAAGGTCTCAAAACCCTCAGTTGCAAAGTAACCACATAGAGCACCTCATGGTGCTGCACTTTGATAGAAAGTGAAACCTTAAATTGTGATAAGCTCTGACTTGTGTTTAAAATACACCTTTTTACAGCCATCATAATACCCATAAGCAGCAGGTGAGAGGGGTTCCTACTTAAGTGAAGGGTGTTTTATTGTTGACAGAGCAGCTTCTTACAGAAATAAGGGCTCTACTACTTTAAGTCTACGATGACTTTTGAGTTGAAAAAGATGTAGATAGCATGATCTTTGTGGAGTTCCCCATAAGCATGTTTGCTGAGACTCGGGCCTGCAGTTGCACAAATATTTGTCGTGTTTAAACAGCAAGTGGTGTAGCCTACGTCATTTAGGTGACCTCCAGGTCCACCACCCCCAGACAGACAAAAAGGGCGCCCTGTCCCCAGACTCCCCGCAGAGACCCTGGACAGTGATCAAGACAGAGGTGACCCCCAGGTCCACCACCCCCAGACAGACAAAAAGGGCGCCCTGTCCCCAGACTCCCTGCGGAGACCCTGGGCAGTGATCAAGACAGAGGTGACCCCCAGGTCCACCAACCCCAGACAGACAAAAAGGGCGCCCTGTCCCCAGACTCCCCACGGAGACCCTGGGCAGTGGGCAAGACAGAGGTGACCCCCAGGTCCACCAACCCCAGACAGACAAAAAGGGCGCCCTGTCCCCAGACTCCCCGCAGAGACCCTGGGCAGTGGGCAAGACAGAGGTGACCCCCAGGTCCACCACCCCCAGACAGACAAAAAGGGCGCCCTGTCCCCAGACTCCCTGCGGAGACCCTGGGCAGTGGTCAAGACACAGGTGAGAGGCCCAGGATGGGGAACAGACAACTTACAGAGCAGCCACACCATGCACAAAGGTTTGTGGGAATGGGACTTAGCTATGTCTTAACCCTTTATTAGGTATCATAGAGCTACCTATGTAGAGCAATGGGAAGCACATCATGTGCCAGATTCATTGTGGTGTGTCATAAGTCTTCAGGTAGAAATCACCACAATGTCATATATTATTATGACTCTTTTCAATTTGGAGTCCTTGCAATCTTCACAAACATTGTCTTCAAATCATCTCAACCATCAGCCTCATTGTCATCAGTAGTACCAATCAACTCCCTCATCATCATCGTCATCATCATGATTATGATTCTCATCATTGTCATTTTCCTGTCACCATTCTCATCATCATCATCATCATCACATCATCAACATCAAAATCATCATCATCATCATTATCATCAACTTCATCATCATCATCATAATCGTTGTCACCATCACCATCCTTATCACCGAAAGCATGCTAAACCTGTTGTGCTAATCACATGTTTGGCCCACCAGCCTGAGACTGTGAATGTCCCCAGCCTGCATTCCATAGTTCTGGTAGTCAGGTTGGGATGAGGAGGAGGAGGACAGGGATGGGTACTGGGATGCTGCTGGTAAAGCTATGATGAATGGGGTGCTGACCACAATGGTATGCCGCCGCCGCCACTGATGGGTAGCAAAGGTAGCATGTGGTATGGATAGGGTGCTGGCTGGGGTGCTGGTGCCAGGGATTGTGATGAATAGGGTGCTGCACCAACATCAGCTGACTCATATGGGTCTCCCTCAGCACATAGTATAAACATCCTACTACTGTATTGTCAACAACCCTTGGCCAGCCCTGCTGTATGCACATACCAATTAGTCCATGAGCCAGAGGGTCGGTCGGTACCATATTGGGGGGCAAATTCTAACCAATATTTTTGAATTCCCCATAATCTCAGCTTTAATTTGATGGGTGATAGCAATGCAGGGGTGGCAGCTTAGTCAAAGATATTCAGCTTTTAGTGACGCGTCCTCTCGTCTCCTGAAGGGTAATTTGCTGACCAACAAGGAAAATCTTTTAAGCAATAGTGATAGGTTAATGATACTTAGGCATCCTAATATTACATTCTGAGCTTCAACAGACATGGACGACTAAAAAAATGATAGGTTGTCCAAATTACATATATTACAGAAAATGCAGCTGGTTGATTGAAGAAATCTGCATTTTTTATTCGTGATTTTTCAAAATAGTTCCATATCTTTCTTCTGGCAGGTAGAAATGAAAAACAAATAAAACATTAAAATAATATGGAAAAACAAGCTGCATGTCTGAGGAGTATTTTAAGACCAAAATTGATGCTGTATCCTGAACCATTTTGAATATATAAGCGTGTTGCTACCCCTACCCCCATTCTTGAAAAATCAAGGAAAAATGCAATTAAATACAAATAATTTTCTGTAAAATTCAGATTCTCTATTAATCACCAGCACCTAACATAATACACATATGGCTGTCCTCCCATAGTAAAAGGGTTGTATACAGAGATAAATTTAATAGCCTAAAGTCCTGGACAACCAAATTTTTGGTACAAAAACCAAAATTTGATTTTGCATTCTTGAATGGTTGTATAGAAAATGTAGAAACAAATCAGGTAATCTATAGACCACCAGCACTAAACAGAAGCTCATATATGCAAGTGCTCCTGTGGTAGAAACATATAAATAGAGAAGATTTTAATACCCTGGAGCCCTGGACAACCAATTTTTGGTACAAAAAGCAAAATTTGATTTTGCGTTGTGAATCTTTGTATAGAAAATGGAGAAAAAATCAGGTACTCTATAAACTACCAGCACAAAACAGAAACATATTTATGCCTGTCCTCCCATGCTATAAAAGTTATAAATAGAGATAATCTTAATGTCCATTGATCCCAAATAACAATTTTTTGGTACAAAATCAAAATTTGATTTTGCGTTCTTGAATCTTTGCATAGAATATGTAGAGAAAACCAGGTACTCCATAAAGCACCATGATTACAAACTGAAACACATGTATGCCTATCCTTCATTTGTATAAATGTATAAACACAGATCATTTTAATACCCTGAATCTCTGGACAGCCAAATATTTGGTACAAGAACTTAACTTTGCTTTTCAGTTCTCGAATCTTTCCATATAAATTGTTGAAAATTAGGTACTCTATAAACAACCAGCAACAAGAAGATACTCATGTATGGGAGATCATTCAATACCCAGAAACCCTTTTTTTTTTAATCCTTGGATAGTAAAATGTAAAAAAATCAGGTACTCATTCGGTTGAAAGATAACATTGAATAACGCATTTTTTTTATATTCTTATCACTCTAAAGCAGCACCATGGTGAAAAACAAGACAGGTTACATATTTGTTTCCAAGAAACCTATATAAGAAGTTGGGAAAATGTTAAGAAGAAAAAGTTTTTTATTACACATTGTCAAATTAAGTTTGCTGATTGGGTTGATTTTTTTACCATTTTTCTACCCTGTTTCATCTTACTGACCAGCTCATATATGCCTGTGCTCCTGTGGTATAAACGTATGAATAGAGATAATTTCAATATCCTGGAGCCCTGGACAACCCATTTCTTTAGTACAAAAAACAAATTTTGTTTTTGCGTTCTTGAATCTTTGTTTTTTAAAATGTAGAAAAAATCAGGGACTATAAATCACCAGCACACTAGAAATCATATATGCCTGTCTTCCTATAGTAAAAACATATAGATAGAGATAATTTTGATATCCTAAGCCCTGGACAACTACATTTTGGTACAAAAACAGAATTTGATTTTGCGTTGGTGATTCTTTGTATAAAAAATGTAGAAAAAAATCAGGGACTCTATGAACCACAAGCGTTAAAAAGAAACATATAAATAGAGATAATTTTAATACCCTGAAGATCTAGACAACCCATATTTTGAAAACGTTGATTGACTCTATGGACCATTAATATCTGTCCACTGACTATTCTTTATAAAGCGCTTCAAATGTTATATAGGTGGAAGGGGCGCTATATCGAATATCGAATATCATTATTGCAAGAACTTAAATTTGCTTTTTCATCTTGAAGCTTTGTTTAAAAAATGTTGAAAATTAGGTACTCTATAAAGCACCAGCACCAAACAAAGACACATGTATACCTGTCCTCCCATAGTATAAAAGTTGTAAATAGTGATAATGTAATGTCCAGGAATCCTAGAATTTTTGGTATAAGAACCAAAATTTGTTTTTGCGTTCTTGAAACGTTGTATAGAAAATGGAGAAAAAGCATCCACACTAAACTGAACAATTATATATGCCTGCCCCCTTACTAAAAAGGTTGTAAATGGAGATAGTTTTGATACCCTGAAGCCATGGACAACCATTTTTCTCAGGGAAAAGAACCAACGTTTGCTTTTGCGTTAATGACAAATATCGGATGCAAATCCTTGATAAAGACTTTCAACTGCACTTACAGTTTGCATTAGTAGGTAAAACATTAGAAAACATTTTACTCATACTTTGATTGACTTTGTATTCGCGTTTCAGGAATACAATCGTGGTAATAACTACATGTACAACAACACATTAGTGTACACTTTTATTCCTCTACAAATAACCATTATTATCTTTTGGCCATCCTCCTAATGTAAAAGGGTTGTGAATATAGATGATGGCCAGAAGGCCATTTTTAACCCAGCATGAAAATATAATGAAATCTTGCAAGCAAATGCATAGTTAAGGAAATATATGATTGAGAAATGTTAAAGAAAACATTGCCAACAACTCACCATCAAATATCTCTAAAAAAAATCATTCTTAATTACAAAAATATGGTCAAAAGTATCTTAGCTCCAGACTACAATTTCTGGAGGAGCCCTACGTATTTATGGTATAAGAGATAGAACGTCCTCCCACAATCTTAAATCTTTAAGTGGAATAGTACTCCATAGCTACTCTACAAAAACATTCTACTAGATCCCATAAAACATGGAAGGGCTTGCTCTTCACAAAAAATGTCAATTTAGAGACTACGTATAGGCTTTTAGATGTTCCATTAAAAAGGTTCAAAATATAATGATATAATAGATATATTTCCAATACAATAGAATTGATATCTTTCATGGCAGAATACACTGAAGTACATGTCTGTCCAAGGATAAGTTGAGTATCTCTAACAGGAGTGCCATGAATATTAACCACTGTCTTTTAACTTTTAACAAAAGTGCGGCCACAGAACCTGCAGCATTGGCTTTGCGATGGTTTTACTCCTTTGACCTCTTAAGCTGATGTTGTCACTCTATAGTGATAAATGGAAGGGCGTTTTTATATCTAATGTTATATTTATAAAAAAGTTTGTTTTTATATTCCAATATTTCTTATACCCTACGTCCTGTCCATTATAATCAAACCATTTGTGTCTGACCACATATGGAGTCAGCCTCATATAAAGGAACCCAAAATATGCTTGTATGCAAAGAAGGAACGATTTTGGCTCCTTTCTTTACATTGGACTTTACCAAAGATAGTGTCGGTTTGCTTCGGTTTTGAATGGAAATGTATATGTGTGATGATATTTGACAATTTTTAGGCGAAGAGTGATTAAGATTAAATACTCCTTTTTCAAATCTCCTTTTCTGACTCAGTTTTGCAGTCATGCAATTTCCAAAGGAAATAAGGTTTACGAGTTAGAACAGAGCTCAAATTAGATAAAAAGGTACCATTCCCACAATATCGATATTTCCCCACATTTAAATGATTGAAATGATCTGTGTTAATACTTTTATACAAATGAAGGATAGGCATACATGTGTTTCAGTTTGTAATCATGGTGCTTTATGGAGTACCTGGTTTTCTCTACATGTTCTATGCAAAGATTCAAGAATGCAAAATCAAATTTTGATTTTGTACCAAAAATTTGTTATTTGGGATCAATGGACATTACGATTATCTCTATTTATAACTTCTAAAGTATGAGAGGACAGGCAAAAATATGTTTCTGTTTTGAGCTGGTAGTTTATAGAGTACCTGATTTTTTCTCCATTTTCTATACAAAGATTCACAACGTAAAATCATATTTTGTTTTTTGTACCAACAAATTGGTTGTACAGGCCTAAAGGATATCAAAATTAGCTCTATGTATATGTTTATACTATAGGATGACAGGCATATATGAGTTTCTGTTTAGTGCTGGTGGTTTATAGAGTTCCTGAATTTTTCCTACATTTTTATACAAAGATTCAAGAACACAAAATCAAAGTATGTTTTTTGTACCAAAAATGGGTTGTCCAGGGCTCCAGGGTATTAAAATCTTCTCTATTTATATGTTTCTACCACAGGAGCACTTGCATATATGAGCTTCTGTTTAGTGCTGGTGGTCTATAGATTACCTGATTTGTTTCTACATTTTCTATACAACCATTCAAGAATGCAAAATCAAATTTTGGTTTTTGTACCAAAAATTTGGTTGTCCAGGGCTTTAGGCTATTACATTTATCTCTGTATACAACCCTTTTACTATGGGAGGACAGCCATACGTGTATTATGTTAGGTGCTGGTGATTAATAGAGAATCTGAATTTTACAGAAAATTATTTGTATTTAATTGCATTTTTCCTTGATTTTTCTAGAACGGGGGTAGGGGTAGCAACACGCTTATATATTCAAAATGGTTCAGGATACAGCATCAATTTTGGTCTTAAAATACTCCTCAGACATGCAGCTTGTTTTTCAATATTTTAAATGTTTTATTTGTTTTTCATTTCTACCTGCCAGAAGAAAGATATGGAACTATTTTGAAAAATCACGAATAAAAAATGCAGATTTCCTCAAAAACCAGCTGCATTTTCTGTAATATATGTAATTTGGACAACCTATCATTTTTTATTTAGTCGTCCATGTCTGTTGAAGCTCAGAATGTAATAGTAGGATGCCTAAGAATCATTAACCTATCACTATAGCTTAAAAGATTTTCCTTGTTGGTCAGCAAATTACCCTTCAGGAGACGAGAGGACGCGTCACTAAAAGCTGAATATCTTCAACTAAGCTGCCACCCCTGCATTGCTATCACCCAGCAAATTGAAGCTGAGATTATGGGGAATTCAAAAATATTGGTTAGAATTTGCCCCCCAATATGGTACCGACAAGTCCAATTTTGGCCTCTGGCTCATGGACTAAATAGCAGCTATTGCCAAACGGGGATTTCAACCCTAGGACCACTTTCGACTAGCCATATATTCTGGCACACACACGTATCTCAGTAACTAGACATAGCTGTATGCCTTCTTATCAGGAGCAACTGTTCTGCTCACGAATTAATTAGTTTTGTTGCCTTCGTTTAAAAGGCGTTCCCCAAATTTCACCCTCAAAAACATCTCCTCTTAATTTTTGCTGGAAAATAATTCAAATCCAAATTTTATGAACTCCCATAACCAATGAATAGTCACACAGGATGAAGCATATTCAGCAAAGGTATCTTATGTAACCTAGGAGTATAGCAAAGGTGAATTTGATAGGTTACTTTACTTCAGTACACATTATAAGTAATCAAATGCTATTGCAGACATATTTCAAAGCAATGAGAATTGAAAGAAGAGGCATTCCAATAGTAATTGTGGAACTTCTTTCACATCATTCTCCTTGGGAGGCAGCCTACTTGTGCTTTTGTAAGTATTTTTTTCAGACAACCTGTGAAGGGTGAGTAATACATTATGCAGTCTCTTTGAAGAGTCGCCGGGGTCCCTTGTAAAACACACCTAGCCCAGAGAGTCAACCGACCAAAACTGACTTTGCCAGTCCAAACATATTGTGCACTCACCGACAAATTATTAACCTATTATGGACCCTGTTGCAGCCAGGTACTCCTGTTGCAGCAAGGTACTCTCTATGTTTTCATGGATGACTAGGTGACATATTTTTCAAATACTTATGTAAAATGTTGATCAGAACATAGGCTACTTCCCTCTTTTATATGATTTAAAAGTTTTTGCAGTATTACTTGATCATTTTTCAAAAATATCTTAGATAGAGATAATATTTTTTCGCAGTGAACTTGAGTTGGGAAAGGGTCAAGGCTTCCAGTAATGCTTATAAAAATTGCATGGTTCACTGGCTACCATGTATCAAAAGTCAGAATACAATTAAGGATAGACATTTGAAGAAAGGAATATCAGGCCTCCAGACCCTGGGAGAGGGTTCGGCCAAGTGTTGCAAGCACTTAAAAGTCTCTAGCAAGAGACCAAGGAATGCCTGCCATTAATCAAGCATTCCTTGCTGAGGGGAACATTAAGAGCTTTTCCATATTAAAGAGAAATAACTCACCATACATCCAGCCCACATTCCTCCCACAGTACTACTACCCTAACGGCAGGGACTGCCCTAATAGTGCAGATACCCTAACAGCAGGGACTGACCTGACAGTGGGTATCTCACAGCAGGGACTGTTTTCAAAAATAAATAAAATAACCCCCAGTCAGTCCCTAAATTGGGGTTTGAAATTATTTTGGAATCCTAGATTTCCTAAGGGGAAAATAATTTAATATCTACTTCTTGATTCACGTGAATTGTTTATGAATTCTCCATGCAAGCAGGCTCCTTAATGAGAATCCTTGTTATCTAAAAACCCTTATAGGTCCATAGGTCACCAAGACCCAAGAAATCCTCAGATATTTCAACCAAACAACACTTAGTTTATTCAGCTAGAGAAAGCATGTTTCCCAAACAGACCCCCACCCGTCAACCCTCTCTTTAAACAATAAACCAGGCAACCGATGGACTGGATGAGAGATCAAGCCTTCAAGAGTGTTAATATCAAGATGAATTCATACATGTAGTTATGAAATGAGATATCCAGTTGAATAATATACAACTTACTTGATAGGTTTCATAAGTGCTTTGTTCATTATGTCCAATTAAGGAAGATTCCCAAACATGTGATGCATTATTTGTTGATTTACCATGTATAATCAAAACATTACATCAGTAAATCCCTCATGTTGTCGTTGGGGTGAATAATCATAAACTTGGAGTTTGGGAATTTTTTTAAGTCACATTTTTGGCAACGTAATCCCGGCTAAATTATGACTACCCAGTTGTCAGTGGCAAAGGAAACCAGAGTACCTAGGAAAATAATCTCCAAAATCCAAGTCAAAGGCAACTGAGCCATAAAAATTGGGAAAATACTCTAAGGTAAATCATTGTTTGTTTTGTCCTGACAAACCCATATCATTCCAAATAATGATGCTTTTAAATAAAAAGGTAGGTTGATCTTTGACCTATCATCAAAAATTAATTGGTACTTATTGAGTAAAACACAACCAAGACTATCTTGCATAAAGAGCCCTTGTGCTTTTAATGTTGATGATGAATTTGAGATAAGCTATGGTGACACACTTTTTCACCTATTTATGCTAGGTTCCTATTTCATCCTGTAATCTGAATGCTATACTGAATTTAGAAACAGCTTTGGTATAGATTGCATATTCCCAAAATGTTTGAATGGATTTTGTTGTTTTATTCCTACTCGAAATTTTTCATTAAAATTTTTCAGAATTATCTTTTCAAGAGAATGATATATCTGAAATAGTCTGGGCCAGTTAAGTTTTCTTTGCGAGTCAACTATTCATCATAAAAAGTTAAGGTACAAAACAAAAAATGAGTTTGGTGACATTTTAATGCTGTGTTTATCTATTTGCGAAATGTAGAGGAGTAAAAAAGTGAATAGTGACAAAGACTGTACTTGATTACGATTTTCCCCCTGATGATAATAGCATAAAGGATTTCTGCTCTGGCGAATAAAACATAAAACTTCCAGCACAATACACTTACTGTAGCATCAAAAAGCGTGACTCTTGTGAGCAGAATTTAATCAGCATTTCAACAAGTTCATTGTGACTTCACACCATAAATGCCTAATTGGGGTTATGAAGAGACGTGTGTAGAATAGTGCCTCTCTCATTGCTGAATAATCAACAAAGAAAATGGTGTGAAATAAACATGCTGTTTTTTAAAAAGTGACTTACGTTGAGTGAACCAAACTGTCAGCATTGACAGTGCACAGAGATTCAGCAGCATTTTCTGACAGTAGAAAATTATAAACAGATAAAACATATAATACCTTTCTCTGAGAGTTTATCATCTGATAGTCTCTTTAAACAGGTGTGTATTTCAGACAAGTGTCTTGGTCTTTTTAGACAGGTCTTCTGGAACATGTGGTCTCTTGAGACTTGTGTTTTAGACAGGTGGTCTTTTCTAAATGTTTTTGAACAAGTTGTCTTTTTAGGCAGGATGTCTTCTTTAATGTTTTTGAATGTGCTGTCTTTTTAGACAGGTGGTTGTTTTAATGTTTTGATCATGTGTTCTTTTTAGACAGGTGGCCTATTTGAATGTGTTTTTAGGCAGGTGGTTTATAACAGATTAAACTGTACATTCCTAGTAAAGTTGTGAGAACAGAATGCATTTATTCTCACCCTCAACAAGACATATCTTTCTGGTGTTAGCATATTTGGCAGCACTGGAGCACAGTGGTGTTGTCATATCCCAAATGACTAACGAGTTGACACCTGGCCATAATAGTTACCTGGCTATTACCTGGATGATGCCGGGCCTGAGTGGGCCCTATAATAGACCTGTAGTCTGACAGGACAGAGGTATGAGGTCATTTGTCACTGTTGACAAGTGCACGCAGATCAGCAAACAAACCAGACACTTCCTAATTAGCATACCAAAATGTCAAAATCAACAAAGCAGGTAGGATGTCAATGCCATAGAAATATTGGCTGGATGTGACAATATGACATAACGATCACTATCTACCTGTCTTTCTTATACACATATTTTGATGTGCAGGTGAGGTCTACATAGGTAAACACAGACAAATATTGGCTAGATTTGACACTGTGACATAATGAGATCATTATGATAGATATCTGCCTATCTTTCTTTTACAAATATTTTGTGGCAAGTGGCATCTACATAGGTAACCACAGACAAATATTGGCTAGATTTGACAATATGACATAGTGATTCTTATGATAGATATCTTTTTTGACACATATTTTCATTATTTTGATGTACACATATGACAGGTACATAGGTAACCACAGACAAATATTCTCTAGACAGATCACTGTACATGACAGAATGAACATTCTAATTCATTTCTTTTTATCGCTGCAATAAAGAAATAGAACATGATTTAATATGAACATGGGAGGAACACTGCCAATCCCTTTCAAATATTGTCTAGGCGTGACAAGATGACATGATGGCAATTTTGATGGATAGTATTTATCTTTTAACAGATATTTAAAAACTTAAACAAGTGAAGTTCTGCTGATAAATATTATCCAGGTGTGACAATATGACTAAATATAGTGATTTTGATACATATCTTACCATCCTCCTCCCATACCATCTTACCATGTTTGTTAAAATCAATATTTGATGGGTGTGACATGATATAATAGTCATATTGAAAGATACATTCTCATCTTTCTGTAAGTTTTCAGTGTATTTTGGTGGTATTTATCTTATTTTTTTCACCTCCTTATCATTATAAAAATATTCGAAGTATTTAAGCACTTTTTATCACACATCCCTTCTTATCTTTCAAGAAATATTCTGTACATTTCAGAGTTGTTTACCTTGACATGCCTAAGTGTCAGTTTCTGCACTATCTTGGTATAATTTGCATGTTTTTCATGTGTGACAAGACATCATCACACCTATACCTTAACCCATTAGCGTTGAATATATTGAAATTGTCATCTGGATCTCTGATACTTTTGACAATAACTACAGAATGAATGACAATTTTACAAAATATTTGAAGGGGGATTATTGATAGAGTTCTGATAAACATTTCTCCTTCAAATATTTTCCTAGCAGTGCTTTCTCCTGAAAGACTTCATCAAAATGATCAGGCTGCTGTAATGGCTGCTGTAATGGCTGCTGTGAGCATTAACAGGTTAAGAAGTACCCTGTCATTTGACTTTGACATCACCTTGTTAAGGTATTCATCATGGCATTCTGCTGCTGTTGTTGATAAATACCAAACCTAGTTTCTTTGTGATTTTAGTTCAAGCATTCTTGAAATGTTCTTCACTCATGACACAATGTCATAAGGCTTAAAACATATCAGTAAAATCAAAGATCTTGTGATGAATTTTCAAAAATGACACCTTCAAGCAAATAATTAAATATTTTCACCTTACTATAATTCCCACAATGCATAGGGATGTCATGCCTTTCCTGAATAAGTACACATATCTTATGGTTGTTTTGTTATTTTCTCTACCTTGCAAACTAGAACATCCAAAAAATCTTACGCAAGTCAATTCTAGGCACCTAGTTTCCGAACCATTATCAGCAACATGTTTCAAGTACTGCTTATTTCAATGAGGTTCTCAATTCTGGGTGACCCAAAAGCATGACAGGACCTCAAAAAATCCTGACTTTGACAGTTAAGAACATAATTAATGAGATATAGGTTTAAAGGATCCCTGTTCCCAGCCGTGACATTTTTAGGGGTTATGCCAACTTTGGTTGGGTTAGGGTTAGGGTGGTGTTTTCAGCGGTATGCATGCAGAGTAGGAAAACATGGCCACGAGCGTCTGTCATGATAAGCTGAGAATGCCAGCAGTTAAACCAGGATAACAAGATGTATCCGGATAAAAAACCTCCTGCCTGCCAGACCACCGGCGTCAAACGCCAAGCTGACACGCCCCAGGCAGGGAAAGGTGGGGCTGTGCAGAGAGATATCCCTTTCCTATGTGAGCCACACAGGTGGGAGCCAGGGGACTCAATATGAACCCATTCAGGTCTGAAGCAACACATAATTGGCATGGAAATATTGTTGACAACCCCCTGAAATAAGCATATTTTAGAAAATGCTTGAACTAAATCATGATTAGCCAGTTCCAAGTGGTGCAGGAAATCGGAGTACCCAGGTAAAATCACTGCATGATCCATAATCCCTAATCCTGGCCCCAGCCATGAATTAAACCCAGGCAGTGGTGAGAGACAGTGAGCAGCCAGTGGCAACACCATAGACCTGACTTGACCATCAGGGCTGGCCCTATACCAGCCTATGCCACAAGAGTGGTTGGTTGCTTAAATTTCAGACTGACCATTCCTAATCAGTGTTCAGCAATTATGATAGAGTTTGTGGTAGGTCTATGACCATCATGTGATGAACTGTGACAGCTGAATCGATGGAACATGATGATATTGTGATCCCCTGGGAACCATATGATATACATATCAACAGCAGCTGCTGAGTGGGGGCAGGGGGGACGACCATCTAATGAGAACATAATAATTAGGAAAGAACAGGTGGGGCCATTATATAGTTATTACCATCCAGTAAGATGAGACCCTTTTCCACACACACATACCTACTTGCCACCCCCCCCCCCCCCCCACACACACACATAATACCCACTTCCCACCCACACACACACACAAACACACTTTGAATGATATTGTTGGTGTTTTTTTTACTAACATTTCTTTTTCAAATATTTTCCAACTCTGCTTTTTCGTGAAAGATATCCCCAAAATCGAGAATCTGCTTTTGGCCACTGTGAGTATTTTAATGCAGATCTTTTCTAAGAAATGAACCAGTTATAAATTCCAAATAATTCTTGCATCTGATTAAGGTCGGACAAGATTAGACATAATGAGAAGGTGGTCCTTAAAGGAAGACAATAAGTTAGCAAGTCCTATCAGCAAGGGATAGTCACTGTATCCCACTGTATCATAATACACTACCTGGTATGCTAATGTCCACCCTTACACAATTACCCTGATTGGGCAGTACTTGCTCCTGGTACCTTTGACAATCCCATTATGCAATATGTATGCAACAGGTGACTGGTCACTCTGTGGTCAATCTCAGGCCACTCAAGTAAATCACCAAGTGGCCCCCTGACCTGATCAGTGGTCAGTCATAGTTATATAATATATATGCAATATGTGGTCATTCTCCTGGTCACTCTAGTTCCAGTAGACTATTAAGCCTCCAGTTGGTCTGACCCCCAGTATGTTGTGACCACTTGTGTATGGTAATCATTAACTATTTATGCACATAACAGACAACTGTTGGACATTGCCCAGTGGACAGTCAAGCAGTGCAGAATGGGCAACAATAACATGCTGATTGTCGCTCACTTTACCTTCCTGGGATTCTTGCCTCACTGAAGTACTACTACCATGTAAGTTATATACTAACTTACTAAGCACTGAGGAGTGTCTTTATTTGAGTTATGACAATGACATATTTCCTAGACACACTGGATATTTATTTCTCAATCAGAAAGTAAAGTAAGTACTACACTATTTTATATCAAGTATTTTCTAAACCCTTCCTGAAGATTTCAGCACAAAAAGAGGGCTGCATAGGGTGAGCTTGTATAGAAAGCTTCAACAAGTTAGCAGTAACATTTTGATTGAGCATAAGGTGGGATATTCTCATGAGTATAACTCAGGCAGGTTATGTACTGGTCATGTGAGTGCAGAACTGGTGGGTCTTTAGAGCAGGGCTTAGCGGTTCTGTGTTGTACATATGGACACCATCAGTTGGAGTCAAACAACACAGAGTATATACACATGAGTGGGGGTGTCTGGCCAACAGTGTAAGACCTGGAGGCGAGCTAACATTTGATCTTTATTGTCTAGCTTGAGGGCTGGCCTCCACATACATCTATGTTTATTCTTCCTTCTCTCTCTCTCTCTCTCTCTCTCTCTCTCTCTCTCTCTCTCTCTCTCTCTCTCTCTCTCTCTCTCTCTCTCTCTCTCTCTCTCTCTCTCTCTCAGCTCAGCAGCAACTGCCACAGACAGGGTTGGGGGTCCAAGGCTGTCTATTATACACTTTTTCTGCCTTCAAGTTTTCTGTCATCCGGCAGCAAGTCACCAAAGTGCTGAGTAGTTAATTTACATATATATCTCTGCAGGTGAGCAGAGGACTCAAGCTTCAGTATGACGATGTACCAGACTAGTAAAGTTATTGGTCAGACTGTGGAATGATGACCAGTTGTTTGGGCTAGATGGTATCCGAACACCAGTGTCACAATCTGTAATACAAGATGACATAGAGTCCGCCTCCAGACTGGTCACTAGCAGGGCTAATGGTCATCATGCTGAGTGACCAGTAGGGTTTGTTTAGACTTCATGCTTCCCTCGGGAGAGAACCAGAGGTACAGGGTGATATACCTCAGCTTAGAGCCAAAGCTAATGGTCATCATGTACAGTGACCAGTAGGGGATGTTTAGACTACATGATATCTAGTGTCAGTGGACAGATGTACAGGACGATTTACAAACCGCTGACACCAGAAAAGTGACCAGCAGTCAGCTACTGGTCAAGCATGCAGAGTGACCAATATGAACTATTCAGGCTTGTCTAGTTGTGATGAGGTCTAGTCAACCACAGGTTGTGAAGATGTACGTACATGGTAATGATAGCAGCACAGAAATGTCACCACAACCTACTCACTAAAGAAATAACAGAATTAACAGCCAGACTATGGAGAGTAAAGCTAATAGGTGTTTAGGGAGCAACATATCAGACCTACTCGCCTTTTAGTTCACACCAGTCATCAGGTGCCCTGTATAATAATCACCTTATCATTATTTTCTTCTCATGTGATGTATTCATAAGGTTTTAAAAGGAAAGACAACTTTCATATCAGAATGAAAGAGATACGTTCATCCTTTTGTAAGACAGATATAAGGCACCAAGTACTGAGTTTATCTGTAGCTATAGTACAAGTGAGAATAGACAGGCATTAAGCAACAAGTTCGAAATGCCTGTCAAAAATCAGGAAACTGATAGCGAAAAGGCAGTTTAAATAAAATTCAAATCAAATGAATACAATTATAAATCATTGATTGCAGTTTTTCACTGTCTCCAAAAACTGAACAGATCACATTTCTGGTAGTGGTGGCAAAACCATAACCTGCAACCATAGTGAGTGTGCTAGGGCCACATGTTTTTCCATCAAGGGCTTCAAGTGACATGTTTATGTTTGTCACCCTACACAAAAACCTAGCTACTGATTTACTGACTGCAGCCAGTCGGTTAGAGCCTTAAACTAGCTCCTTAACTGGCTCCTAGTCTAGATCCTACTAGCCTATGATTGCATTGAATGCTTTCCTCAGTTCTGGTCTCTTATCCTTTGCTTTATGTCTAGGTGTTAGTTCCTGTGGCTGACCATAGATGGAGCCAAGGTCAGTCACCCTGATCAGCTAGGATCATTTATAACTGGAAAGATCTCTCTTGCAACCTGGTGAGCAATTTCAGAACTAAATCAGGGTAGACTCAGTTTTGAGTTGGTACATTTTTCATGTTAGATATTTAAAGAAGTAAGGAAAATGCTTGGCCTCGATCTAGTGCTAGGCTAAGGAGGTCCCAGTCAGCATGCTGTGTACGCTACTCCTGACTGCTGACTGCTGGGAGACCTGGTGATATATCACAGCTATGATTAAAGTTATGTGTCTGGGACATAATGAATATGAGGCCTGCTCTGGACATATGTTGCTGGGGCGATAACAATGAGAAGGAGAGATTGGCCATATGGTGCTATGCATGTATTGGGTGTTTATAAGCCACAACCAGTAAAGAAATTATACGAAGGCTGCCTTAGTTTCAACAGTAACTGTGACACCATGAGAATGGATCTTTGTGGAGAAAAACACATTACAACTTGGCTGCCAGTCATCCTGTTGGCAGAAGCAGATCCTTTTTATGCCTTGGGTTCTCCTTGACAAGTATCCTATGGACCTATCATTAGAAAACAATACTGGAATGAAGCATAGATTTGCAAAAATAAATTAATGAGAGTTGTTAATGGAATTTTGACGAACATATCTTCCTAAAACATTTTTCCAAGAAGATCCATTCATTATAAAAATACTGGCAAGTAGTAATGCTGTTTTTGCTGCTTCAGGTATGACTAATAAGTTAAAGCACCTTTTCAGAGCTGTGGTGGCTGATCCTTTGCTAACTTTAACACTCATTCTTCAATCAGCCTTGTTTCAGGCCCTGTGCTATTTTCTAGCATTCATATTTCTATCAGGCATCTTTCAGACCAGTGGTCCTTAAGATCTGATCATTGGTATCTGTAATGCTTGTATATCTAGAAGGTCTGTTTTAGACTAGTGGTAAAATTGATCAGACCCTGCTATTTTCTACCATGCAAAACTATCGGGCTTGTTTCAGACCATTGCTCCTTAAATTTCCGACCAATGATTTCTGTAAGGCTCATATCTCTACCATGCTTGGGTTTCCAATCCACAGTGCTATAGCATCTCAGGTAGCAGCAGGCGGTGGGTGTAGACAGACACCCTGCACCACCCCCAGGCAGGGTAGCAGCAGCAGCAGCAGCCCAGCAGCCCTGGAAGACCAAGTGGATGAGGAGGAGCCCAGTCTGGCCCCCGCTGACCGAAATAGACTTCAGACTCTCAGGTCACACTGCTCCCTCCCATAACTACTGCTGCTGCTTATGTGTATGCAGAACAGTATATTATACTTTGGGGGACCTTTCTGGCATGTTTTATTTCTTAGTGAGGTGCTCACAGACTGACCCAGAGTAGTGCATATGTCAGGTTTGCTAACGCTATGATATCAGCATTGAAATCAAAATAAATATGTGAATTGCATTTGTTGATCAAAAGTTGATGCTGATGCTGATGATGATGATAATGATGATGAGGGGTTTTAACGATATTGAGAATAATGACAAGGATGATAGTGACTGTGAGGTTAATGATGAGTATTGATATTGAAAGCAAAGGAGATGACTAAAAATGACATTGATGATACTAATGAGCAGGAGAATATGGATGTATAATAAACTTTTCAATCACCTTTATGCTATAAGGGGTATCAGAACTCAATGCTCATAGCTCCATTTAAAGCTTGCTACTCAATAGACACAGTAGAAATATCACCTTAAATTACCATAGCAGCCATTCATATTGTAAATCATTCATATCTTGAATGTTATTTTTGACTATAATACTACTGCAAAAGAGCATGACAAGGTGTTGCACACATGCAGTGCCTTTCTAAAGAAGGTTGACTATTGGTATCCTGCAGAGAGTGTGATTTTGCCTGAGCAATGTGTGTGTATGGTGGTTGCCTGGTTCATGCTGAGTTCAGTGGGGTCTGTAGGTAAGCATACAGAAGGACCACAGGACCAGCTCACAGGTCAGTGGTGGGCTCAGGGTACGGGGAGGGTTTTCTCACCCTGTACAAACATATGCACCAATAGCACCCCATCAAAGGCCAGGCACAAGGGGTGCTTCTAACTGGGTACATGATAAAAGGGTGCTGGGTGGCACTTTGAGGACTTCACACTTTTTATTGCAGGAGCCAATTAAGAGGGGAGGTCCTACAAAAAAAAAATTACTTCTTTTCACCCATAGATTGATTTCGTGATAATTTTTGAAGGTATCACTATCACTCAAACGCTATATATCTGCACAACATTTTCCTTAACCCTTTTAATGCCACACACACATTTAGGAGTTAGTAGCTACACTAACCAAGGGAACCATGCAAGCATATATGCATGCGAGATGTGTTGTGCTTAATTTGATTATGTCATATAACAACCCCTTTAAATATTCATTTAGATGAATATCTCATATTTTTATGCAAATATTTTGCAAAAATATGCTTCTATTGGGAAGATATGCCCAGTTAGTCAGATTAAAGTTTTTAAATATTTTCTATTTTTTCCAACTTATTTATTGTATTCTTATTTTTTCCTGCACAATTGTATGGTTTGAGTTTGAAAGGGCTATAGAGATATGCCAGAAGTCCCTGAGGATGTGAGGATGTAATAGTATATCTCCACATTCAGCATGTGTGTCCTGGATGTGTCCCTATTCAAGGTTAATCATCTTCTCAACACGATCAAGAGAAGCTGCCATCTATCTTAATTTAAAAAGGTTATGAGGAAAATCATATGAAATATGAAGCTAAGCATACATAGGTCTCCCCTGCAGGGAACCTGGAGTGAAATCTGAGCTCTCAAGACTCGCGCTAAAATTGCAGAGTATTATAGTAACCCTTTCATTTCTATAGAAGACAATAAGGACCAGACACCTTTGGTGACATCTTTCAGACAACCACTTTTATTTCGACAAAGAATGAAACGCCCTCACCAAAAAGAGCTTGGAATTCCTAGAAAAAATGCAAGGAAAATGCTTCACTGATATCAAACACCAAGTGTCATCCAAATATTTCCTTTTGCTCACGAAATCTTTCGAGAAACGTGTACTTGTGTTTTTGTTAAACCACCTTGGCAGTAAAGTGTTAAAGTATATCCTGACTCAAGGTCGTCATTTATCTTCTTGGGGAGACTTCAGGGCGTCCGGGTGAAATTGAAAAGTTTGATAATTGAGGGGAGCACTTCTGAAACTTGAGATCTAATTGACATAACACGGCGAAAGTGTGAAGGATTTTAAAAGCTTTCATTCTGCTTGTCTCTGGGGGATGACAGCTAGAAACATAGATGAGGTTGGGTTTAACACTGGCACAGGACCCTGTAGACTGGCTCCTAGTCTATGGTTTTAATCAAATCATGCCTTTTCTTTGCTGGTTTCCATCAGTTGCCCAATAAAGACATTATTTTTTATGGATGGAGACAGATGGCGCCAAGGGTGGTCACCCTGATCAATATGAAAAAAGCAACTGAAATATCTCACTGTGGCCACCTGGTACACTTTCCATTATTAAGTCCTATTGTATCAAAGAGGGTTTTAGTTCATGACAATGAGTATAATAGTATAATCATCATTGAAAAAATGTTCCCAATATATGCCTAGCAATTCAGTTCACAGTTCATTTTCATACAAGTCTGATCATCTAGGACTTGGGACTTTCCAATCCTGCAATACTGTAATATTTCTAAAATATTACTAGGAAATTTGACTCAGCTAATGCATAGAACAACATCACCCTTTACAAAGATGTTTTTAAAATGTAACAAAAGCCCAACTTGTAATACAAGCCTTAATTCATGAAAAATATATATAGATTTTGCATTGCCAAAAAAAAATTAAAGCAACCCTTTCGCATACAGACTTCACACAGTAGTGGGAAACTCTATCTGGGTAAGTTGGTGGATTTTGAACTCTGAGCTCATTGGTATGCATCGCCATATGCAGCCCTTATAGAATATCCGTGCCATGTCTGAGCCCCGGCCTGCCACTAATCACGGGCATTATAGGGTTCAGGTAGCGCGAGAAAGCTGAGCAGTAATGTGATCTACTCAGCGTGTTAGTGCAAACTTCATCATCACGCAGGGGACACTGTCTTAACCCTTCGGATGCTGGTGGTTAATTTGGCCAATACAAAATGATGCAAAAAACCTGAAAAATGAACGAAACCCTGGCAAATGGGTACTCATCTGAGAGCACTCAGTGATAGCTATCCAATGAATACCAACATGACATATTTTAGATGGTTTTCAAAATTATTTGTGTCCTTGTGCTTTGGTCAAAAGTAGCCCCAGCATATTAACCCTTCTCAAGCTGGGGCTACTTTGGCCCTATGTAAAAGAAGGCCAAATTTATGAAAATCATCTAAACCATAGCATGTTGGTATTCAAATGAAAGCTCTTGTGGAGTACTATCACATAAGTACCCATATACCAAGGCCAATAGTATGTATGTATTGCATTCTACAGCAGCAATCCATGGGACATGACTATTGGCAGGTGGTGTCCCTGTACAGGTGTAAATTTGACTGAAACTGCACAGTTCATCAGCTTCCATACACATGAAAATGATGATTGCCAGTTCTTATGTGACAATAACCATCATGCCATTCTCCCCATCCCATCTAAATAATCAGATGTATCACAACATCCATTAGTTATTAATATTCGCTATATCCCACCTATATTATGAGAGTCTGGGATAGAAGTATCATATCTGTTATCAGCTATCATCATAATGATGCTGGCTGTATTAGTTAGTGAGGCAGAAGGCAACAGTAGCTATTCTCTATATCCCACCTATATTATGAGGGTCTGGGATAGAAGTATCATATCTGTTATCAGCTATCATCATGATGATGCTGGCTGTATTAGTTAGTGAGGCAGAAGGCAACAGTAGCTATTCTCTATATCCCACCTATATTATGGGAGTCTGGGATAGAAGTATCATATCTGTTATCAGCTATCATCATAATGATGCTGGCTGTATTAGTTAGTGAGGCAGAAGGCAACAGTAGCTATTCTCTATATCCCACCTATATTATGGGAGTCTGGGATAGAAGTATCATATCTGTTATCAGCTTTGATCATAATGATGCTGGCTGTATTAGTTAGTGAGGCAGAAGGCAACAGTAGCTATTCTCTATATCCCACCTATATTATGGGAGTCTGGGATAGAAGTATCATATCTGTTATCAGCTTTGATCATAATGATGTTGGCTGTATTAGTTAGTGAGGCTGAAGGCAACAGTAGCTATTCTCTATATCCCACCTATATTATGAGAGTCTGGGATAGAAGTATCATATCTGTTATCAGCTATCATCATAATGATGCTGGCTGTATTAGTTAGTGAGGCAGAAGGCAACAGTAGCTAGAGTAGAACCAGGAAGTAGGCTGGCCTGAGGAAGTGGAAGCCACATATTATAGAGCACTTAACCCGGTACATGTTAAGCCTTTTCCGCTACAGCTACTGCTGCTGCTGCTGCACCAACGTAATAAGTGGAGCCATTTGTCAATCAACACAATCAGGAATTCAACTCAAGATCTAAACTTCACAACCTACACACATTCAGAGCTCATCCTACTCCCATACCAACCCACATTTCCTTATATGTATTAAAAGGAGTTTTGTCCACAATATACAGAAAATAAGTTTGAAATGAAAATAATTATGATTTTTATTATTGTCATCTCCATTATCCTCACCCTCATCATGATCATCATCAGCATTATTATTATTATCATCATCATCATCATTATCATTATCATTATCATTATTATTATTATTATTATTATCATTATCATTATTATTATTATCATAATAATAATAGGAACAATAATAATATGAACAATAATAATAGTAATTATGTTAATAAGGTTAATCTAAAAAAAATAAGAGTAGTAATAATGATCAATTAATAAACAATAAGTTGCTTGAGTTAGGAGATTTTAGCAAGTTTCCAGCATGATAAACTTGTATTGGGGTCAGCTACTGGTTTAAAGCCCAATCAGAGAAGGGTGCTGACAGGGAGTCTTATCAAGCATGGCCACAGAATGCGCTGGCCACTCCCTCAGGTCAACACCTCTAGGAACACTGGCTACATACAGCCCGGCCAGGTTTGGGGTAGACTTGCTACAAGCCTGTGATATCTGGCTCTTTCACTGATCTGACCTGAGTTGATTTCACTCCAGGTTTAGTTCTGAAAAAATCCTCAAGGGGGACACACTTGAGCTCTAGTCTGTTTTCACTCAGACATCCCAGTATACCGCAGAGCCATCTATCCACAAGGGAGGACATTAAAATAAGGCCTGGGAGGCAGGCTAGGTTTGGGGGAGTTAAAGATCATGGGTTTGAAAAACCAAGAAGCTAAAATTTTCATATATATATAGACAAATTGTTGTCATCTTTGAAACTGTTGGCAGACATTGTACCCAATTCCCATAAACTCTCCAATCCTCCACTTGCCCCAGAGGTCTTAATCCATGCTCTACTAACAGTTCACCCAAGATTGTCTTACACTTAAATAATATGAGAATAAGGCATAGATTTTTAAAGAATTTGATAAAGGAGTGATTGACTTGTTTCTGATCAGCATTTCACCCTAAATAGATTTTCGAAAAAAGATGCTATATTCAGGGAGATATCAGCAAAATAGCCATAGTGGATTGCAGCAGGCATGAAATTAATATGTCTTAAAGTACTGGTCAGCAGATAGCCAGCGGTCACTCCTAGGTCACATTCCAGCGCTGGTCAAGATCTTGATAAAAATCGTTTAAGTCTAGATCAATTTTGAGAAGCAGCTCTGTTTCCCCCCACATAGCATAGCGCTAGTCAATATAACTATTATCAAGACAAACACCCCAAATAGTATGTCAATTGCTCCATTAGGTTTCCTGGGTTCCTGGAAAGCAATTTCCACATATATCCTGCACTTCAACAACACTTGGACAAAACATCCATTTTGTACAATCTGTTCATCTTGCCTGGAGAACAACTTGTTCTATATGCTTTTTGGATTTTGTGGCAAAATGAGATGGTCCTCCATTGGTTCAAGGTGACAGTGAATATTTTCAGGTGAATTTTAATTAGAATTAGGTGGCTCAAGGTGCAACTGAGTTAAAAGTAGGAGACATATTTGTTAATGCACTTTGCTCAGCAGAACAATGCTTTCCAACATGTGAAATCCACAAACACACACACCGTTCATGTATAGAGTGAAAGACCATCAACTCCGGTCCACCAAAAAATTTCAGAGCCACCAAATGTCATATCCTATGGGCATTTAAATTCAAGCTATCAGAACCAGCATGCATCACTGCTTGGATACCTCCATATTATTTTATTATACAAAATTTTGTTATGGCAGAACAGTTTAGAACGTGGATCAAATCAGTATTCATCAGCTTATAATCCAGCTAGGGTTCAGTTATAAGGGAATATATTAGGGCTCTATTTATAGCTATAAATGAACAGCCTTTTAAGGCTTGTTGGAAGGGAACATGGTGACCTTTCATTTATACCCAGAATTAATACATGCACTTTTATCCAGTATGTCTATGTTCCCAAATTTATTACTCATTATGACATTAGCAAATTATGTCACAAACATCATAAAAACCATATATCCACTCATCCAGACGAAAAGAATCAATGACTGAAAGCTATAAAATAATCCAACAAATACTGTCATTGGCTTCAGTGGTTGCTATTAGTCTATTAGTAGTAAAATCGTCATCAGTCTGTGGAGTGTCATTGGGGTTGGAATAATTATCCAAGCATAACGTAGTATGACGCACCATCAGAGCTAAAGTTAAGTACAATATAAGCGGTGGGTACTGATCGTGCTGAGCACAGTTTTACCCCATGACTGCAGCTATGGAGATGATCGCTCGCTGGCTCACTGACAGGGTAGTCAGGCCAGGAGGCTGGAACCGCCCAGAGGTACCCAAGAAGACAATCAGAAAGGTACTGTGGATATCTAAAAGGGGGCATTCTTACTCGGGAAAGCCAACTTATTTAGTTATGGGTTGTTAAATTTGATATAGTTATCAAATTTTTAGCTATGCCGCAAGTGGTATTGGATTAAGAGGTTTTTAGATTGAAGATATCATAGGTATTTATGGATAATCAATTCTGTATATAAATCTAAGTCTGACAGTCATTTAGGTTAATTGTCTGAATGGCTACCAGAAATCTTATTGTATCGGGGTGGTCTCTCTCTCTCTCTCTCTCTCTCTCTCTCTCTCTCTCTCTCTCTCTCTCTCTCTCTCTCTCTCTCTCTCTCTCTCTCTTTCTCTCGTTTATTACTGTAGACTCATGATTAAAAAAAATTTTTGTAGATTTATATATCTTTGAAAATAATTCTCTCTCTTCCTCTCTTTTCCCTTTCACTATCCCCCTTATATATTTCTGTAGACTCTTATTAAGGTACATTTTTTTAAATATTGCTTTCAAAATATCTACAAATACTCATGCAAACAGAGCTCCTTTGGTCATCAGAGTCCTTCAGCGTCTCTGCAGACTTATGATTTTAGGACTAACATCTTCAAGAAGTTAACGAAGAGTTACACCACACTTGTCATCCAAACAAACAAGTGTGTAGCGGAAACAGTTCTGACTCATGCTGGCTATTTATCTAGTTAGACTAAACCACAATGCCACCTGGTGGGCATCTGTGGCATTATTGTTTCAAGAGACCAGATGTTGTAAAAAAATTGAGGTAAAGAGGATGGAATCATCAAAAATCAGCACCTCTACTCTCAAATATCCTATCAGACTTCCGATAAACTCCAGCAAGTCAGTAACACATGAGGTAAAGAGGATGGAATCATCAAAAATCAGCACCTCTACTCCATGGTCTTAGCCAATATTTGGAAACAGGGTGTCCAAATAGAGGTTTCATAGACTTTTGCGTGTCCAAAGTGTGGTACAAAGTACATACTGCTAATAAAATAAACCCTATATATTTACAGATTTTGCTTTTTTAGGCCAGTAATTGCTTTGTGTGTCTTATAAAGGTGACACTACAGCTTATACATCTTCTATCTTCTAAGAAAAGTCATCATCAGCAAATTCTGACATAAACTTTAGGGTGTCCAAACTGTCAAAAAACAGTGTTCTGGGTGTCCAAATGACACGCTGGACGCATAGGCGGCTAAGCCCCTGCTCTACTCTCAAATATCCTATCAGACTTCCGATAAACTCCAGCAAGTCAGTAACACATGAGGAGTGCATCAGTGCACATTTTTGTTGAGGTATTGATATGAAACATACGTTTGTCACAAAATAGCAAAACATACGTTACATCAAGAGCTGGCTGACGGAAATGCCACAGAATGAAACTGACAGATTAAAGCGAAGCTTTTCAGACTGTGACGTTGATGATTTTCCTGATTGTAGAAAACAAAAGCATTTTTGTGATGTGATCAAACAAAGAAAGATGGCTGATAAAATACCACACAATATGAACTATACCACACTAGGACATGGGCGTTTTTAGTCCATGTGACTCTCCATGGATAAAAAACAAAACAAGTCATATGATGATGATGATGATGACGACGATGATGATGATGATGATAATGATGATGATGTTACTATGATGATGACTTTAATTTTGATAATATTAGTAACTGTTTATGTTGATGATGATGAGGATGTCAACGATGATGATAATGTTGATATTGATCATGGTGCGGATCATGATGACCATGATGGTGATGTCGATGGCAATAAAGATGATGATGGTGATGATGATGATGATGATGGTGGATTAAAACATGTACTTACGATTTCAATGAGGTAAAGGATTTTAATGAATACAGTACTGAGAATGATAGTACCTAACAAATGGGTTGGTTTAAATCTGGTACATGTACTAAGAAAATCGCTTCCCCACCCTCCACCCCTTGAGTAAACCTGCTGGTGCCACTACAAGTCTGCCCCAGACTTCCAGAGTGGTAAACTAATCGTGGAAGTCGAGATGGGTACACGCTGTCCTAGACTGGTGATTTATCAGAACTCTTCTGATTTAGAGGCGCATTTGTTTTGTTTTTGTGGGCCTGTCTTGTAATCGTCAGTGAACCGCAGGACAGAGTGCATTGTTAGCCTGGCTGAGGAAAATAGGGGCTTTTTCTAAGGAAGCCTGACTTATCTTGCCGCTGGGCTGCCTGCAGAGACCATGTACGTCTTAATCAATTTACACTGATGATAAACTATGGATATTATACCACTGAAGGTCCTTCCCCTGCTTCAGGCTGGTAAGTACTCCTATTACAAGAAAATCAGAGCTGAGAGATACTGTATAAACAGTATGGTTCACTTGTTTGAGATATAGTCAGGATTTACGACTATTGTAAACAATGGGAAAATACACAGTGAACATTATGGTGCAATAGGAATTACCTAAAATTCTATGGTAATGCGTCAAACTAAATGAAAACAAATATAACAGAACATCTAGAAGAACTTATACAGATAGTTACATTTTTATATAATCATTGATGTATGAGTGTGACATGTAGTCAGCCAAGAGCCCTGGTAGCTTGTGCTTACTCTATCTATATAATACTAATCAAATTGAAATATTTATTCCATGTTGCAAACAAGAGACTGGTCCATGAGGAGTACATTATACATTTTGAGGTTGGATTAGAGTACATGATTGCTTACTTGTGAAAATATATTCTTCCCCATAAATTTAAATCTAAGGATGGCCAGAGATGAGAATTAGAAGAGCATTCCTAAGATGTCCACATATTCTCCCTTTCTAAGAGTAGTATAGTAAGGGTGTGGGCTGTAGCTAGGAATGCTGTTTACATATCTACCCTATCTGACCCGACACTTGGGGTCAACCTTATCTCCCCTCTACGAGATGACCAATCCCAGAGAAGCGTTCATGGATGCCTCGGCCAGTAAGATGATAGTCCCTGGGGCAGGATGCTTTGACAACAACTAAGCCACAAAAATAAAGCAGGAGTGGAGGGAAAACATGCCCGTTGAAAGAAATACAAGCCACCTGCCAGAGGGAGTCGTAACTACATCCAGAGCCAATGATAGTGGCCTGTCAGCTCGGGATACGCAGCAAATGGTAGCCAGCCCCTTGGGTCACCAAGTTAATACATTGTTACTCTAAAAACATTGTTAATACATTGTTATAATGAAATTGTTAACATAATAACATTGTTAATATAAAATATTGCTATTATAGTAATATCATGTTCAGATATTATTGTTATTTATATAGTGCTATTTCTATTTCAAAATGTCCAAAAGCACTTAAGAAGCTATGGAGGAAATCCTCATAGGTCTTATTTTATGCACCTGTACTTGACAGAAAAATGAACTGAAATCCTGAGGGTTGATAATCAAGAGTGATGTGAAACATGTTTAACCCTTTCCTCGTAACATGGCGTGATCATTGGCTACAACTCTCCTTTTCATACCGCCGCCCCCCCCCCCCCCCCCCCCCCCCAAATGATTTCATTTTTTAGATTGTACACCAATTACCAATTACGGTAGAGAATCATGGTTTGATGTTGTTCCCCCTTCCACTACCACATGACTTGTCTTGGTGTTTCTCAGAATAGCAGTATTAGATAAAGAACTAGCATGGTTTTCCTCCAGTATCACACCCACTAGTACATAGATCACCCTGAGTAGCAACAGATACTGCAGGGGCTTGGCATACCATACTAACCTACTAGAGCTCATTGCATATGCCATCTTATCAGAGTGCAGGGGTGAATATACGATTACTGTGTAAGGGGTTCAAAATGGATGGAGGAAAATCAACATTTTAAATTGAAAAGAGGGGTGTGACCAACCCCTTTATTTAACCCTCCTGTGTGAAACCCTTTCCCTATAACCTATATAGTGTTACCATTAGCTACAACTCTCTATTTCTTTCCAGCAACCCCATCTCAATAGCAGCCAAATTGAACCTGACTATTTGGCAAATATTTTTGGGAACTTTGAAAAAGAAATGTTGATAATATAATAACACAACCCACAACTCTCCTTTAAATGTTTAGTGAATATTTGCTGGATTTGTCCAGGCTCCAGGTATGAGTGGGTTAATATTTGCACTCCTTCCACGCTATGGAGAGGGGGGGCAAGTGCAAACTTTTAGACTATAGGTTACAGTGCACCCTGAGAGTCATTGACATCACCAATATCCCTCACTTTGCTCGAGGATGAAAATGGAATACATCCTGCTGCTGTTTTAGCTCAGTGGAATCAGTTTTTGACCCAGGGCTATGCATGTTAAGGCCTGGATGCCCTCATGATCAGATGTTGATGCAAATGGATTCTGATAAGGAACTTCTGAAGCCAAAATTGTTGTACTGATATTCCGCATTCCTTGGCTTATCTTTATTGAAAGTTGAAAGAGACCATACCTTATGTTTTGTATTTACTAAAATTCACTCACATATCTGCTTCATATATATATATATATATATATATATATATATATATATATATATATATATATATATATATATATATATATACATATATATATATATATATATATATATATATATATATATATATATATATATATATATATATATATATATATATATATATATATATATATATTATAAGAGTGAATACATAATCGTGCAAAATTTCAGACGCCTTTATTGACAATTTCATATATTTACTGAGTGAAATTCATGTTAGTATGCGTTATGTTTTTCAGCTGCCACCGAAGATGGCGTCGTGTCTGCCGGAGGTGATCCAGGAAGACTTCCTGTGCTGTAAGCTGTGCCAGAAACACTACAGGCAGCCCAAGATCCTCGCCTGCCTCCACACCTTCTGCCAGAACTGTGTGGACAGCCACGTCAGCACCGCTAGCGCCACCTACGATACCACCAACAGCAGCAACGGCAGCAGCGGAGTCTTCCCCTGCCCGCTATGCAATACCGTCATTGGACTACCTGAGGAGGGGACCAACGGCCTGCAGACTAATTTCTTCGTGAGCGGTTTACAGGATATCATCATGTCACAAAGCGTGGAGGAAAAACTGTGTAATAACTGTGAGGCTGAAGTGGGGGAGTTTCGCTGCATCGATTGCGCACACTATTTATGTCGCTACTGCCGAATCGCGCACGATCGGTTGAAAATCACCAAAAGTCACCAGTTGGTGACCGTCGCGGAGCTGCAGAGTGGAAAGTATCAAAATGAGCTGCGGGCCAATCAAAGTGTCAAGTGCAAAATCCACCAGGAACCTTTTCAGCTCATTTGCATAAAATGCGATGAGCCCATTTGCATAACATGCAAAGTGAAGGAACATGACGGTCACCGCTGTGGACAGTTACAAGAGGCCGCAAAACGTGACCGTAAATTTGTGCAATTCAAATTAGGATTGATTAATACAAAGGCTGCTCTTTTCAAGAACTCTCTAGAGGAACTAAAGGAGTATGAGAAAGAAGTGATCAAATCGGTGAAGAATCTGGAGGAAGCAATCGAGAACCAGCAGGAACAACTGCACCACCTGGTGGACAAAGCGTGCGAGGAGATACTCCACCAAGTGGAGGGATATAAAAACGGCGAGATTGATCGCCTCGAGACCCTCAAGGTGGAGCATCAGAATACCCTCAATAAAATTCAGAATACATGTGAGTTTACGAATAACCTTTTAACGCACGGGCAGGATGTGGAGTTTCTGTCGCTGAAAGGTCAGGTGATGCAGCAGCTGACTGACTTACAGGATCTTGCGCCATCGGCCATAGAACAGAAACTTCAGCTTACTTACTCGCACGTCAACGTCATTGAGGAGGACATCCAACTCATGCTCGGGCAGGTCAACGGCAAAATGGCCACCTTTAAGCGCATGACAGGGGACTCGCTCACAACGAAGCAAATCTCACACGATGCACCCCTTCCACCTCGACAAATCATCAGCTACCCAACCAAAACCAAGGAGGACAAGAAAGGTTGCTGTCCGACTAGCGTCACAACCAACTCTGATGATGATGTGATAATCGTGGATGACATTAACAAAAAGATCAAAATATTCTACAACAATGGTGACCTGAAGACGCAGATCACTCCTGAGGGTGAAAACAAGCTAGTCGACCCTTGGGGTGTCGCCGTGACCAAAGATGGAAATATTGCTGTCACAGACCGGAGTACCCGTGACGTAAAAATCTTCACATACGAAGGAGAGTTTGTGTCATCTTTCGGAAAACACCTACGGAGCCCCTGGGGCATTGCAGTGAACAGCAATGGTGATATAATCGTCACCGATACTGGAGCGAAAAATGTGTTTGTGCACGACTTGGAGGGTAAGCTGCTGTACTCTTTGGATAATGACCCTGAAAACCCCATGTTCCTGTGTCCGGAATATGTAACAGTGAATCAGAATGATGACATCATTGTATCAGATTTTGAGAAACATTGTATCAAAGTGTTTGATTCCCAGGGGCGGTTGCTATATGATTACGGTACAAGAGGAAAGGTTAATGGTAGTTTTGACGTTCCATGCGGTGTCTGCACCGATACACAGGAGAACATACTCATAGCGGATTACCAAAACAGCGGATCCATCTCCTTAGCCCAGAGGGGCAGTTCAAGTGCTTTCCCGTCACCTCAGAGAATGGAATAAAATGGCCGCAAGCCATAGCTGTGGATAGCCATGCAAACCTTATAGTGGTAGATGGCAACATTGTCAAAGTATTTCGCTACCATCTACCCGAGGATACCGTTATCAATAATGAGACTCTTCTGCAACTCACTGCCATCTATGATGTTCCCAAAAACACTTTAATACAAAATGGTAATGGGCAACTCTCACCTTAACCGTAACCAAAGATATCCTGTAGAAAACTGACAAGAAAATCTCAAAATAAAATCTCAATTTGTTTAACCCTTATACTGCTGGTGGTTAATTTGTCAATACAAAACTTTGGAAAAAAACTGAAAAATGACTGAAACCCTGCCATATGGGTACCCATCTGAGAGTACTCAGCGAGCACTTTTCAATGAATACCAACATGACAGGGTTGAGATAGTTCAGACAGAAACCTTTGCATTTGTGTGCTTTGGATGAAAGTACCTCAGCATTGGAAGGGTTAAAAAGCCTTCTGTGTATGGTTTCAAATTGGTAACTATCATAGTGGTGACTACCAGATAAATACTACCAAAGAATATCCAATTGTTTTAAGAGAATGAAGATACTACAGGGATTGATAGAGGAAATGTGTTTCAACACTATAGCTATATCAAAATGTGTCTGTAAGGTTATACTTCTGACTACAAAGATTCTAAATAACATAGAATGTATTAATTCATTAACCCATTCATGCCTATATAAAGCCATTGAACCAATCACACAAAGGAGTTCTTACTCCAATGCAGTGTCTTAGCCATGATTTAGAAACTGGGTGCCTAAAATTGGCAGTTGTAAAATTTTGGGGCGTCCAAATTTTTAAGGGGATCACACTATACTCATATTTCAACCATAAACATGTATAAATTCATCAAAATAAGGCATGATATCATTAATCAATGTCATGGGAATTATAAGGAGATGAAAAAATTTAATTATAAGCTTGAGATTGAGATTTTTTGAAATTCCACACAAAAAGATTTGGGTGTCCTGAGGGGTTCTTTTCAAGGGTTTGGGTGTCCAAAAAGGCACCCAGACGCCCTGCTGGATAAGACCATACTCCAATGAGTGTGATATATACCTATGATATATTTCAAAAGGACTTAGGAAGTAAGCTGTTAGCATAACTTGGCAATATTTGAAGGAGAGTTGTGCGAAGGGATCTGATAAATATATCTTTTTTTTCAAACTATGTTTTTGAAGGAAAGATATGTCAATAATTGTTAAGCCTTCATTTGGCTCTATAGGCAAGAATGGGTAAGGAACTCTATCTGAAATTAAACAGCGATTTTTAGAAAAAAAAAGACTCATCAATTGAGTATAAACAATGTTGATTAAATTTCTCTTGATGTGTGTGAGCCGTTTGTATGGGTGAATTTGAGCTTGTGTTCAAATGTGAGTTATGAAAATGAAATGTATATCTAATATTCATGTATATTTAAAGACAAATATGTAAATATCTGAGCAAAACTGTACAATTTGAAAACAAAGATATGAAGTATAATTTCTTAAATCTGAAAATCTGATAAATGCAACTTCATGTAAATTCTTAATCTGCAATATAGAAAGCATTTTATAAAGTGTTCCCTGTATTTCAATTGATATCTATTCTTCTTCTAAAGATGCTTTTTGGCACAAAAATTGCCATGCCGTTTAAGTGTGTGCATGAAGTAGGAGGAAGGGAATATTAAGCATTGTGAATGTATTGCATCTGGAATATAAGATTTTGGAATTTCAATAAGTTGCTTTTTCTGCCATTTTAAGGCTAAATTTTGACTTCGTGAATATTAGCCAGTTAAAAAAGGTAGTGGAAACCGGCATGCCTGGCAAAAACACCACCTAATCTAAAATCGCATGCAACTTTCCCGCATGACCTAAGCGGATTCAAACCCAGGTAATGATGAGATACAGCAAGAAATCAGTGACAACGCCCTAAACCACTTGGCCATCAGGGCAGGCCTGTATTCTACCTGACCTAGTAGCCAAAACCGAAAGAAGAGAATTTTTATGGTGCTTTATGTATGAATATTTATGTGTGTATATGATGATACTGATTGTACCTCCTTGTAGAAACATATTTTCAGACTTATTGTGTATCTAGTAACATGTAAACCTCATCCCATTCTCTTCTGAAACAAACATGATCTGTCCTAAATGAAAACACTTTGACAACAATGCATTTTTTTGAGAAATATTTGACAGAAAATTGTTGCTCTTGTTGGGTTTCATAAAGCCCCTTCTTGTGGAGTTATGTTCAGGCCATATGTGCATTCCAGATGCAAACATCATCAAAACTATGAATATAGCTTTTTTCAAAAATGTTCAAACAAAAACCTTGTTTTGAAAGAGTTTGTAGAAATGAGCTACTTCTAGCATGCTAAGGGTGTGTACGACGTAATAGCCTTGAAAGGTCATATGACCTAGATAACCCTCAACAGAACCCACTTCTCTCTTAGTAAATTTCAGTATTTTTTCAATATTAGTAGGAACCTTTATTCAAATAAATAAATGGTTACTGATATCATATATTCTGGAACTTATTAATGTTTTGGACCAAAACAATCATACTTCACAAAAAAGGTTTATCTATATTAGATATTTTCTGAGTGGGTCTTTGATATGTTTCCGACAGGGAGCTGATTGTAATTATCCACTGAGATGTATGACATAGCTTTGTCTATCTGTATAGTTTGCAATAGAAATAAAACAGATACACCAAAAGGTGATTATATTATCTTCTACCCTCGCTGTTTTTTAAAAATCCTACCATGATTATCATAGTGCCTCCAAATTCCACACCCTTCTAAATTGTTCTACAATTACCTGCCACAACCAGTGATGAAAAAATACTCATGAAGTTCCCATGAGTTACGAAAGTCAGGCGAGAAACATCCTATAACTCTACGCCAGGCAGGCTTTTGAAATGGGTCAACTTAAGAATTTGGGTGTCCAATATTGAATGGGACACCATCACTGCATAGCTTGGATCCATACATCTCAATGCATATTAATAATAATCAATAAAAAAGTAAAACAAGAATCGCCAGAGATATTCTGTTCCCAATAAAGCAAAAACACTGCATGACTTACATCCATGCATTTCAATATCATTTAATACTTGATTAAAAAGTAGGACCAGCAATAGCAGAGAGTTATGTTCCTACTTAAAGTACAAGACTGCATGTCAATAGGATCCACACATCTCATTATCAATAAGGTAAAATTCAGATGCAACACCTTTCTGCAGTAGTTTTTTCAGCAGTATGACTCATCCTGAGAAATCCCTGATAACTTATATTATCAACATATCTCTCACAGTCTCTACTATTGGAAAAGAAAAGAAAAGTTTTTTTCTTCTTTGGTTTTGGTGGAATCAGTCGCCTCTCAGCATAAATTAACCATTTGGTTTCTATCCCAGTTCAGCTGGTGTCCTCAAATAGTCAACTACCTGCATACAACCAGCAAGGTAGATTTGAGGGAGTAGCCACCAGTAGGGACATATTACCATAAAGCCCAGTGCACAATCAAAGCATACTCGGACCATTAGCTTGGATTAAGAAAAGAATGGATATGTAGCGAGAGACCAATTACTATATGCCCTATAGTTACATGCTGGACTCATGCCAGGAGAACCAGATAAGGCAGCAGCGCGAGGTCACGTGGGAACAAGGACCAATCAGGGCTCTCGCATTGATTACATTACTGAGAAACCTTATCTCCACCACCAGCTGGGGGTGCCCAGAGCACCAATTCTGGCCTAAATTAGCGGCTATTAGTTGACACTGGTTGAGGCTAGCATGTTCAGGTTGACCGGCTGGTTTCGAATCCACTTGTGTTTGGTCATCTAAGTCATTAGGGACCAGCTTCTCCAATAAACAGCCTGTCTATTGACTAAGAGCAGGGTATATCAGTCAACCTCCTGCTTGTGACCCGTAATCCAGGTCACATGCAAGATCGGATAGCTTAGAGGCCATGCGATGCTTGTTAAGATATAACCCACTTGATCATTTCTGCAGGGTGCTGCCATCTATTGTGTACACACATCATCACTTCCTCCATTAGCCACAGGTGGTGTTTTGTGCAATAGAAACATTATTGTTTGCACCTATGCAAATAATTGAGACACATAATTCACAAGCTAATGTATATTTCCGTCACATCCATGTAAGGTTAGGGGATAAATACCTTGACAGCCACTCGGTGTGAATCAAAACCCTAGAGAGGAACTTTTTTGCCATTCATGGACACATTCGATGCGTGCTGCCACCTTTTGGACAATATAGAAACAACAAAATCTTTCTTGCTCCTGCTTACATATTTCTATCTTGGGAAGGTGGAGCAGTATAAAACTTGAAACACAGAAGACATTTCCCAGCATGAAAAGGTGATATGAATCATGACAAATATTCAGTCTTGATATATAGGCTTTATATGAAATGTATCATTTCAATATAAAGTGAAGTTTATATTAAAGTTAAGTGACTTTCTCAAAATGTCACTTACCAATCTTTTCAAATATTTGTAAAAATCTTCCTTTGAAACCTAATATCAGGAATGTTCATTAAAAGATTCCTGCTAATATATGCACAAATCTGACAAGTCATTACTGTAGTTTAGCTGACCACACCATAAAGTTATCTGTTTTACTATATCAGTAGGTGAGTAGTCATCACTTGCAAAAAATATCACAGAATTACTGAGATGACCCCAGTGCTCAAGTAAAACCCTGAAATGAAGAGCTGAAAAAAATGGCACAAAATTTATGGGACATGAAATATAAAGAGAAATGCAATTCCTACCTGGGTCGAGGGGGGTATAGCTGTGCTGGCGGCACCAGATCATGATTGCTCTTGTGCTCCAGATTTTTTCTTCACGAAAGGTCTCTGCTGGCTTGAGGATTTTGACGACTTCTTTACGTATGCACGCTGCTCTATGCCACTGGGGATAGAGAGAGATAAATCAATGATGAAATGAAAGGTTTCCAATAGCAGAATCTCGGATGGTCTGATAATTTCAAACTGATTCTGAGCCCTTGTTAACCCTTATGCTGCTGGTGGCTAATTTGGTCAACACAAAATGGTGCAAAAAACCCGGAAAAATGACTGCAACCCTGGGAAGTGGGTACTCATCTGAGAGCACTCAGTGAGAGCTATCCAATGAATACCAACATGACAGGGTTTTAATTTTTTTTCAAATATCTTTGTATCATTGTGCTTTGAACAAATGTAGCCGTAGCACTGGATGGGTTAATAGCGTAACACAGATTTTGGTTGCCTCCGACACTATTTCTTGGTCCCTATTAGTCCTAGGTAACTGAGGTTTTCTGTAGTTGCCATAGTTGCGTGCTCCCCAGGTAGTAGGCTGGCCTAGCCTAGCATTAGCAGGGCACGACATTAACTTTTGCGGGGGCTTGCCCAGTAGGGCAAGTGAGATTCAACGTTCACTTGCCCCACTCAAACTTTCACCTGCCCTTGAAATTATTGTATGTTTTATGTTTCATTTAAAACCAAGTAAAACATGGTGCTAGCATGTGAAAGCATGTTTTCTAGGACAAGCTTAGGTGCCAGACAACAAACTTAGGTGCACACATTTTCAAAAGTAAACCCGAATTATATACAGCATACTTGCCCAGTGGGGCAAGCAAGATACAGATTTCACTTGCCCTTCAGCTATAATTTACAAATTCTACTTGCCCGGGGCAACGGGGCAAGCACCAATGTCGAGCCCTGATTAGGTTGGAATTTGGAATTTCATTTAAGATCTAGTGTCACCTTTTCTTTTATATTGCTGTTAAATTGTGAAAATGGAATACCCAGGTAAAACCACTGCCTAATTGTAGGTTACTGGCAATTTTCTCACATGCCTCTAATACAGAGTTGAGGGACACTGATCTGTACAGTGTCTTAGACCACTGGATTTTCAGGTCCAGTCACATCTATGGAATAAATAAATGTATACTGTGTTAATTTTGTGTACATGTGTTGAATGGAAAGCTATCAGGTCAGCAGGTTGTCGGATGTCAAGATAATGGTGCACAGTTTGATAAATGCGGACTCCAGGGGTATGCAAACTACACATTAATTAAACTGCTGCAATATCAACACGCTATACAGTATTAGGGCTGCATACCGCTAAGGGTGAAGCGGTACGGTACCATAACCGGTACCAACGAAACGATCAGTATTTTAACGGTACTGCTATCGGTATCTTGAAATATGCTTAAGTACGCACTTAGCCTAGTTCTTGACATACATAGATAACATATCAATCTCTGTTAAGTACATCATAACATTAACATCATATGAAAAGTTGTACTTACGGTGAACTTGATTACTTCAAAGGTACGCTATATAGCTGCATATCGCTACTACAGCGCCACTACGCGGTGGAGATAACAATCACAACAAACACTATGGCGGCAGCGATATGGTACTCGCTTCGCTATAGCTTACCTTTGAAGTAATCAAGTTCGCCGTAAGTACAACTTTTCATATATGATGTTATCGATGTACTTAACTGAGATTGATATGTTATCTATGTATGTCAAGAACTAGGCTAAGTACTTTGGTTGTTGTCATTTGCAAAATACCGATAAGCATACCGTTAAAAATTGAAACGAGTATGCACCGGTATTTTGTGAAGTGGTATTCGGTACGGTGCTGGTACCGGGTACCGGTGTACAGCCCTATACAGTATACAGTTGAACAGGACTGTATAATCCTAGTACAGTGAAATGGAGCTTGTGAAATGGAGAGCATATCTTACCTCTGCTGCCCGGCGCTTGCCAACATTCCAGGTGAGAAACTCCTCCACAGATTTGGCACAGTAAGGATGGGCATGGCGGTCTGAAACAACACAAACACAGATGAAAATACAGTGAACAGATAAACTAAATCGGTTCATGGTGATCTGGAACAATACAAACACGGATAAAAATACAGGGAACCCGCAAAAAACTAAGTCAGTTCATGCAAATGCCAGAAAAAATCACAACAAATTTGAAACAATTTTTTTTGTGATACCTTGCAGACCTGACATATTGGATCAAGGTCCTTAATAAGGGGGGAGGGCGACTAAAGCCTCAAGATTTAGGATTGCATATTGTGATAAAGTGCTTTTGATAAATACACAATTCTAATGGCCCGTACATTTTTGCCTTGATTTGGTCTTGAAAACCAGTTTGTTGATGCTATCTTTAGATGTTTATACACTAATCAAAACTATTTAGTAAATGAGCATCTTGCAAAAATAAAGGTTGAACTGAGGTATAAAATGTCTAGAATTACGTTCAGTAAATTACATTTACATATATTAACAGTGCACTACCCAATAAAGGGGAAACTAATAATACACTCACCTGGAAAAGGGGGGCACATTGGGTGAAGCTTGGCAAATCATTTTACTTTACCCCCTTCCCCTACCCCTCAATAAAGGGGAAACTTTTAATGCACTCACCTGGAAAAGGGGCGCACATTGGGTGAAGCTTGGCAAATCATTTTACTTTACCCCCTTCCCCTACCCCTCAATAAAGGGGAAACTTTTAATGGACTCACCTGGAAAAGGGGCGCACATTGGGTGAAGCTTGGCAAATCATTTTACATTACCCCCTTCCCCTACCCCTCAATAAAGGGGAAACTTTTAATGGACTCACCTGGAAAAGGGGCACACAT
This sequence comes from Maea johnstoni, assembly GCA_963942565.1. Classification (NCBI taxonomy): domain Eukaryota; kingdom Metazoa; phylum Annelida; class Polychaeta; order Spionida; family Magelonidae; genus Maea; species Maea johnstoni. Next base: position 28,056,397 of record OZ012689.1, on the reverse strand, counting down.
TGGGTGAAGCTTGGCAAATCATTTTACTTTACCCCCTTCCCCTACCCCTCAATAAAGGGGAAACGTTTAATGGACTCACCTGGAAAAGGGGCACACATTGGGTGAAGCTTGACGAAGGCTTTGACTATACTCTGCAAGCCATCCATCTCTTCCAGGCTGGAAATGTGACAAGAATGCATATTGGTTTAAAAATTTACTTCATTCAAATCATCTCCCTTTCGGGTATCATGGTGTTACCATGCAGGCTCACACAAGCCTGCATGTTGTTTTAGAGTTTTATCAAAAAACAATATAGAAACATGCAGTATTTTCCTTATGATCTATCAGATCTAACAGTTTTTGTGCTTTTTTCAAATGGATATGAAATGATGTAATTTTGTAAGGAGTAAGGAAGGTATCAATTCTAATTTTTCAATTCCATTCCAGCATCTTGGACTTGAATTATGACCATAAGTTTGCAATTAGACTAGGCTTCTAGTCCCTAAAAGTTGACCAAGCAGTTTGATGTAGTACCAGCAATGGTAGATAGGTGGCGCCACATGGTAGGATATCAAATAATATCAAAGATTATCTCAGCCATGGTAATCCAGGGTATCAAATAATATCAAAGATAATCTCAGCCATGGTTATCCAGGGTATCAAATAATATCAAAGATAATCTCAGCCATGGTTTAATGTACCTTTTGTGGATGCCTAATCATGGTCATTAAACTGCATTGCAGCGATTGGCACCTTTAACATTTTGATAATATGATACAATATTGATATATCCTTAACGATATGATACCTAAGCAATATTTTTTACTTTATTGTCTATCTCCTATGAACCTTATTTTGTTAAAGTTAGCACTGTCAGCTTCAGAGATTTCATTAATAAAAAGCAAACTGCAAGAACTGCCAGGAAGCAATTAAGTCAATCATATATATATTTTAAATATGAAACGATACAATACAAAATAAGACTTAACTTTTTTGATACAATACTCTTTCGAAATATGAAATATGTACACTTACTGAATCTCTCTTTTTATTTCTGTCTTGAGGGCAGAAGTTTTGCTGTCCACTGTAGTAGCCGCCTTGCTGGACACAATGCTGCCATTCTTCTGAACCGTCGAGGCAGCTGTGGAACTGGAAAGTTTATAGTTCTTGTTTCCTATCACATAAGTCAGACGAGGCGCCGTGGAACCAGTTGTTCGCACAGTCAACGGTGTTGTAGTTGTAGTATTCTTGCTCTGATTATTATTCGCAATTGATTTGGGAAATAAAAGAATTTGATTGGTTGCCGACTTAAGGTTTTGTTGATCTGGTAATAAACGTAACAACAAAGTCTGATTGCCGAGCGTGGTTGTCACTAGTTGTGAGTTGGCCTGAGTTTGTTGTGTGGGTAGGTTTTGTTTGACAGCAGTAGGGGCTGCCAGGTTGAGGCTCTGTATTGGCACAGCAATCTGGGTAGGTTTCTGGACGATATGAGTGCCCCCGGTCGCAGTGGTGAGTTTCACTAGACTTGTAGTAGCAGAAGTGCCAGAGGACGCGACAGAGGTCTTCAGCAGAGTTTGTGGTGCAGCGACGAAGGTTCCTGATTGCCCTGCTATACCCTGAAGCAATACCGGCGCCCCACTTATACCCTGAATGATCTTATTTGTACCGGCAACCACCCCAACTGCAGGTTTTCTAGGGTTCGCCACAAGGGTGCCCTGGATGATTGAGGTTGGTTGTCGAGGCACCGCAACACCCCTAATCGGTGCCCCAACTATTCCCTGCGGTACCCCTTTACCCACAGCCATGATCTTCCCCGGTTGAAGAGCTGGACTGTTCTTCAACAAAGACACTGCATTGTTCCCTTTGTTCTGCAAGGTGGAGATGACACCCTTGTTGATGATATAAGTCTGGGTGAGATTTCCACCCGCTGACGTCGTGATCACACTAGCACCCTTGCCATCTTGGGCTGCAACTAAGGTAGCTGCACCTGGAGAAGGGGTGGCCACCCTACCGGGAGAGTTCAGAGGGGTGCCAACTGGGGTGCCGGCTGGTGTACCGACCGGGGTGCTGCCCGGCGTCCCTGTTGGTGTGCCCATGGGTGTTCCGACTGGAGTGACTACTTTGGTGCCAACACCTGCAATATTTCAACAGTCAATGTAAAACACAAAATATCACATAGAGCCAAAACTGTTTAAAAAGACAACAAATGGGAAGATGCCATGATTTATAAGTGTAATCTGTGCACCCAGGGACTTAGACAGGATTTTCATAACAGGGTGTCCAAATTGGGATTTCAAGAATTTAGGGTGTCCAAAATCCCCGATTGAAAAAGTGAAAATCATTAACTAGGGAGTCCAAAAGACACCCAGACACCTTGCTGGCTAAGACCTTGTGTGCACCTATACTTTAACCCATTCATGGCTGTAGTGCCAACACAAAGAGATTTTTTCCTGTACATGAGATACTCTTACCCCAAAATACTCTTTTTCCCCCTCTTTACTTTGGTCCCTTGCCATCTGTTTCTTAACTAGAAACCCCAGTTGGTTGAGGGCATTGAGAGTCTGTCCCAGGGTCTTAGCCAGGATTTAGAAACTGGGGGCCCAAAATTGGCAATTGTAAAATTTTGGGGCATCCAAAATTTCTAGGGAAATCATAATATACTCAGATTACAACCATAAACATGTACTTAGTTATTCAAATAAGGTATAATATCAATATACAATGCCATGGGAATTTAATTGAGGTGAAAATGATTCGATTATATGCTTAAAATTGACATTTTAAGAAATTCCTTGAAAATGACACCCAGACGCCCTGCTGGCTAAGACTATTATGGTCTGTCCTTTTGAGGAAGTTAATAACTAACATAGAGAGTGATACTTTTACCCTCAAAACTATTTCCTTCTCGCCCCCCTTTCTTTACCCCTGGCCCACAGCTGATTGAGAGAAATGAGAGTCTGTCTTGTTGAAGGAGTTAGTTACTATTAGGGCTCCCGCGATACACTCGTATAGTCGCTGCACCGCGGATAACCGCGATGCGAATAGTATTCGAATATCTGCATTTGTATATTCGAATACAGATGACTATAAGCAAAAATGGAATGCCCAACTAATTGCAGCCTTGTGAATTAATGAAAGCACTTCAAATCAACAGCGCTACGAATGGAAGTGCCTCCATTTTACGTTGTGGGCGCACTCGTTAATGGCGCACGATTACTTATATCGGTTGATACCGGTCGAGGGTGGGGACCGTTCCTGTCCTTATAACGTAAAACAGCGCTCTGGTTTTCAGATCGTTCAAGCAGATCTTTCCAAATAAGGGAGAATCAGCTGGCATTCTTATCTCGCGAGATTACGTTTTACTTGAACGATCTGAAAACCAGAGTGAATACTGTATTTGTATTCATGACCCTATATTCGTGAATATATTCGTATTCACCACCTACTGTATTTGTGAGATCCTAGTTACTATAATAGAGATCTTCCTGCACTTGTTATATCCTTTACCCAAAAAACTCTTTTCTTTCTCCTTTTACTTTGTCCCTTGCACACTGTTTCTTAGGCCTAAGAAAAGAAATTGTTTGTTTCCTGTAACGGTCCGAAAAAAAATAGGGTAGATAGGTCGGTAAAAAAAACTTTTTGCATTATTTTTTTGGTCAAAAATGTATGTTTTATGCATGTTTTACGTTGATTGGGAGTTGGGACAACAGAAAAAACTTAAGGGTAGGGATTTTTTTGAATAAAAACTTGTTAGGGTAGGGTAACAGGAAACAACCAACTTTTTTTTTAGGCCTTACCAAGTTGAGCCCCAACTGGCCCAAGTTGGTTGAGAGTATAGAGGGACATAAAGATTTGTGTGTACTTATGTCCTCTCCCGAAAACCATTTCCCTTTCCCACCCCTTTATTTGTCCCTTGCCGCCTGTTTCTCACCAAATTAAGCACCAAGCTGGTTGAGAGTAATGAGGGACTGTCCTATTGAGGAAGCTAACAACACGCATAGAGATTTTCCCGTACTCATGTCCTCTCCACCATAACCATTTCCTTTTCTCCCCCTTTACCTTGCCCCTTGTCCCCTTTTCTTACCTAGAGCCCCCAGTTGGTTGAGAGCGATAAGGGTCTGTCCCGTTGAGGTAGTTAGTATTTGCTGGGGGGCTTTTCCAGGACTGGTGATATTGTGACCCTGAATGGTCAGGCTCTGCATCTTGCTGGGGGTAACAGGTCTGGGTGAGCCTTTCACTACAAATAAGGCAAAGGAAACAGTTACATTTTGTATCATCATCCTGCACAAGATCATTATATCTTTAATTACTAAAGATTAACAATTAACAGGTTAGCCTTTCACGACAAATAAGTGAAATGAAGCATCAAAAGTTTGTATCGTTTACTCTACACAATATCATTATTAATATTTATAATACTAAAGATCAATTTACTGATTATTCTTTCACTACATCTTAGAGAAAATGTAAAATTTTGTTTCATTCACCATACACAATATCATTATATTCCTAACTACTAATAAAGATCAATCTACTGGTGAGCCTTTCACTACAAATAAGACAAAGGAAAATGTAGATTGGTAGAGATAGAGTAGAGTATAATGACAATAAATGATGCAATATTTAGCTCTCAAAGAGTGACAAATCAGTGTAGGTGACACCTGTGCTCATAGCCTGTATCATCTTTCCTTATAATGTTATCAAATAACTTTAAAAATAAGCATACACGGAAAATATTTGAAGAAAAATTGTTGGTCTAATTCTTAATTTGAAACAAAGTATTTATAACTACTAAAGATAAACAATTAACAAGTTAGCCTTTCACTACAAATAATTGAAAGGAAGCAGCAAAACTTTGTATCTTTCACTCTACACAATATCATTATATTTATAATACTAAAGATCAATTTATAGTCCATTGCACCAACAGCTCTGTGAGAGGCTATTTACAGCCTAATACATATTGAAAAATCCTCAGGTAGTCAAGATATTTCCAAAATCTAAAGAATGGAAATGGATGCTACAAGCATAAAATAAGGGTTAATAAAGGGTTAAATAATGAAACTAACCTGCAGAGGGTTTACTTGGAGAGGTGAAGTTTGCTGCCTGCAGGGTTCCCACATGGCCTTGGTTGAACTGTAACACTGTCCTGGCTTCACCACCCTTAGTTGGGGTTGTGGGCAGGATGGTACCCGCCGGGGTATTCGGGGCCAGCACCCCTTCCACACTGCTGCTGACCACCTGGACGGTATTGCCCTGAGAAAGGGTGTTCTGTGCCAGCAGGGCGCGTACCGTGGGTGGCTTGGGCGCGGCCACCCTGGGCTGTTGCTGGAGCACGGCGCTACTGATAGGACTCACACCACTTCCTGTGGTCGCCGTCGTTACCACGTTCCCTGCAGGACTGATGGAGGCGCTGCTTTTGGCCAGCAGGTGTTGAGGAATGAGGTAAATACTTCCACGGCTGTCGGCACATTTTGCATAGACTGTCATGGACTGCCCCTTGATGGGCAGTTGGGTACCTCCCGGTACAGACGAAGGTACAGCGATCAAACCCTCAGTTTTCAGATTAAGGGGCGGACCGGAGGGGTCGGTGCGGACATTAATGGTAGCTGGCAGAGTTTGAGACATCATAGAAACTGGAATCGATGTCGCAGAAAGAGTAGGTAGTTCAGGTTTTCCGGCAGCCGCTGTGGATTTTTTACCCCCACTAGATCTGCTTGTTGCCAGTGGTACACCCTTTGGAGAAGGCATGCTGGCCGCCGGGGGTGTCATACCCTTTTTTGGTGTTACCCTGTTGATCTGAGGCACCGCAAGGGGTATTGGACTAAGGGGTTCCTGTTTTACCACCACATGTTTCATATTTGTATTAACGCTGAGCTTCTGTGACGTGGAACTTGAAGCTGCGGCTTCGTAGCCCGGCATTAAAGGCTCCTGCTTCACCTTAACTCCACCCTTCTCACTACTCCCTAATGACACTGGCTCCCCCTGGAGGAGACCCCCATCACTAGCCTCATTTCCTGTTTTTCCGGGAGCAATCCTCCTATTAATCATCTGATGTAGACTATGCACGTCCTTTGTGTCACCCTTAGTCTGCTCTGCGAGACTGAGAAAGCTCGGGCTCGGCGAATCTCTCCCCTCATAGCTGGGCCCAGCCACAGCGCCATCTGTTATCCGCAGGTGAACATTAGAGCTGGGAAAACCAAGGCTACTGTTAGAGTCACCATTGCTTTTTCCATCCATGGCATCTGCCTGTTGAGAATTATTGTCCGTGGGGAAGGTCAGAACACGTTTGGCATTGTCTGAGTGTCTGTGTTTTTTCTTCAGCCCTAAAGCCCTGGGAATGGTTTCAAAAGCGTCTCTCTCAAGTTCAACATCAACCACCTATAAAACAAGCAGGGAACCATAACCTATTGTCAATTAAAGGGTTATATGCATGGAGAATATTTATCCATTTGATTTAATTTCTGCTTTTACTTGTACTTGTATATTGAATGGAAACTTGAAAATGGAAAGGCTTGTAAGTTGTAAGGACTGCATTTGTGGGTAAAAATATCTAGAAGTTCTATTTGAATACCAAAAACATACAAATGAGGATTTAAAAGGAAATACACTACAAATGACAAATAAATGATATTTCTTTCCAAGATTTGTATTGCAGATAGTATAGTGATAAATATAAAGTTAAGTTCATTCCTGTAACTGAATGAAAATAAAACCATTAATAGAATTTGCAATATATTCCACAAATATCTGTAGTTATTACTTATCTTCTTTTGGTTCATAACAATTTTAATTATATTATATTATATTATATCTAGTGCAGAGTAACATTTGCTGAAACTGTTATTTGTTTTTTTCCTTACCGTTTCTGTTCCAAGAGTCTGAAGGCCTGTATATGTGCGGTCAAGCTGAAAAATTGAACAAATAGTATCATGAAAGGCGGTTCCTGATGTTCCTATTCTTCTCCACCCTTTCTACTTTCAGATAATTCACAGCTAAAAAACAATATTTTACAGAATTAAAAGCTCTCTGGAATACCCTAAAGCCCAGATATTATACATACAATCAGGTATTTTGAAATGAAAGTTTAACTTCAATATATTAGTGGTCCACAGCAATTTTGTAGAAATTATAAATAACTTATCAATCAACTGTGTAACCATTAAAATCAACAATAAACAAAATCAGATATATGTAAAATAAATGCCACCTTACTCATGAGAAAAACATATCTTCTTGATGTGACTTTCACCTAGATTTGCGATGTCTCCCACTTAACATCATGTGTCATCAGGATTGAAATACTGGCAAGCGTTCACTATAATTTAGGACTTAATTGCAAATGGGTTAGCCAGTAGATCACTTGCAAAGTATTACTTGTCTAAAAAAAAGATGACAATTTTGAAAAGATTTTTTTTTACTAAATAGTTGCTCCAATGTCATATTTTCAAAAAGAAATTTCATTTAATGCTACATATCGAAATACTTTTATTAGTGGAGATTTAAGTAAGCCATATAGGCTATTCAAAATGCCAAATAAGTAATGTTTCATGAAGATTTTCTGAGATGCCCTAGAACTATGCTGTTCCCAATTGAATTTGATTCTATGTATTGACACTAGGAAGGAGAGGGTTAAGGCTTGAATATAACACATGTAGGACCAATGAACATTGAGAAAATCTCACCTTTAATTGATGTATGATGTCCACTCTCTTGTTGCGGTGGTCCTTAAAGTGTATCTGTACCCTGATGGGGAACTCCCCCCAGCCACGTCTGGTCAGGTGGAAAGGACTTTGGCTGAAATGACAGTGAGTCTATTATAATGCATTCCTTTTAGGGTTGTAACAATTATAATTATTGCTCAAAGTAGATGAGAAGAAAAAGCCTGATATGGATTTGCAATGTCATAGTTAGACCCCAAGGAACTTGTGAATTTTGTGATACATCCGAGGGGTTACATTCCAAACCGAGCAACCCCGAGGGATATTGCACACACCTAAAATTCTGAGAGGTCTTGTACCACAGGGGGTAACATGGTCTTAGCCAGCAAGGCGTCTGGGTGTCTTTTTGGACACCCAAACCCTTAAAAAGCCCCCCACAGGACACCCAAATATTTTTGTGAGGAATTTCTTTAAATGTCAATCCCAAGCATATAATTGAATTATTTCATTGTCATATACTTCCCATGACCTTGTATAAGGATATCATGCCTTATTTTGATAAGTATAGACATGTTTATGGTTGAAATCTAACTATATTGTGGTTCCCCTTAAAAATTTGGACACCCAAACATTTTACAATGGCCAATTTTAGGCACCCAGTTTCTAATTCCTGGCTAAGACCCTGGGGGGTCACAGGCTGTGATAAGTTTGGCTAAGCAACCTGAGACTATTGGGTAACACCTTTGCAGTTCAGCCATAATGTAAACACATAAAGAAGCCTGTAAGTGGTTGAAGGCCACTTATTGTGGAACAAATATAAAATGGATACAGTATGGAAATGATTCTGGTTACCTCTATGGACAGACTGTCAATATCAATATAATATGATAACCCTACCCTAGAATATGTAAACAAAACATACTTCAGAGTAAAGTTCTATCACAATTACAAAAATATTGATAAATATTCTCTTGCTGGTTTAACACATTCATTCATTTATCAGAAGCTGCTGCGATCAGATCACTCAACACTACCTGGTGAATATCCTGACCATCACAGCCACTTGCAGCCTAGTAGGAGAAAAACTAGAAGACAGTGTCAAAATATGTACGATAACCTAACTTCTAGGCTAGGCACAAAACTGTCATAACCTAGAGCAATAAGAATATCCTTATTTTCATATACTGCACTATTTCCCCAGAGAAATCTTTAACACGTAGATACTACAAATCTAGATCGGCAAAGTTCCACTGCTTTTGCTCTATTTATCATTTATATTGCTATTACACTGTGTATGCTATACTTTAATTATTATTTTGCAGCTGGACAAGACCACTGGCACCTTGTGTTTAATTTGTAAAAATATCACCGACCTGAAATAAAGATTCTCTATCTATATCTAGTCAGATTCCAGCATGACCTTACCTGACCTCCACCTTATCATTAGGACGGTAGCTCGGGTGGAGAAGAAACCAGATTTTACTGACAAAGTGACCAATCTGTGGTTCCTCCCTCGTTCCACGCACATACACCAGCCATTTGTGGGTAGGCTGGTCATTTTCTTCCCTCTTATCCACTGGGATATACCTGAGGATGAAAGATAACAGAATGAAGTTGACCTAAAAACAGAACTGTCATGTAGTCATGTTGAAAGGGCTACACTGATGGCCCCACAAACTAGCATATTTTATTTTTCGTCATTTTCTGCCATATTGCAGCTAAATTGTGACTAGCCAGTTATAAGTCGTAGAGGAAACTGGCATACCTGGTGATAACTACTGCCTAACCCAAAGTCACTGGAAGATTTCTCACATGCCCCAGCCAGGAATTGAAGCCAGGCAGTGAGAGACAGCAAGCGGTCCGTGTCAACGCCTCAGACCACTCCGCTATCAGGGCAGGCCCAGTGGTGAAATACAGTTAGTTAGTCAGTGATAACTGACTCACCTTATATCACCAGTAACAGTGGAGGGTGTGGGTTTGGTTTTAGATTGAAGCATGTGTTTTTCCTTGGTTCTCAAGATTCCTTAATAATAAGCGTCAGCCAATTTATCATTAAGCCATAAATGAAATAGAAATAACTGATACTATTCTATTTTGTGCTAGAATAAAATGATAAAAAATTCATGTTTTCCCCAATGTTACATCCTAAATATTACTTAAACCAGCAATTAGAAAAGCTTATTTCAAGTCAAGTTTACAGCTATCCCTTATAATCTACTAAACCTGTGATTTCATTCTCATTCCCTTATATTTCAAGTTACCAGTCCGGCTCAATAGTTACAGACCATCCATGGAATTACCAAAAAAGAGTGACCTTCTACTGAGGACTTACTTAGAGACGTTCCCCATGATGAGGCGCTTCTTGATCTTATACCCTTATATTTTAGGTTAACACTTAACAGTCCTGCTCAATATTTACACCCATGGAACGACAAGAGATTGTACTTCTACCGAGGACTTACTTGGAGACGTTCCCTATGATGAGGCGCTTCCTGATCTTGAAGCGAGAGGATCTCCCCGCAGGACTGGGAGCCACTGGGGTCGATGCCCTGCTGTTAGGCCTACTACTGGTGGTCTGCAATAAAACATAGAAGGAAATCATAATATGATTACCAGTTTTGTTTTAAATTATTGTTATTTACTCTGTAATTTAATTCATGCTCCAATTATTGTGGTCTGCAATAAAAACATATCAGATCATATTTTGAATACATTGCCATTTATTTTTACCTATTCAGTAATTTTTTTACACTTCAATTACAGAAGAAAGACATATACAGATGGTAATAGTGACAAAGGCTTGAAAGTTCTGATGATTTCAATGAGAAATGAGGTTCTCACCTTTTCTTTACTGCTATTGTTCTGCTCCGGATCAACAGGTTCCTGTTTGATCTTCACCATCTTATTGTTGTGCCCTGATGACCCGGCAGCGGCAGCACTGGGGAGGGCGCCCTGAGCTGTACTCGCGGGGTCCCCTCCCCCCACCGAGGACGCCCCGGTCCCCGAACCCGAGAGCTGAGGAGAAGGGTTCCTAGGGGCCTTACCAAGGTACTTCTTCACAGCAGGGTGGATAGATGGAGGCACAGATTGACTTCGACCCTGAAAACACACAAAAGAACAAGCTTCCATCAGCGTTTACTTGATTTTGAATATGTATTGCTTTAATCATATATATTCTTTGAAATGTTAATGGTAATCTAGCCAGGTTACTAGTTTCACCCAAAACTGAAAGAGGGCACATTTGGGACAGTCAGTGTCAAAATCTTCACTTGGGCTGTGTAAAAATGTATGCTCCAGTAATGAGGCTAATAATATGATACCCAAAACTGAAAGATGGCCCATTTTGGAGAGTCTGTGTCAAAATCTTCTCTTTTGCCATGAAAAATGTCTAATCCGTTAATGAGGCTAATAGTGCCTACCTGTGCTGCCACCTGTTGAGCTCCCCCTCCATAGTAATTAGCCACGATACAGGCACGGAGGCGATCCAGCATGTTGCGAGCTTGATGTAATCTCTGAAATAAGTAACATTCTAAAATGAGTAATGGAAAGCAAAAGATATTTCATACTGTATACTGTGTTAATACTTTGACAGTTTAATTAATGTGTACTTTGCGCACGCCTGGAATCTGCATTTATTTCACAGTGCACCATCATTTAGACATCCAATCGTTATGCTAGCATCGTACAACGCTCGGACATGATAGCTTGTCATTCAACACCTGTACGAAAAAATTAAACTGCACATTGTAAGGAGCTGCCTAAAAACTTGGGAATTGAGAACAATTTTCCAAAACATATGAAGGAGAGTTTGATATTCTGATTAACATTTATACCACAACTAAATTGCAAACTATGATTTCGTCTCCAAGGTTTAATCAAAAATGCCAGACTACTCTTGGTCGGTGCGACATGAGAATGAATGGGTTAAACATTGTTAGTGATGTGGCCAGTGTCAGCTATTTTATACAGGTGAACTTGGATATGACGGACTCAATGGGACCAGGAAAATTGGTCCGTCATATGCAAAATCTGTCTTATACATATGACGAATACTTGATATGCATCGGACTGGGACCAAGCATATTGTCCGTCATATGCAAAAATCTATTGTACAGTGGTCCGTCATATCCAAGTCCACCTGTATTTCATTTACACTTTCCCCTAATCCCCCCAGATGGCTTGCATTTGAAAAACAAACATCTAATATTCTGAAGTAAGCATGAAAAGATGCGGGACTGAAGAACAACCACTTACCTGATCTATGAGATCAATCTCCTTCTCTTTATTATGAACTTCTTGAGAAAATTGCTTCTTGATGATGGACTCAATCTTCTTTGTAGTTGCCTGCTTGGCTGAAAATTAAAAGACAGAAGTTTGAGCTAATTGGCCTCAAAAAATTACAGGTATAAACCATACAAATGATATAAGCCGTCAGAAGAAAACAATTGAAGATGGTGTGTACAACATATAGAAAATGTTCTAGAAGCCCAGAAATTTTGATTATTATTGTAAAAACTTCCATTATAGCACTATCCAGTTCATTTTACACCTCACATAGCTTTTGATAATATTCCATAGATTCTACATCTCCTCAGATATATTTCAGGCACATTAAGGAAAATATTATATGGATAAATATTAAATGGAATATTTCTTTATTTGAACCAATTCGAATTACCTCTTTATTACTATATGATATGCGTCAGTATCTTCAAGTATCAACAATATTTTCTAGGGGATTTTGAGAGAATATTTCCACTAACATTTAACTCAGGAGTTCCTGTGCATAAACATTACCTGGAAACAATCACAAGTTTTTTATTTAGGCCAAAACATTATCTAAGTTTTAAAAACTTGTCAAAAATGTTTGAAGAAAACTTGCAGAAGACTGATTTAATTTTTCTCCTTAAACTCAATTTTGCATAAAGTATCTGTTGACAATAGTTTACAGGTTGAGGGTTTTGAGTTTAAACGCCCATCAAAACATTTTTTTCTTTAAATACTTTGGTAAAGGATGTATCACCAAAAATACCGGTCTTTTCAGGTTGCCACAGGATTAAGTTGTGTGTTTTAGAAAAAAAAAAGCTCTGGTCAGAAAGATAAGTAATTTGGCTTTGAAAGACCTGAGCAAGAAAATACTTTCGGAGTGCAAAATTGTTACTAGTAGATAGATTACCATCTTCTTCAATGACTTTTTGTCGCTTATTCTGTTGTTCAGTGACATCTTCATAGTCAGGATCAAGATCCAACCGCCTCTTAGAAGCCATTCTTTCTGCCACACTTGACTTGAGCTGGAAAAAACATCAAGCATCGACATGTTCAAACAAAGTCAAGAAATAGGGTATGAGTCAGTTTTTAGCAATTATATTGTTTTTTTTATTTTTGCAATTATATTGTTGCGGAGTATGTTTGCTAAGTACTGAAATGTGCTATTTAGATCTATGGGGCCCAAAAGGTTACCAGATAGGATATTAAAAATGATCAAGGACAGTATTTATCAAGAATTTGTTAGTGTTTGTGAATTTCCAAAGTTCTCAGTTTTAATTAAAACTGTGAACCTGCAAATTAGAGCAAATAATTTGTAAGTTACTTGTGTCCATATACTGTTTTGTAGCAAAAAGAAATAAGGGTGAGATTGACCCAAACAATATATGTCGAGGGAGTTTTCTGTAAAATCTCTAACGAGAGATGCCTATAGTATGACAAGTTTAAAATTACTGAGCTACAGTTCTAACCAGAGTATAGATGTAGAGTCAAGTTATCAAAAGATGGGCTTAAAAGTAAAATTATCTTTGCAGAGAGTAATTATTACAAGCAGGGATTTATCCAGGATTAGGGCTGTACACCGGTACCCGGTACCAGCACCGTACCGAATACCGTCTCGCAAAATACCGGGGAATACTCGTTTCAATATTTAACAGTATGCTTATCGGTATTTTGCAAAACACAAACCCATGTCAAACATTCAATACTACGAAATAATTCAGTAAAAGTTATTCTTACGGTTGCCGAACTTGTAAACTTGGAAGGTACGATATAGCGGCGATAGTTCCATCGCCGCTACCATTAGTGAACTTGTGATTCTTTTTGTTGCCGCGTAGTGGCGCTGCTGATATACAGCGCCACTACGCGGTAGCGATAAGAATCACAAGTTCACTAATGGTAGCTGCGATGGAACTGTAGCGGCGATGGAACTATCGCCGCTATATATCGTACCTTCAAGCAGAATGTTGATCTATTCAAGTTAACAAGGTTTGGCTGCCGTAAGTATGACTGCTTAATTTTCACATCTGATCACATGTTGTAATTAAAATACCTGACAGACAACAAATACGTTTTAGGTTTATGTCAGGAACTACGCTAAGTGTGTACTTAGCGTAGTTCAAGATACCGATAGCAGTACCGATAAAATACTGTATCGTTTCGAAGATACCGGTTATGGTACCGTACCGCTTCACCCTTAGCGGTATGCAGCCCTATCCAGGATCTGTCCTGCCTGTCTTTTTGACAGTCAGTTTTTGGAAAACCTTCTTTTCGGACAGGCAAAAATTTCTATGAAGAATTTTTTATTTTGACTTTCCGGGGGAAATAACCAAATATTTTCCTAAAGAAATCATCTTCTAGGACATGGCTGAAAATGTAAATTGCCCTTTTTGATACAGTTGGCTATCAAATGTATTTAGTATAATTTGAAGTAGGTAAGTAGCTAAATCAGGACGGGCAGAATTTTTTGAAATCCTCGCTGATACCCTGATTACAAGAGCAACTACTTGAACTACATACATATATAACAACTCTGTATGAACAGATTATGATTGTTGTAGATCGAGCAACTCTAACAATTTTAAATTTGAAGGGAACCAAAATCCCAACAATTATGAAATTATTCCACCATGTGCGTATGCCCACATATCAAATTCTCACCATAATTACAGCGATATTGGTTCGCTTCTTCTTCAAAATTGGGGAAAACAGGCATCTTACAACCGATTTCAATAAAATAAAGTCAGAATTATACAAATAAACATTGTAGGATATGAACGAGACTGGTTTTGGGAGATGTTTCAAACTATAAACATGAGCACCCATGTTTTCTTGGTGCAAGTGTTATATATTTTAAATGCTTAGATCTCTATAACGTTGGTGGAGGAATACACAAATAGCAAATAGAAACATTGGCCAGTACCAGAGTTAGAGTTGCTCGAACTATGATTGTTGTTGCTCAGAGAACATGTCAACATAGGTAACCATGTCTGTTTTCTGGATTGTTTTCAAATCACCTCCTGGCCCCTCAGCCCTCAATTGTAATCAGTTTGTACTGTTGCACTGATACCAATTAATGTTGCACAGTAGCTGTCATACCTAAGTTCCTAAGAGCGACTTCAAAGCGAATTCCATATGGAACACTCAAAGCCCATATATTGCAATAAAGCTAGGAACTTCTGCAGAAACACAACCATAATAAATCTGGCAATTTAAATGACTGAACCTGTCAGACTGGTCCAGCAGCTCCACTTCCGCTCCTTCTCTAGATTGCTAGCACGAGGATAAAACAAC
This sequence comes from Maea johnstoni, assembly GCA_963942565.1. Lineage (NCBI taxonomy): Eukaryota > Metazoa > Annelida > Polychaeta > Spionida > Magelonidae > Maea > Maea johnstoni. The sequence goes on along the minus strand of OZ012689.1, from coordinate 28,041,200 downwards.
CCGATTGTTCTCAAAGGAAACAGACACTTAAGATACTCAACCTCTTCTGTTTTCTTCTTGTCTTTGTGTCGTCAACGCACAATTTAAGCCCCACCCATTGAAAACAGTCAGTCCAACATGTGTGACAGCCCAGGCATAACAGAAAGTAGGCCAATGAGATCGTTCAAATTCATGGGCCGATTTTAACTTTCAGGCGATTTCTACAATAAGTTCGAATACATGGACTGTATCATCTCGGCCTTTTATTCGGGACACGCAAAGATTTGAATGTGCTTGAGATGTACTCTTTGCAATGGCACCCTTGTTTTACCTACCTAACAAAGTGTGTTCATGGAGGCCGCCATTTTGACCGAACCAGCCTCGTTTTAGCTCCTAGAGTTCATGGCGAGGGAGGTCAAAGGTCGAAGGTCACAGCAAAGTTTTACAGACTTTTCAAATAGCCACAAGCCAATGGTGCCAAGCTTTAAGGGAATTACTAGGTTTTTAGGCACATATTCGGTAAGTAGGACTATTCCTTACATCTTCGGAAGTACATCCAAGTACCTCTATCACAAGCAAATATTCGGTGCATACGTTAGAAGAAAGTTATAAACACGTTATTAGAGAGCGACACCGACCCAGAAACTGGAAACGAACGGTACAGATTATAGACCCGACTGCTTGCGAAGCCTGGCGGGGACCCGACTATGAACTTAAAACCACCTTTTCAATAGTGTGATGCATTGAGTCTGGTAACAGGTTGCTACCTCCAAGCATTAAATGTATTTAACTTAAAGTTTAACTTTGGTAGTTTACTTTTCTTATGTTGTTTTGTAGTTGGCCTTGTGTGATATATGGGTTTAGGGTTAGCCCTTTAAATCAGATTTGCTATAAACAGATAAATGCCCCAATTCTAATCTGTCATCGGATACTTGGCTGGGAGTCAGGTAGTACCTATGTAAACAATGCGTTAAGGATCTTGCCAAGGCGTACGGACCAACTGTGTGCATGCTTTGGCACAGGTACTGCTTCTTCACCTAGGTCATCAATTTTACAAATTGCTGTTGAGAAAATGCATGTAGATGTACAGCTTTTGACTTAGGTTCAAGGTTGTTTGATAATGTGAATTTATCATATGTTGATTGTCTGTTTGACAATTCCAACTAACATGTAGTTAATATCAAGTTCACCATGCATCATCCACATTTTCACCATAAGCACCATTTTCGAAACGCATTTGGATTTATTTTTGTTGTTAAATTTTAAAAGTACTTATTTGGCATGTATTCTGTCACCTGTTGGTGTCAATGAAAATTATATGTTGGTAGGTCAAGTAAAATTACTTTAATTGCAATTATTCAATTTATTGTCACAGGGCTGGTCTTTTGGAGGTAAGGTGATCATTGATTGATTATATAGGTAATTCAATAGAACCGGGTGTAACTTGACAAAAAAATGTTGTTCATTGATTTATAATGTTCATTAATCTGTACCCACTGAGAAGTGACAGCTCTTTTAACAAATATCTGTTAAGATCATATTCCTGGTTGGAAAAACATGACATGAGTTTCTTGGCCCAGGCTTATATATTTCAGTGGCTCCGTTAAAGTTGCTAGTAGAGAGAGAGAGAGAGAGAGAGAGAGAGAGAGAGAGAGAGAGAGAGAGAGAGAGAGAGAGAGAGAGAGAGAGAGAGAGAGAGAGAGAGAGAGAGAGAGAGAGAGAGAGAGAGGGGGGGGGGGAGGGAGGGAGGGAGGGAGAGAGATGGATGGAGGATTAAAGAAAGGGAGAGAGGTAATTAGAGAGGAAATTTAGAGATTGAGATAGGCAGAAAGCAAGAAAGAAAGAGAGAGAGAATTTATATTATTTTTTCCAGAAAAAATATTTTGTCACAGAAAGATACTAGATTGGCACGTGTACCAATAGAAAATATATACATAATGTTTTGATAACTAACAATGGAAGCTTGACTTTGAGACTGACTCCATAAAATATTTACATGGTATTTGTCTTAGTTTGGGCCTGCTCAAGCCTATTGACCACAGGTCAGATGGTGATCAATTTGGTCTGAACAAACTTGTCCACACCAAGATCAATAAACCTCACAATATTATAAACCCACGCCCCGGTAGTTAAATGTAGAAGATATGTTTGCAGCATGAAAGGTGCACCTGGATGTGAAAGCCCATCAGGTGAGGGTATTAGCATGGTACATAGTGGCACAAAAGATACGTGGGGAGGGAGGGTGAGACCAGAAAGGGCTGGTAGCAGAGAACATCAGACCTCTATTTGATCAACCCTGCATGCTAAACATTTACACAGTCTCGATAACTACGCTTCATGTCCATTCTTCAGATTCCATCTAGGTGAATTTCACTTGACATTCTGACATGATGTTATTATAGCGCAGCTTGTCAAACCTAAGTTTATAATCCCAAAACAACATATCTCAATGCAGATCATTCCACAAAAAGCCTCTGCATTAGGCGTGGTATAGTTGCCCAGGTCCTGGCTTCTACCATATTTTCCTGCACCTTTGTCAACAGTTGCTTGTAATGACTGTAATGTTGACTTGGAACTGAAAGAAAACACCAACCTTCGACCTTTAAACTAAGCCCCTAGCTTGTAGAGAAAATTAACTCCTGATTTCTATAGTTGTAGTCACAGACTATGGTTAAAAAGCTTTAGAATATATGAATACCTTCACAAGAAATAAGACATGTTTATACTTTGCCAACTTTTTTTACTCTGTCTCAATATTTGGTTTGGTAGTTAACACTAAGAATCTTTAGTTCCTAATCCACTGCATGCCTGGTGTGTTCAAATTGATTTCAAATTATATCGAAGAAGTAGAAAATGATATAGGTAGCGTGCAGTAACTTGAAAGTTGTTTGCTTTAATTCTCTATCCAAATTGTCATTGAAATATGTATGCAAAAATAGTTTGGTTTTCACTAGATAAACATTTAGAATTTCTTCTTTTCAATGTGTTATATATATGTGTCATTCATTCATTGATTTAGTTCAAAATCTGCTCACCAGGTGGCCAGGGTGAAACTTATCCAATTATTGTGGGTGACCACTGTTTAAATTGATCATCAGCTCGGGAAACAAACACCTACAGATCTAGAAATGAATTAAAGGATTGAAAACAGATGAGAGAAAGGTATGATTTAATATATAAATATACCCTACAGGGCATACACTAGAAACCAGATTCATAACTAGGGATGGGGACCGGTTCATATGTGATACCGGCCTGAGCATTGCGGTTAACCAGTCAGAAACCAGACCTCCCTCTACACGTTTCGGTTTTCTATGCATTCACAGGGTTCCTGGAGGGGTAATAAAACTGTCAGCACCTACCTCCTCGCTGGCCTCACAATGTCTGCCAAGCGCGACGATCAAACAGCCATTTCAAAATTTCTCAAGTCGGTACCCTGCCCACTTTCACTATGCTCAGAAGCCTTCTGAGCGTATAGAAAGTGGCCAGGGAGCTAGTATATAGGAACTTTCCAGTTCAGGCAAGTTCAGCCACGCATTCCATTGCATAGTTTCGTATCCAAGAAATGTTATTAATAAACCGTTTAGGAAACCGTGATAAAACCGAACCGTAGAAGCAAAACCGAGAACCGAACCGAACCGAACTGTAGAATTCTCAATGATCCCCATCCCTATTCATAACATATACCTGTATGTATGCATGATGGTAAGATAACTAGTAATTATGTTTAACAACAGGTGAGGTAAATCATAGGAAAGAATTATCATGGTACATGATTAAGGCTTATTTGCAATCTGACTATTGCTGATATTTTCATAGGGGTTTTCCTAGTATAGAAGGACTTTGAACATCCTTTTTTTTGCTAGACCCCGCCATTAGTGTATTTTTTGACAGTTATACCAGCCCCTAGCGAGAGGTAGCACCTTTGACCTCAGGGTCAACACTGAATGACAGCTATGAGGACAGTTCATTATGCACTGTCCATTTGGAGAGTTGACCGTTCTCCCACACTGACCAGCTGAGTTGCACTATTTCGACATTTCTCGCCACTCGCCATAGCCTAGATTTTTTCGTCATGTTGTTTCTGTTACCAAGCATGAAATAGTCCAGGTGGCCGTAGTGGTCAATTTAGTATCTCATCAGGGGAATAGAGGATTCAGTTTGAGTACATGACAGACACCTAAAATCTCTTAAGGCAGGAGGATGAGGTGGTGCCATCTATCTTCCATACATTGTCTTGGTAATTACGGTCATCTTGTATTTTGCGACCTCAATTCTGGTACGTACCAGAATTGTTCCCTGTGAACACAATTCTAGAACTTACCAGAATTGTCAGAAAAATTCTAGTAATTAATCTAAGTGTACCAGAATTGTTAATTCAGGCAATACTGGGACATACCAGAATTGTCCGAGAATATTTTACCGGCCGGTTGAATGATGCTGATTGTCAAGTACTTTGCCAAAATGCGCCAGGTAGTTCGAAATGAAGAAATGAGTACATGTGAACTTGGATATGACAGACTCAATGGGACCAGGGAAATTGGTCCGTCATATGCAAAATCCGTCATATACATATGACAAATACTTGATATGCATTGGACTGTGACCAAGCATGTTGTCCGTCATATGCAAAAATCCATCATACAGTGGTCCGTCATATCCAAGTTCACCTGTATAAATGAAAAGTTTCTCATATGGTTTATGGGCTTTTGACAATAAGGTTGCTTTGGGTGCTTTTTCTACAAAATAATTCTCTTGCCACCCTGATCACTTGGTGCCTGGTAACTTGACAGAAAAAATGCACATGACAACATAGTAATCTCTAGAGGCTAACCTGTTTACACATGGGTACCATGGAGTGAAAATAAGGGCCTGTTTGCTGATTGAATAGATTGAAATAATGGTGGCCATCTTTTAGGAATCACTGTCTCTCAGCTGGGGTCAAGAAGCATCCATTTAGATGTGCCAGGAACCCCCACTTATGCCCCTTATGGCCCTCTATCATGAAATCTTGATCACAGGCTGTGAGTATTGTCATTATGAAATGAAGTGCTTGTTTGTGTGAATTGTGTCTCTGTGCTGATCTCTTTGTAATAGTTTGGAATCCCGCTGATTTCCTCTCTATTCTTACCCTACACAGATGACCACTCACTGGACATCCACTGTTGACTAGAAACAGATGGCAGCCACACAAGCAGGGTCTTTTGGTTATAAACATTAACCTATTCATGTATTTAAATGCCTGAAGTGCCCCCAAGAGAACTCTCTATATAAATACACTGTTGATATTAGACTAGCTCCTAACTAGTCGATTGTATACCATCAAGGAATACTAACAGTATATACATATTGGTGGTTGCATGATATACTTAACTCAACCTGAGAATCATGGAATTGGGAAGATCTTGCTTTGGCCACCTAGTGAAGAGGTTTATAACTAAATCAGAGTAGACGGTATTGAGGTGGTGTATCTCCAGATTATATTTTAATCAAAGCGGTAAAAATGACTGATGTAAGGCAAGGCTATGTTGATTTATATATTTCAAGTTAAAGCATCTTTGGGAACACATTTGGAGGAGAGATATTCATTAAAGGTCAGCCAGCCTCCTGCATTACTTTTTTTCAGAATTTATGCCTTATATATTATTCTATTAGTGTACTGAATGTTACTTTTTAAGGAAACTTCTAGACAAAAAAGGGCAAAATTCAATTCACATTAAATGGCTGGCACCCTTCTCTCACATGTTCCTTTTTGGAAAATTTATGCATACCAAACATGTTTGTCTTTGGCTAGGCTAGCCATTGTGCAAATGGTTGTGTATGATGTACTAGTTTGATTTTTTCAGAAAAAAAACTTCTGACAGTCAAAAAGGATGTTATGGAGGATTGTTTATTACCTTTTGACTAGTGTTGAACATCTATAAACACTAGCACTTGAAATGGCCAATTAATAGGCAGCACTAGTTTAGTTATCCATTAATCATGTCTAATATGTTTATATTATTACTGGATGCATTTCATACAGTCAAATATGTAAACAAGTCTGATATGAACGAAGGTCTAAGGAATCTCTAAGGAATGCTTCAAGAGTGCGCAAGTTGATCTAGTACTGGTGTGGTTTAAAGATGCATCTTTAAACGATTACTGACTCTTTATACCACAGTCAAACACCAGGGGAGTCTTGAGTTTTACGCACTTTAGCCTTTGGACTAGCTCCTCCTCTGTGATTTCATCAAATAATGCTTTTCTCTTTTCTTATCTTTATCTTTTGCAATACATGTGTTAGTTCCTGTGTCTGGGCAGAGATGGTGCCAAGGGTGGTCTCTCTGATCAGCGAGAATCATGGGAGTGGAAAGATCTCACTTTGGCCCCCTGATGAGCAATTTTAGAACTGAATCAGGTTAGACTCAGTTTTGAGATGATATAATTTTCATGTTAGGTATAAAAAAGTAATAAAAACGATGAAAAAAATGACCTAGGGCTAGGCCACATAGACTATCATTTAGATATCTTGTTTTGGTAAATTACAAAAAAGCTAGAGTTGTTTGAAGGGATGTGCTTTTTGAGAGGATATGTTTTATATATATTGATTCATCACTTTGGAAAAGCTTGTTCACTGTACATAGGAATATCAACTAAATATGGCGAGCTTTTTTGGAACTGATATTTAGATTGGCCTCTAAGCATAGTATTTTGTGGCAGATTTCTTTTTATTCCTGAAGATTATACTTCAGAATGCACACATAATATTTTCCAAAAAATGCATCAGTTCATAAGACTACAAGAAAACTTTCCATTTGAAATTGATTTTTTGCTCTTTGATTCTTAGTCTTTTACATGTAGGGTTTCTCTAATGTGTGCCATGACCTACTTAATAATTTGATATTATTCCATAGACCTGTTATGGAATCCTGGAAAATATCCCTTGGCATTACCACAAAGTCTTTGATAGCAGTTGACCTATATAGGACCTTATACTTGATGCTATTAGTGTTTGATGACTCTCGGGTGACCTTATTTGTCAAGCCTTCAGACTCAGGAAGGGGAACGCAGGACAAGTTTCACAAGAGTTTGGGCACGTTTGTAAAGTAAGCAGCCAGGGTTGTGTGACAGGAACCTGGTAGGGGCGATAAGACAGCAGGGTTTGTGCCTAATAAGGGTGCTGCGGGCTGAAAAACAACACCCCGGGCGAATTTCTTGGTTTTTCACTTCTCTTTTGTGAGAGCCCTGGTAGGCTTGGTGGGAAGGAGAGAAAGGCGTCGACCATCCCTCAAATAAACGCTATAGACTCCCAGTCTCCCAGGACAATCAGAGCAAAATCCCCACCACCAGGGTATGGGGAGATCAGGTAATTCCTGCTGCCGTCAATGGCTGAGTGATTGCCACAGGAACGCTACACCTTTATCAGCAGCACGAGAGTGTGCTGTAATTCAAGCAGAAAATTAGTAGCTAGGACCAAGTGTAAACCATTACCTCTAGAGCTCGACAGTCACTTGAAATGAATGTCTCGGCCCTGCATTCACCTGATATGTCCAAGTTGATTAGAAAACTGAGAGTACAATTTCACTGTCATCCATTGCTGCTATTTACAACCTTTGTGGTCACTCATTATGGTATAAACCCATCAAAATTAAGTTGAGTTTTGATTGTTTGAAGGTGCATGTTTGGGCGCCATAGGCCAATGATATATATATATATATATATATATATATATATATATATATATATATATATATATATATATATATATATATATGTTTCAGTTGTACAAATGACTACAAGTAATTACAATCCTTTTTCATTGTATCCAAATTTCATTCACTTTCTTGCCATTCACAGTGAACATATTGACACAATTGATAACATTGTTTCTCCTTATAACTACCTTGTTTACTTGATTGTAACCAGTGCTTTGTTACACAATTTCCAGTTATAGATACATTGTAATTACATGGGTCATTATTCATTTTATTCAGTTTGATAAATGGGATATATTTTTAGTTGTTTAAGTGTAAAGTGTAAAAAATACATGTACTGGATTTTACACAACATTCAATTAAAGTTATGATACTCCTCTGTTACTGTCAAAATATTTTGTCTAACCTAGTTTTAAAACTGCTCATTTAAGTTCTCAAATGTCTGTTCAGTGCTGCCACCAAGAAGAACTAGATGAAGATACATGTACACAATATACTCAACACACATTTCTTCTTTGTCTTGTTAACTAACTACTATAGGTTTTCTCTATGTAGTTCCTCAAGCCCCTATGGGAAGGGCCACAGGATTTTAATGTTCAAACCGTCTTACTTATGTTTAACGATTTAAATAATTAAAATGACTCTTGCTTCTCATTTGTATATAGATAATGAACCCACTCATTTAAAATGCACCTTCTTTACAAATCCTGTATCCACAGCGCGCAGAATCCATTCCCAGCACTGTGAAATTGATGCTGAAACACAGAAAAAAGATGCGAGGCTTTCTTTAACCCATTCATGTCCACAGTTCATTGTAAAAAACATATTGTCTTGGTTGATGCTACAATGATAATAACTGAAAAGAAATTGACAATGAATAATGAAATAACGAAGATTTAGAAAGGAAAATTATTGCTTACTGGTTAATGATTAACACTTTTCCTTCGGATATTTTACAAGAGAATGCACTTTTTAGAAATATATATGAGACCTAGTTGTCTAAAGCATTGCCACTTACTGCTCTGTCTTTCAACACTGTGTGGGTTTAAATCCAAACCAAGGCATGTGAGAAAGTTGCCAGTGACTTGGGGCTAAGCAGATTCCTCCACCCATTACAACTGGCCAGTCATAAATCAGTCTGAATATGGTACAAAAAGTGATGATAAATTAAATTTCATATTCCAAATGACATATTAGACTGCTGCAGGTATGAATGGGTTCAGGGTCTTTTATGTGAAAACCATAGCAACTCAAACTGTGTCTTACCTAATTTAGTTCTTAAATTGCTCACCAGGTGACACACAGTGAGATTTTTCCAGTCTCTGATTGTGACTGACCAGTAAGACCACCCAAGCTACCATCTACCTCCAGCCACAGAAATTAACATCTAGACATAAAGCATTTATTCATTAAAGCATAGAGCTAGTCCATTGAAAGATATGACCAAAATGGTGAGACTGTCTTTGGCTGCTGCAGGACCTAAAGGGTTAAGTATTCATACACTCCAAAGCAGCTGTTGTGAGCAGCCCTTTCACCTCTGCCGTGTAAAGCAGCACTCCCAGGGCCAAGAACAAGTGCAGCACAGATGGGGAGAGACTTCTTCTCTTTCCTTCCCGGCTACGAATACCACAGGCTCCTCCTTTCCCAGCCCTTTGAAATGGGATCTTGCCTTGGAAGAGTTCCATGTTTCAGCTGGAGAAATGTGGCGTTTGTGCTGAACCAGAAGAGAAGCATGTTGCAGACAGCATCCCTGACTTGTTAAAGCACTAATTGAGAGAGGGGATATGTGTACCGTAATTTCGCATGTATAAGACGCACTTTTTTACACTAGATTTTACACTCAAATCGGGGGTGCGTCTTATACACAAAGCTAGAAATCTAGGGTGTTATACATCGAGTTACCAGGCCACTCGGAGAGCGCCAATTACAATTAAAATGCGGCCAAGACAATGCCCATCGATGTTTGCCCCGTCATTGATGAATTGTAATTACCTAACCACCCTCTGCTAGAATTTACTGATTACAATCCATGTGACATGCCTAGGACGATGGGTAGTGAGTACCGAGACAGGGTGATACGCATTGATGTCACGGTGATGTCACATTTCACTCATCTCAATATGCGTTTAACTGGCTTTCTAGCGTTATTCATGAGGAGTTGATTTCCTACAATAATTACGAAAAGGGAGTGCGCACTATACACAAAGCTAAGATCTATACATCATTTTAAAGGCCTGGACAAGGGGTGCGTCTTATATACGGGTGCGTCTTATACACGCGAAATTACGGTACTCCCTCTGTCTGTACTCAACACCCACTAGCAGATGCTACGTGCTCCTGCCCTCATCATTAGGTTCACAGTCGGGATACGGAGAAAGGTTCAAAGGGTTCGATGGCAGCCCCACCCCACCCCACCTCCCTCATAGATATTTCCAATTGAGTATTTATGAGGATTTCAAATTCTCTATTTAGTGCTCTGGTAAAAGGTTCTGCCCTTTAAGATTAACCTTTAGAAGTTGTACCAACATGAATAATCATTTCAGTAGCAATGAATTGTGCAATTTATTACTTTTTAATCACTGCAACTCATTATGCTCATCTCTATGATGGACACAAAAAGCAGTGCTGAGTAATGCAAGGGAGACATATATATGCCTTCAATTAGTCAGGGTTCAAAAGGTAGCCTTTAATTATGGTATTTGGGAGAGATAGCCAACAATAAACTGTCTGGGAATGGAAACCCCTGAGGAAGGTCTGATTCTGCTACTCAGAGGCTGTCAGATCAGAAAACATCTGGTAGGCAGCATAGCATGTGTGTGTGTGTGTGTGTGTGTGTGTGTGTGTGTGTGTGTGTGTGTGTGTGTGTGTATTCAAGGGAGAGAGAGACACAGCGACAGACGGACAGGACAGAAAGGAAGGGAGAGGTATAGGAGTAAAGAAGAAATGACTGACTGATATAGAGGGACAACCTAAAGTAAAATCAAACAATTACATCTACTTCCTAAGCTAATGATCACTCTAGCCTTTTAAGGATAATACTGTTGGTTCCCACATGTTTGTTCTAGGTAATGATTAAAGATGCACAAGAAGATGATAAGCTAATGACCACATACCCTGAAACAAAACAATAGAAAATACCTTCCCTTAGTGTTAGTCTCTGATTGCATTGGGGTCCCCTAAGTAAGCACCTGCTGGGGTTCAACATGTTCAAGTCAATTGCAATCAGCATCCAATGCAGTGGAAGGATATGTATATTGCAACTGTCAAGTTGCCTCCTAGACAACTGCAGTGAAAATGGGTATGCAGCCTAGACACACACACGCACATAGTGGGTATAGTAGCCTGACAGGGCTTGAAGATACTCTTAAGCTTATCACTAATTCTAGTCTTAAATTGATTTGTTTAAGATATAAACAATAACCCAAGTTAGAATTTATATAATTAGAAACTATAGGAGTACTCATAGAAAATTAAGGACTGAATCTTCTTCTGTTTTCTACTTGCCTTGTAGGGCTAAAAGTGTTGACTCTAATAGTTTACCCAGATATCCTTTTTTGAAACTTGGTTGATAACCAATATGAGCCAGTAGGTTACCACTGAATGTTGTAGAACTTTAAAAGCGCTCACTCTGCCCCACATTGGATATTCCCATTTATCACAGAAGAACTTAATTCTACTTTCCTTTATATTATAAGGTTGGATGTACCAGGATGCAGGTTAACCATATACCTTGTTTGTTTCTGCCTTTCTCAACTGAATCCTTGGTATTCCTGGGTATATATTGAATAGACATGCATTATTTGTATTAATCTGGCGCCTTTTGGTGAAATGGCTCATGAGGCAAGGGATCTTCCCTCTATGGGGGTAACGCCCCTTTCCTTAAATTACTGGTTGTTCACTCACTCATGCACTACACCAATAATACCCTTTCAACAGAAAAAATCTCCTGATTCAAATTTCCATTTGTAGGTCCTTGTTTGTATATAGGCCTACAAGGTATAGATGAACCATTAGGTTAAATGGTTGTCATACTGTGGTGACAATGAAATAGACAAATGTTGAGTATGATTAGTAGGGAAAAGCTGTGTATTGTCATTGGCTGTGTGTGTGAGATTGAGGGGACACATTAAGGTTGAACCATAGGTTAAGGGTATGGGCCTAGGGGGACGGCGGAGCGTCCAGCCATTTCCAACGGCGTGCTTGATCGCTGTTCAGTATGTTCACAAACTGTGGAAAATTGAAATCCGAGAGACCTGACAAGAACTACATTTTCCAGCCTTGTAATTTTCATTCGGTTCGCACAACAGTGAGTTGGATATCTCCACAGGCTATGTCGGCAGCAAACAAAGACTTCCTACAGAAATTCTCCCTGCGCTCTCGACAGAGGTTGCGCGCCGCCAGAGATTTTTGCTCCTAACTTTCACTTCTAGTAGACAGCGATCCAGCCAGGCGTTATGCTGTTGTCAACGCCTGTATAGCTTGATCAGAATTCATTCCGATCTCATCATGCAAATATTGTCAACCACTATAGGGACATGCCATTCAAAAATCAACTAATCTAGGCCTTTTTTCACCTCTGAGGGAAAATTGAGCAATAACATATAATTATGGGCTCATTTTTTCACCTGCTTGCCTTGTAAGGGAATTGGGTGGTCAGGTTTCTGTCTGTGGAATGCCTTTCCCGACAACAGTATTCAACGGTTTCTGATCAATGTTCCCAGACTTACCGTTAATGATTTTAGTTTTTTTGAGCTTTCATCTAGAAAATTATTTCTTACCCAGTTCAAAAGTGTACCCGCTAATAGGATTCCTACATGGATCGGTAAACCATTCAGCAGGATGAAAAACTGGGTGCCCAAAATTGGCAATTGTAAATCTTTTAGGCCTCCTACTTTTCAAGGGAGACCACAAAAAATTTCAAGTGTATAGAGTTGAATATTTCCTCAATATATAAGTCAACACATGTTTATGGTTGTAATCTGAGACTCAGATTACAACAATAAACATGTGTTTACTTATATATTGAGGTTAAAAATATTTAACTATGTAGCGCTCGACAAATAGCATAGTCCCATCTCTTGGGAGATCTAAATTCCAAATACAGTCCTGTCGGGCTACTTCATGTTGGGTCTCGGTAGTCCCGTCGGACTTCCTCAATCCCGGGGATGTTCTCCCTATAAATACAAAATGGTAGCAAAAAAACTATGATAAAAAAGAGAAGTGTAGCATCCCTTAAGCATGCAACATACAAAAAAAAAACGAAAAAACATGCCATAAGTACCATTACTAACATGAAAAGGGGGAAAAGAACCTTTTTGGAAAAAGAAAATGGCGGGACTACCTAAAATGCTGGCGGAACTACCTGATTTTGGGTTCAGGTAGCCCTGCCGGACTACCTGGTCCTTCTGGGGACCGTCGATCCCTGAACTATATATGCTTGAAATTAACGTTTTTGGAAATTCCTCACTGAATATTTTTTGTGACCTGAAGGGTGATGTGTTTGAGGGTTAGGGTGTCCGAATGATGCCCAGACCCCCTGCTGGATAAGACTATGGCGTAAATGTCTCATAAGCCTTTGATGTCATTCATAAGTTTGAGGATAACATGTGAATAAAGCACATATTTGCAATTTGTTTGGAGGGTTTTAAGGTTGATTACTGGTTACATTTCCCGCTCATTTCTCCAAAAATTGTTCTGGTCAGACAGAATTGATCAAAATCAGTAAGAGAAGAGGCAATTCTTAGCAAATAAATAGCATTTAGTTCTTCTTTTATTTCCTTAATGTTCTTTTAGAAGTGTAGCCATTTGTAGGTACATGATATATTGTGAACAAATATGTGTGTTTTTCAAAAATGTTCATGTTCAAATGACAACCTGACATCCTACTGGCTAGGGCCCTGTTTGAAACCCAATGGGTTCCTGTCATTAAAATTAATTCTAGGACTATATTTCCTTCCCATTACAAGTAGGTGTTTTTGGCGCGACAAGCTTAGGTAAGTAATGGAGGTGTGAATGAATCATATATCTCTGAATTCTATGGGGTAGGTGAGTGGGGTTGTGTATGGAGCAATATTTATCATTATACTGGCACCGTAACACTGACAGCAACTCTTGCACCTATAAGGTATAGTGTTTTAACCCATATAGTCTCAGAGAGCAATGCTGGCAAATTATGAAATGATTTGAGAATAATAAAAGGTATCTAGATTCATCATGTAACAATGGTTGACTGCCCTTGGTATGTGAAATCATTGTGTAGTAAGTTGAAAGGTGTGAAAAACACTAACATGCATTTATAACCACATAGGGGTCCACTTCCTAATAACTAATAAGCACACAGATAGATAGATCTAGAGAGAGAGAGAGAGAGAGAGAGAGAGAGAGAGAGAGAGAGAGAGAGAGAGAGAGAGAGAGAGAGAGAGAGAGAGAGAGAGAGAGAGAGAGAGAGAGAGAGAGAAGATACTAGATAGATAGATGGATGTGGATTGTATAGTTAGATAAATGGGTGTAAGTACACAGTCTACACACACAAACAAATTCAGACATACATATATACATCCATACACACACATCCATACAAACATATATACACACATTCATACATACATAATATTATGTATATATATATGTGTGTCATACATGATACGTATGATTTTTCCTGAACACGTATGGGTTAACTGCTGTCATAGAGTAGTAGATTGGGACCACACAGGAAGGAGTCACTTCTCAATTCATAACCCTCCTCCTCAGTGGCAGGACACAGCATAAAACACCTGGATTACTCACCCTGCTCAGGCAGAAAACATGCAGATCACTTTCCATGCTGCCCTCTATGTATGACATCCACTCAATAGAACTCGCGCAGACTGCTACAATGTACAAGATCCGTCTTTATGCCAAATTCCGGTTCTAGTGCAAAGTTACTACAAAAGCATATTGTTTTGCCCATAAAATAGTGGGGTAGACACCTGGATAGCTGTAATTGTAGTGAAGTATGGGTTGCTTTTGATGGTTTAAGTTTGTTTCTCATTTAACCCTCATATTCCACGGTCATCAGGTGGTTTTATGTTTAAGAAGAAAACTATCCAGGTGTAATATTAGATGCTAGGGCAAATTATGGTAGACACATTTTCCTTTTGGAAGAATGAAATTAAACACTTCTGGAATACTTACCATCTATAAGAAGTATTAATAAAGGTGTGGTGCCACGCTCACATCACATATAGGGTATAATGGGTTAAAGGTCTAGCACCTATTGTATATCCTCGCACACAAAGGTGCTAATTGGAGAAGAAAGGTTACAATGCAGGTGAGAACTCTTAATGAGCTATTCAAGTACACACCTGGCTGAGTTTTTTCACACATAGGTACATTTCTTTACTAAATCTCATTGCCAATTGAGCAGCTCAACCAAGAGTGAGTCGTCCTCACCAGTCCTTATAGAGTTAGTAATCTTCAACCCTTTAATGTTTGCAGTGGCCCAAAGTAACCCTACAACAATGTTAAAATCTTCTAGTAAATGCATAGTTGTTAAGGATATTATTTGAAAATCTGAATATATTTTGCGTGGGAAATCTGAATATATTTTAGAGTATAGGGTTTTAATATTGTTAGGGAAAAGTGTTCAATAAGGCACTTTGGATTGACCATGCAGGTAATCTATGTAGTGTAGATATACATGTTAGAATGTATTTTATGGAAGATGGTGCTGTGATTTCCCTTTTCAAGTGTGGTACATAACTTCTGTGCAATCCCTACTCTGAACACATACCTCTCCAGAGCCTAAGGTACCTTTTCACCAAGTGAAGTACCCTCAACAAGCATTCATTAGCTGTATATCCAGCCCTTTGTTGGCTGTAAATCAGGTTTATTTGTTCACGTTTTTACCCTGAAGGCCTAGCCTACATCTTGCTGTAAGGTTACCTCATGCTTGCTTGGCGGCCATAGAAACAGGCAAGATTTTTTTGAATGAATGAATTTATTTGAATATTTCCTGTGTGCTCTACTGTTCATATCCCTATAGGGTTGACCTAGAAACATGGCTGGTTGACAGGTAGAGCCTAATTCATACCTGTATGGATCCCACAGTAAAACATGCATTTTGATAAAACATACAAAATGACTGTTCAAATAGCATGGTGTGATATGTTAAATACTAAATTATCCATGGATACACAGAATGAATTACCACTTTAGAGCAAGGTGTTTTGCAAACCTTGAAATTATGGTAAGCCAGGTGTGATGTGTTATATACTATATGATGCATGATTACGTGGGATAAATTCCTCACATAAAAGCAAGGTGTTACCTAGGAATTATGGTAAGCATACCTAATTTGCCATGTCACATTATACTATAGATGTCCGTCTTTGTAAAACTATGATACGTATATGTGCTTATGATTTTAGCGCAATGGGTCCTTGAACTTCTGGAAATGTCATGTTCTCTAGAGCTTAGGTACCAGAGCCAGTTGTGGTTACAGAGAGGATTCAAGAGGTTTCAACAAACCCTCTTCCAATTCAAAATGTTGATTTTCATCTTAGCTCTTGTTTAAAAAACAATTAGATGGATTTACCTATTTGTTAAAATGCACCCCTCTTTCAGACGCACCTCTTTCACAGAAACCCTTGATTTGTCCCATGATAATTATTATACCTCATGTGAAGATCATAAACCATGATTGCTAACTGATTGCTTTAACTAACTGAGGTTCACCATTCCATGTTATTATACCTCACTTGAAGATCGTAAGCCGTGATTGGCTGACTTAACAGTGAACAATCATCATGTTGCCTGATTGGCGTTATAAAGAAAAGTGGTTTTATTATATTTGTCATTATCCTATTGTGATACAGGCAAACATACTGAATTAGTATTCCAAAAGACATCAACCTCCAATTCAAGGTTTACCCTTTAAATATTTCTTCATTTTCCTGTTGTGATATAGGAAAGCATACAGAATTAAATCCTAAAACATCCTCATTTAGGTTATATCCTAGACTAGGAGCTAGTCTACCTGCTGGAACGGGGGGGGGGGGGGGGGGGGGGTGGGGGCTCTTCTACATCTTCCCTCTCCTTCTCATTTCTTCTTCTATCCTCATTCTCCTCACTTCCCCTCATCTTTTTCTCTCCTCATTCACTTCGCTTCCTCCTCTTTCCCAACTCATTTCCTCTCTCCTCCTCCTCCTCCTCTATGTCTAGTAAGGGTAGATCATTGTGAAATGCATCTTACCTGTTCATGCTCCACTTAGAGTTCCAGTGCATAATGTGATCTGGATGTTTTGTGAAAATATCTACCAAATAAAGCAAGGCATGACAGAATATTTGAGGAAGAGTTAAAGTTTGGATTCTGATGAACTTTTCTCATTTTTACAATTATTCTCAAAGATGCTTTTGTTTCAGAGATCCATGTTGGCCACTACAGGCATGAATGGGTTAAAACAGACTTCTAAGCAAATCTAGTATCATAGCCAGATCTACTGCATGTACCTCTTTCTTAAACAGCAGTATCCGACAGTGCTGGTTGAGGTTTTGAGTGTGATTTCAATCAGGTCCATTTAGAGTGTCTAGACAGGTATGTACAGGTATTGATTGCAGTGGCAGGTGGGTGACGATGCTAACCATGGATATAGGATAGCTTCTTCCTACACCAACAGGTGTACTTACCTACCACCCTCACAGCAGGGATGTTGGTATCACCAATAATGATAGCTTCTTCCTACACCAACGGGTGTACTTACCTACCACCCTCACAGCAGGGATGTTGATATCCCCAATAATGATAGCTTCTTTCTACACCAACAGGTGTACTTACCTACCACCCTCACAGCAGAGATGCTAGTATCGCCAATATTTTACATGAAATGATAACTTGGCCTTAGTCAACTTAGATAGGTGATTTAGTGCTGAAACCCTAAAAAATTATTACTACTTATATGCAAGATTTTATAAGAAGATCGCTTAGTTATCATTTTCTTTCTTTGATTGAAATGTCAATGAACGCCTCTCAGTTCCTACAGTGATTCATATTTTATTCAAGCTGAGTTGATGTCTCCAATCAAAAGAGTATAGTGATAAATCATCTAAAGCACAATTCTCATTATGTAGGAGCTTTGGAGGTTACAATTATCCCATCATAATTGATTATTCCAGTTGTACTCTTGTAATAACCCTAACTGCAACACTACATAAAAACTGGGACAATACAGAAGAAAATTATGGTGCTTAAGTAATGGTTTCTCTCTCTATGTGTATGACCTTAAGGTTGAGAGGCAGTCTTTAAAGAACCTGCCGCGCTGGTCCCCAACAGAACCCAGCACTCGGGGTGACAGTTTTATCTGATTGCCATCCGCCAGTACCAGACTGTGAGTTTTATGGCCCAATACTTGGGAGAGCTAAGAGGAAAGTGGCCACAAGTCCTGGGCCCTGATATGGCACACTGGGGGATCACTGTGTGTGTATTGGGGGGGGGGGGGGGGGGGGGGGGGGGGTGATATAGAATATTGACACATCCCTACAGTGTGAGCCGAGAATAGGCTTTTTATGATATCAGCATTATATAGATCACACTGCTATGCAGTTAGTAAATTGCAGATGGTCTGCTTTGTGAATATATTGCCATGTATTTATATATTTTCATATGTTTAGATTGATGCCATCAGAGGTAGACACACCATTAAATGCCATCAATTATCTAGATATCTGCCACAAACCTGGGATATGGGACTCTGGTAGCCTAGTCCTAGGCCAAGAAATTTGTATTCTCTCTTTATCTATTTGACATGAAAACTATACTAACTGAAATAGCTGTGTCACCCTGATTTAGTTCTTAAATTGTTCAATAGGTGGCGGACAGTGAGATCATTCCAGTTTCTTAGGACTACTCTATGATTCTGACTGACCAGTATAACCACCATTGTCACCATCCATCACCAGCCACTGAAAATTATGCTTATAAATTAAGCAAAAGATAGAGACCCAGAGCTAATAAAAACATCATTTATTGAAATCATACACTAGGAGTTAGTCTAGGGCTCTGGGTGTCCGATATGACACCCAGATGCCTTGCAAGCTAGGATCTAGACTAGGTTCCTAGTCCCTAAAAAGTTGACATCCCCTTCTGTGCTGACCAAGCAGTGTGGTGTAGTACCAGGTATGGTAGATAGATGGCACCACCTGATCCTCAGATCTATATAGTATTTATCATACATAAACTGAATCCTGGTGAGATAAGTGTAAACTAAATTGACCACTGTGGCCACCAAGAGTATTTGGTGCCTAGTAACAGAAAAAACATAGCAGAAAAATACATATGACAGCCTAGAAATCTAGGCTAGCTAGGATCCTTAACAGAACACATCCACAGAAGTGAGTGGCTCTCAATGGGAGCTATGAGCATGACTGGGTTTTAAAATCCACTGTTGTTTGATCAGCCTGTTGTCCCACTGCCAGAAACACAGGCAAATATTTGGGCAGAATTATCATTATTTGGCACTTTTATGACGGCTGTATCATTAGCTTTCTTCCTGTGTGGTTAGGAATAATGGCTGGCTTATCCAGAGGGTCCTATCTAGGTGGCCTTGGTTCCTCGTGTGATGTGTAGGAAAACTTCAAAGAGAAATATTGCGGAACCTAGGAAAATTAAAGATACTTTTACCTGCAGGGTAGTGATTTTGTTTTCCTGTGATTATTATGTATATTCCTTTATCTCAAAATTTCTTGAGTACTTACTTTGGAAAAGCACATGTTCTATCCCCCCCCCCCCCCTAAAGATTTCAGTGTACTCTCCATGAAAGAGGGTATTCGTACACTACATTAATTAACTTCTAGGATGGGGGGGGGGGGGGGGGGGAGTGGGGCATAGGTTCCCTGTATTCCTTGTTACCAGTAATTGTATCAGTTTCTGATAGCATTTGCTGGCTAGGACCCTGCAAGGGGTACATATGCTCTACACTTTACTCCAAGACCCTGGGAGAGGGTCTCTGTATTCCTTGTTACCAGTATCAGTTTCTGATAGCATGTGCTGGCTAGGACCCTGCGAGGGGTACATTAATTCTTTACACTTTACTCCAAGACCCTGGGTGAGGGTCCCTGTATTCCTTGTTACCAGTATCAGTTTCTGATAGCATGTGCTAGCCCAGGCTGAGATTGGTTTTTAGGGAACAGAGGATAGCAGCATGTACAGTATCAGCACGCTGGGTGGTGGCGCTAGCCCTGCTTGTTAATGTATTGGATTCCTCTGTATGATATAGCATACTTACCACACTGACAAATGGCCAATAGTGTTACTTTATTGGCACAGCTGCATGGAAGTCCCCTCACCACATCACAAGGTTGGTGCTAGATCCATATTCATAGATAGAATGTTTGTTTTTATTGAGTTTATCTATTGATAAAACTCAATATTAAAATAGCCCATTCCGTATCATGTACCCCCCTATTACGTCGATTAAACAAAGAATATTCCACTACTTGCTTTGTACTCACCCTCGCCCCATCTGGGAAAGTCACGTGACTACGCCTTCTTTTGTTCAATAGAAAGCCTTTTTCTCCTTCGTCTATGGTCACATTTTGAATTTACATGTATTTTTGCGTTTTATATACTTTCTTCCTTGACACTATTATTTTATTTATTAGTTTTTACGCTTGAATCTGTTATTTTCAGTCATATCGCTGTTGCCTTTTGTTCAGCTTTTGTTTTGGGGGTTCGCCATCTTGCATATTAATCGTGACAATTTTTCGGTCGGGTGGTTATAATTTCCTTGTTTCGTTATGTTATTGCACAATTTTTTAACACATTTCTCGTGGGGATATTTTATTTTAGGAAATATTTTTATTTTGGAAAATAGTTATTTATTTGCGAAGTATTGTTAGGAGTTCTGATAGGGAAGTAGAGTCCCTGATCCAAGCGATCAGTAACCTTATATAATCTTGACATAACCTCTTCCCCAGCAGTTCCTCACTACGTATAACATCTGGCTAGAAGTAATTTTTAGTCAGTACTCACCCGATTGAGTTTAGGTATGTGTCCTGCTGTAGGTCCCATGAAATAATCCGTGCAAGTACATAATGTACACATCAGAAGTATTTTATACTCCATCCGCTACATCGCGGAGTAGCGGCCATTTTATAACTCATTCACAACACGTTGATCGCCCTAGCTACGTCATTATGGGCGTGACACTATCATCCAATCATCGCCGTTTTATTTTATGATTGGCAATCGCCGGCGATTCGCACGTGCGTGTGATGGCTTGATTGATCTATAACGGCTAGCGGCACTGAAGAGAGTACTTCCAGTTTTTCGAACGATCGATATTTCTTTATTCCTGACATCCTAAATTCAATAAACATAATAATTAGACTAAATGGATGTCAGGGAATAAGAATATCAACTTCGTTTTTCAAAATTAATTTATTTTGTTGCTGAAACGATCGTTGTAAAACAAGTGTTTAGATCCGCCATTTTGAAAACGGCAGATTTTGCGGTCTCCTCTCTGCATTTTACACGATCCAAATAAATACTTCCCGTGGTTGGATCGTAATGAATAAAACATTTCCTGAAAGCCAAGACACATATCTATATAACAATGTCAATTTTATATTTGTTTATTTGGCGATTAATATAATAGAGTCATGATTCGAAATAGATGCAATGCTTAGGGCTAACGGATTTTCGAAATCGAATTTGCCGTAAACAGTGGAACAGTGGTGTTGGAGTGTGTTGACCATCATGTTTGAAGCCTTCGAAAAAGGCTATAACTGATGGTACAACACAAAATAAAGACACCATAAGGAGGACAACAAGGTAGGCAATCGATATATGTTTTTATTTTTATTTCTATTGTAGATTTTTACTGCTCTGGGAATTTTATCTCTGTGTTGTTGCGCCTGAAAGTTGGCGAACTTGGAAAAGGGCAGGGAACATTTTCAGTACTACTGCTACTTTTACGACTACTACTACTGCTACGTCTACGACTACTACTACTTCTGATCCTACGACTACTACTACTACCACTACATATGTAAGCAGGAACAGGTGAACAATAAAGCTCTTTGTAAATATCAATGATCTCAAGCTCTCTTTCATTTCAAACGCCAATACCGACGGAGATTCACATTTACGACAGGCTACAAGTGCGGTACAGATGTGCAAATAATTTAGGGTTCAACTTACCACTTACCACGTACCACTACATCTATTTATCCTAGGATAAACTCAATAAAGTACGCGACTGCGTTCTTCTCTTGTTGCTTTTTCATAGTACAGTATCAGTGAGAACTACTACATGTTGTATTTTTTGTACAGTGACACCTCAATGTGACCACCTCTAATAAGCTATGATGTGAACACCTCTTTTTTGCAAATGTATATCTTACGGATTATGCCTCAAAGGGTCCTTACATATGGGGCCCTAACCTGCATTTACAGGGCACCATTACCTGAATCTTAGAAAAAGTGCTTCACTATACTAGCACCTCACTACGAGACTGATAAAAACCAAAGGCTTATGATTTCTAGAAATCATGAGCCTTTGTAAAAACTTAATGGCTTTTTATCAGGTCTTGTGTTCAGTACCATCCAGTGTCTATCATCTGAAGCAAGCTTGCTGCTCTAGTTCATTGTGGGATCCCTGGCCATGCCCTATACCATAGACGGTTCTAGGACAATATCCCCCCGGACAATATCCCCCCGGACAATATCCCCCGGACAATATCCCCCCGGACAATATCCCCCCAGGACAAAATCCCCCCGGACAATATCCCCCCGGACAATATCCCCCCGGACAATATCCCCCCGGACAATATCCCCCCGGACAATATCCCCCCGAATTCTTTTTTTTTTAATTCCAGTGTTTTAAATTATCCTAAATTGTGTGCCGGTAAAAAAAATTCAATTAAAAAAAAAATTGCAGTGTTTTAAATTATTCTAAAAAAAATTTTCAAAAATTCAAAAAAAAAATTAGTGTTTTAAATTATCCTAAATCATGTGCCGGTAAAAAAAATTCAATTAAAAAAAAATTTGCAGTGTTTTAAATAATTCTAAAAAACTTTTTCAAAAATTCAAAAAAAAATTAGTGTTTTAAATTATCCTAAATCATGTGCTGGTAAAATAAAATTCAAAAAAAAATTTCCAGTGTTTTAAATAATTCTAAAACATGTGATAGTATGATTTTTTTTTTTAAATTCCAGTGTTTTAAATTATCCTGAAACGTGTTAGTAATTTTTTTTTTTAAATTAAAAACAATTCCAGTATTTTTAATTATTCTTATTTTTTAAAATTTTTTAGAATAATTTATAACACTGCATTTTTTTTTTAATTGAATTTTTTTTACCGGCACATGATTTAGGATAATTTAAGATGCTAATTTTTTTTTGAATTTTTGAAAAAAAAAATTAGAATAATTTGAAACACTGCAATTTTTTTTTTTGAATTTAATTTTTTTTTACCGGCACATGATTTAGGATAATTTAAAACACTAATTTTATTTTGAATTTTTGAAAAAAAATTTTAGAATAATTTAAAACACTGCAATTTTTTTTTAATTGAATTTTTTTTTACCGGCACATAATTTAGGATAATTTAAAACACTAATTTTTTTTTTGAATTTTTGAAAAAAATTTTTAGAATAATTTAAAACACTGCAATTTTTTTTTAATTGAATTTTTTTACCGGCACACAATTTAGGATAATTTAAAACACTGGAATTAAAAAAAAAAATGAGGGGGGATATTGTCCGGGGGGATATTGTCCGGGGGGATATTGTCCGGGGGGATTTTGTCCTGGGGGGATATTGTCCGGGGGGATATTGTCCGGGGGATATTGTCCGGGGGGATATTGTCCGGGGGGATATTGTCCTGATACCACCATAGACAGACACTATCCGGGATTGGAAAGGTATTCTCAGTCTTGCTGATGGATAGATGGCACTGCAGTTTGCTGTGTGGTCAGTGGGGAATCTAGCCTCTTGTGTGTGTGTGCGAGTGTGTGCGTGTATGTGTGTGTATATATATATATATATATATATATAGATAGATAGATAGATAGATAGATAGATAGATAGATAGATAGATAGATAGATAGATATAGATATAGATAGATAGATAGATAGATAGATATATGTGTATTTATTTATATAAATATATGTATGCATGCATGCTTGTTACATCTCGCTGTCTATCTTAGAGAGCAATCGATGAGTCTGATAAAAGACACCCTTCTCATCCAGCCATTGGGATGCAAGCAAACATAGTTAAGAAATCTGCCAAGAAATGAACAGCCATGACATTCAAGTATGCAAGTCATGTAGTAAGTAAACATGCTTGGTCTGCGAGTCCTCTCTGTTATTGGTTCTAGGTTTTGGCCGAGCCATTATGATTAGGACAAATAGACAGTGAAATCTTGGCACCGATCAGCTCTCCCTGCTAGTGCACCAAACACAAGATAGGGGATATCAAACGTAAACAGAATCTCCGTCTTCACAGGCCGTGCTATCACGGCGCGCGTTGCCTCGCCTCTTCCTCCTCGCTCAGGCCGGCAAGTTTTGTATCGGGATACAGTGATCGTACAGAGTGGGTATTTATAAGGCTCGTGCCATGTGGTTAGTGTCGACCGTGGCGGCCAGCAGGATCCAGATACCTGAACTCTCATGTTTGTTTGGAGTACCCCCACTTCTTTTGAAGAAAATTAAGTGAGAGATATGGAACCGGCTTTTCCCCAGGGGTCAGGTCATTCAGTCTCCAGGTTACTCTCTTAATCCTTGTGTGGCAAGAGTTGGTATTCATTGATCAATAGCAGCATTTTCTGTATCTAGCTGAAATATATCCTATCATGTATCAATTTACTGTAACTGTTTTATCATGATCTGATCACAAACATCATTATTGTCATCATCATCATCATCAACACCACCACTAAGCATTTTCACTTTCATCATATTTTCACTATCATCATATTTTCACTATCATCGCATTGACCATTACAGTTCCATATTTAGACCAAACGATATACCTTACCGGCTTACCCACAAAGGTTGCGGTAGCTAGGCTGAGGAATGCACTTGTGTGATGTGCTGCCATCTATGGGACAAATGGGACAACTCCAGGTCTACTTACATTGTACTAGTTTACCTCAAGGGTTCGATCTTCTGGTTAGTGGTTTTCTCTCTTTGCTTCAGAAGAGATATAGTCCACTGTATTTGAAGATCACCCTTTAAAAGGGTCTATTAAGACCACATGTCTATTAAGACCACTTGCAGGTAAAACATACATAATATTTCAACTGTTAGTGAAAGTATGAATGCTAACAGTACCCTATGAAAGTTGTATATGGCTTCAAGACTTGTATAACTTGTATGGAGCTGTGACACTTAGGAAATAACTAAAATCCACATTCACAAACATGTGTAAGAAAGAACTAGATTTGTTCTGGCCACCATAATTTTTTGTTTGGAAGATTTTACCATATATGTACAGGCATGGATGGGTCAAGACTGCTGTCTTCAAAAGCTACTTTTTAACCCTTCCAATGCTGAGACTACTTTCGTCGAAAGCACAAGAACGTAAAGATTTTTGAAAAACATCTAAACCCTGTCATGTTGGTACTCATTAGAAAGCTCTCGCTGAGTTCTTTCAGATGAATACCCATGTGCCAGGGTTTCGGTCATTTTTTGAGGTTTTTTGCATCATTTTGTATTGGCTAAATTAGCCACCAGCAGCATAAGGGTTAATCATTCTGCCAGTGGTCTTTCTCAGTAGCTTTGACATTATATCGTTACACCTAACAACCTCACATAGCAGAATTGAAAAACAGATATATTTCATTCACTCTCAGTACACCCACAACTTCTAGATCCAATACTAATATGAGAAAGTTTAGTCACAAAAAAGAAATGTATGTCTTGTTGAAGTTATTGAAGTCATATTATTTGACAGATTCTTGGCAGAAATCCTTCAATCTTTGTTTATTTGAATGATATCTTGTCAAAGATGGCAACCTAGACAAGGGGATGAAAAGTCTGATGTGCATCCTAGCCCTGATGAGCATGAATCAAGCTCACTGATTGAACCCCAGGACGTAAACGTTTTGACCCGTCCTATTTGAACCTTTCTCCTGCATTTTCTACTTGACTTGCTGCTTCCTAGTAAACTCCAGAGATGTTTCCTCTCCTTTTCATCGTTTGATGCCACGGAATGTGTCTCTCTTATAAAGACACGTTCAGCTGTCAAACCGACTCTGAGCTGTCCAGCGAGAGATACAGTGTCCCCAAAGACGCTCTCAGCAAGATTTGTCCTTAGCGGGGCCCACACCCTCCGCCGAAAACACACAGCTTTGTTTCACCTGTGTGTTCATCACTGAAAGCTTGTCACTCAAGCGCTGGGCTGGGCCGTCACGTTTGCCGTAAGGTAATAATGAGCTGAATGCGCGGAACTCTGCAAGATGTGCTCGGGAACTCCGGGGGAGCTGCAGATTGCTCTGTGGCTGGGCCTTCAGGTGCTTGAGACTGTCGGCAGCTGTTGCCTGTTTCTTCAGCACTTGTCAAACGCAGGTTAACCCCCACAACCTCCCAAGTCAACAGCACCATAAGCCAAACACCAGATTTTGCAGGTTTCTGAACTATTCACTGTGATAAGATGATATAGAATGTTATATTGCTTCACCCTTCAAATGCAGAGGCTACTTTCATCCAAAGAACAAGGATGTATAGATTTTTGAAAACCATCTAAGCCCTGTCATGTTGCTATTTATTCGATAGCTCTTACTGAGTACTCTCAGATGAATACCCATGATCCAGTGAACATTTCAGTCATTTTTCAGCTTCTTGCATCATTTTGTGTTGGCCAAATTAGCCACCAGCACAGTCCAGCAGCATAAGGGCTTATCCCTAGGAAAGCAGGGACTCTTGTATGATTTGCATAAATTTATTTTATAATTCGGGTAGACCCACAGGTATCAAATCTTGAAGATGTCTAGATTTCTAAGAAGACCTAGTTAATTGTGATGAGACGAAAAAAGGATTTCATGCTTAATCCCTCAAGAAGCTGAGAATCAGAATATGATCTGCATAGTTCATATTTCGGTTACACCCACAGACATCAATTCTTGAAGATGTCCTGATTTCTATAAAGATGATTCTAAGGGGTGGAGACGCCTTGTCAACTAGAACAAGATATATGTTGGCCCTTGGTAGCATCTCAGCATCCAGGTCTTAGACTTGGATGCATTAGTAAGCTGTATGGGTATCTCATCCTCATCATCTCTGTGGCTGTGGTCTATCACTTACTGTTTTGCTGGGCAGGTAATTTAGTATTAAGTAACACTAGATGAGGGGTGGTGTTCAGGTAAATGATGTGCATTAACTTGTGTATTTTCTGTAAACTTTGCGACCTTATTTGCTAGTTGCTCTGTTTATCTTCAATTTAAAGAATATCGGATGGGATCATTTCTGTGGTGTTGGTGGTGATGGTGGTAGTGATGATATAGCGATAACTAAGAAGTACTAGTTATTTTGATTTGGTCTTCATGACATTTAAAAGCCTATGTTGCACACTGGTGCTACAATGCGACAGTTAGATACTTAGAATAGTGGGGATAATAATGTTGATGAGGATGATCGTGATCATTATGATGGTTATAAAAATAGTGATTACAATGATGATGACTATATACAGAAAGATCATGATGATTATGCTAGTATTGACATGCACCCAAGATTTTTTCCAGACTTTGTTTTATCAAGATAATATTCATTACTGATAAATGATCCTGTTACGTGCTGTTTCTCACAACTGTGAGGCACCAGGCTGTAGAAGATAGCACTTGCTAGTACACGCATAGCCTGCCTCCCCGGCCCTGTTTAAATGTCATCCCTTGTGGATAGATGGCACTGCAGTATATACTAGGAACTCAGATGAAACCTTGTGTGGCAGTTGTGTGAACTAAATGGCCAACAGTAGGCCACAAGTCCCTATCTAGTATAGGTGCAGGCTTCTATATATATAATAAAGTAAAATCATAATAGAGCCTTGTAGCTAGGCTAGTACACACACTGATATTGAGTCATGTAAAGTAAGTCTGCTTGATATATGCTTGAACTAGGATTTTATGATAATACTGGTCATGGCGCAACATTTCCAAATAGCACAACTTTCCAGGTATCTCAGATAATGCTATTGGAATCATGCATGTTTTTTTTGACATGCAAAATTTCAAAAATATTGATTTTTCTTTAAATACTTATTTAGAAGCTAAGGAAACTTCTTTCATATTGAAATATTCTTTTATTCGACTATTTATGGGACCCCTGACTATGAATTGTATGGACTAATATTCTTATATTGCATTATCATCTGGAGAATTGAACATTCATTATTTGATAAATTGTGCACTGGTGTCCGGGATAATAGTATGTAAGTTTACATCATAATGTAAAAAACAAATCTATTAAAAGCCTTGTTCAATAGGCTATCAAAGGTGAATTGATTATCTAGACTCACAGATAGCTTAAAGAGAAGTGTGAAATCCATAGTCCAAACTCCACATATAATAAGGTGTGATACATGCAGGAACTCAGGTATTCAGAAATAATATGTATGTTGCTGAATTAATTAATTGCTTTAGCTGTTACGTCACCATTTGGACATCATCTAAATGCCTAGCCAACATGTCTAGGCTGGCATATGTATTTTTCTGTCATCAAGTTTTCTGTTGTCAGGCAACAAGTGGTCAAGGGAGTCAAATACGTTCACATTTATCTCACTATCTCACTAGATGAATAAAAGGACCAGGTGGTGCCCTCTATCTACCATTTCTGGTAAGTACAGCACACTGGTTGGTCAGCTCAGAAGATAATGTCAACTTCTTAGGGACTAGGAACCTAGTCTAATAATTGCCTTAAAACTGAAAAACTCACTTTGATATGAAACCCAGATGTTTTGGTCAGGATAATATCAATTTCAAACAAATAATATAATGGATATGGCTAGCAGTATGGGCATCATTTGGACACCGAAATACAGGATAGAAACTTGGTTAGGAAGTTATAGATATGTCAATTTCAGACAAATTATCCAAAACCTGCACTTCAATATGAATGCTCAACACTGAAAATGCCATCATTTCTTAAGAACATACAGCCCACTGGGATAGCATGCAGGACTCTCAAAGAAGGAGCTAACTAAATACGTGTAGATTCCCACCAAGTTACCTCAGTCTTGTCTGGCCATGGGCCAACAATGTACTTTATATAATTACTCCAACAAGCCAAGTTACCCCTAGTTCTGGACCCCACACCACTGCTGATTAAAATTACTTTATACACCTGCTAAGCCAATCATACTCATGAGTTTCTCCCCGAAAGAATATACTTATAGCATTTTGCTGATTGTTATGATAACTGTTTGAGTTTTAACTATCATAGTGATAAATACAAAGATATCCATCAAAAAAGTAGTACACTGTATTAAAAGTGTGGTTTTCATTTGTTAATTCCAGCTTTTAATTTGTCTCAGATTTAAAATGGTCCCCACCCTACCTTTGAAGTAGCATATTTTCTGAAATTGTTTTAGTCTCTGATAATTATGGTCCTAGGAATGTAGTTTTTCTTATTGTAATTTCACCTACATGTTGAAACTGAGCATTTCCTCTGTAATTGTGTATTAGTCCTTGGTTATCATGTTATTACAGAACATCATTCTCGGGTGTCATCAGTCAATGTCTATAAGGACAGCTGAGACAGGAAATC
The DNA here is from genome assembly GCA_963942565.1 of Maea johnstoni. Taxonomy (NCBI): domain Eukaryota; kingdom Metazoa; phylum Annelida; class Polychaeta; order Spionida; family Magelonidae; genus Maea; species Maea johnstoni. The sequence goes on along the minus strand of OZ012689.1, from coordinate 28,011,781 downwards.
TGGAATCCCCAATACTATGGGAATTGATACTGAGTGCTTATACTTAACGTTCTATTACAACAATCGCACACTGCGAATGCTATCATACCACAATAGATTACCTCTGATTATCTAGATCTCTTCCTGTGGATTCTGGATTGACAACGTAGAATATGGTGGCAGTTTTCCATGCAAGGGTTCCCATGCTGTTTTTCGGCGAGAAATCCAGAAAATCTATCATATGAATTGAAAATATTGTCAATTAACATAATAATCGCGTTAGAACTGCCTCGAAAGGAATGTTTCTAAAGTGATAAAAATCATCTTTATTATTGCAAATATTGTCAATTAGCTTAATAATTGCTTTAGAACTGCCTGGAAAGGCATGCTTGTTATGTAATAAAAATCATTTTCTTAACCATTGTCAACCACCTTTGCCGTGGAACTGTTTCGAAAGGCATGCCTGTATTGCATTGCCATTATGCCTTCATTATATCAGAATCACAACTGCCTTTCAAAACACAATCCACTACATTCCACTGTCTACCATTATACAATAGGTCTGACTTTTCAGCAATGAATCTCATTTCTCTGTTGTTGATTAGAAAACAAGCAAGCCATCATAGACATTACAATATCAAGGATTTTCGGAAGAGTAAAGCTAACTAGGATTAGTGTGTCCTCCTGTTTATTCATGCCTGGCGTGGCAGAGGGTCTGATATAAGTTCCTACTGTCAAAATTTATCCAAAAGATGAGATAGCTTGATATCAACAAGCCATATACATATGCACACAATCACCTGGTCATTTTTGTCTAAAAAGGTTCGGATTTATAAGAATTAGGCTCCCCCAAACCCTTTGATCTTTGTAACATTGTATTATTAAACCTTAATCCTCTTGTTCTTTATCCTGTTCAAGCAGATTAAATTTGTAACCACAATAGGGTGTAATAACAATTGTGTGCTGCGGTCACTTGTGTCAAAATATGGGATGGAGTTAGCCTAGCTACAAGGCTTTGCTGTGTTTTGTCCTTCTATATGTAATTCAATCCTTACATCTACATAAAAATATCCCTTTCTAGTTGGTCATGTGGCACCAACCATTTCCACAGCAGGGGTTGTACACATCTCAAAGTACAAACACTACTAACATACTGCAGTGCCACCTATCCACAAAGGATGATACCAGAATACGGCCTGGGAGGTAGGCTCCATTGGGTCCGGAAGGCTGAGTTTTATCCAGGCTGACATCTGATGAGAAATTATTTCATGTTTTAACTCTGCTGCAGGCAATATTATAAGATTTGTTGTTGCAATGTGTATTAATGGAAAAGAAGATATTATTTTGTGAAAAGGTGCCAAACACTTATCATCACCTGGCATATTATGTTTTTGATTCATCATAAATGCTCACAACACCTAAAAAGCAGCCTGGCGATTCAATGAAATCTTTCAAGTGAAAACATATTTGGGAAAATATTTGAAGGAGAATTGTTACTTAAAACACTTAAAACACTAAATACAACTCTCAAATACTTTGTAAAATCGTTCTCAATTCTCTGAAGCATTCATGGATTTGAGTTACTACTATTGGTGTGGAAAGGATGCCCATCATCACCTAATGCTAGGTAGATAGAAATATTGGTCCACCAAATAAATAAACCATAATGCATTTGCAGGACCAGCCTCGTGGCCTTAGTTTTCCTACATTTTGGAAGGCTCTCAAGGCCCCCCTAACTCAAAAAGTGACATCCAACCCATGAAGGTAGGCCTTCAAGCATGCGAAATGCCATACATGTAAAATAACAAGCACATGAAATAGAAACCTCAGGTTTTAGTATCCTTTTGCCATTAAATCCCACTGTCCTTAGGGCTGAAATAAAGCAGTCAGTCAAAGTGCACATCTTTACTCCTGTGTCTATATTACCTAGCTGCCTTATAATTAGGCCCCTCGTAAAGGTGATGTACTCTGGCACAGGGGACAACTAGCGTGCTGTGTTATCAATAGCCAACTAGCCGGTGGGTTGGCACGGGTAATAAAATGGTAATTATAAGGGTTATGTTAGGTTAATTTCATGTTTACCTTTAGCTTTTTGGCATTTTAACATGTATTTTACGGCAGCATAAGTGTAGAGAGATATCATACAATTGTATTTAGATAATGGAAAAACATTTTTTCAATGTTATTATTTTCAAAATGTATGTCTCATATTAAGGTTGAGCTAGTACTTAGTAATGAAATTCAAAGTTTGTTAGTTCTGTTAGCAGTCCAATAGGGTTTAGTGAAAAAATGGCATGGAAATTAAAACTTTATTCCATGCCTTTCCTAGCACTGATATTAGTTTGTGGAAATGAGCCCTGAATCCTATATTAGTTGCAATGAGGTAAACTTATACTTATGTATAACTGCCTTAAAACTTAACTATTATGGTGTCTTTCTGAGGAAAATATATTGATTCATTTTAAAACAGCCATCATCTCACCTTTAAACTATTTATAATGCATAAGAGATTCTTTAGAAATAGACCTGTGGCAGAACTATGGTTGACCTTTACCACCATTCTGCCACGGGTCTGCCATGTGTCTGCCATGATGTGTGGTTTGAACGTGGTAGTTATGTGGCACTGCCTAGGTTATGTGGTAATTACATGGTAGATCCTAGGTTGTAGGACTATCACTAGACACATGTGTAGCAAAGAACAACCTAGTTTCTGCCTTGCACATGTGGCACAAAATGTTTAAAACTTTTTTGTCAACCATGTGTACTCTGGAGATGTGAATGTGTTAATACTGAACTGTGTCACAGTCCATAATCTGCTGAGCCAGTCTATGATTGAAAGCTGGTGCTAGCCTGCGTTAAATGACAGACTGATAGGAGTAATGTATATACAACCTAGACCAGATTAGTCTTATCTTAGGGGGACACACTGAGATAACGCTATATAACCATCATAAATAAGACCAGGCACAGTCAGGCCTTAGCCAGCTAGGACACTAGTACCAATGGACTAGATTTCTAGGATGCCATATTTTTCTGTTACCAGGCACCAAATAGTCAAGTTGGCCAGAGTGGTCAATTTAGTTTACATAAATTTATCTCACCAGTGGAATTGAGGACTCTGTCTGAGTATAAAATCGCTAGATATTTTAACCATTCAATATCAATTGTTATTTGGTATTGTATCAAGTGCGGGGTAACTAATTCCTTGTGATTGCATAAGCAAGATTACCTATGCACCATGTTGCAATGAAAAGGTTAAATGTGAATGACAGACTGTAGGCAGACCCACCAAGGCGTATTGATGTACTGACTGGCAAACACCTTTTCAGATAGCACTGGGAATGTAAGGAGGGGTACAGAAAATTAGCCCTCTATCCAATCTCAATCTGTCAAGTGTCTTGTTAAATTTTCTTTAAAAAAAATCCATTAATTAAATTGCTTCTCATGGACGTCAGTGAAATTGGACATTTGAGACTGTAGCCCTCCTTGGCTGGTGTCAGATGTGCTGTCAGGGTTACTCTCAAAGGTGTGAAGATTCCATTGAGCGAAAACTCTCTGACATAATTTTTTAGAGGGTTTTCAAGTGTGAAAATAGTGTGTATGTCATATTTAATGGCTATTTTGCCTGGTTAATGAATGGACCTGGTTGAATAAAAGGCAGGTCAGTGGATAATTTGATGGATGCTTGAAAGAATGTAAAGACCGATGGTTATGTTACATATGAACTACAAATCCCCCCTTTAAAAAAAAGAATGAGGTCATGCACTTTAATTGCCTGTATATGTCAGGCAGGCAACTCCCATAGTAGCCTAGATTTCTAGGCTATCATATGTATTTTCTGTTATTTTTTTCTGCCACCTAGCACCAAATATTCTAGGTGGCCATAGTGGTCCATTTAGTTTACACTTATCTCACCAGGATTCAGTTTGATTATGACCTCAAATCTCTAGAGATAGGAGGAGCATGTAGTGCCATCTATCTACATACCTGGTACTACACCACACTGCTTGGTCAGCACAGAAGGGAATGTCAACTTTTTAGGGACTAGGAACCTAGTCTACTCCCATAGCTGTGCAAAGACTTTCATCCATTTATGCCATGCCTTGAGATCTACTTGACCAGTATCTTATGTACCTTTCAAACCTTTGCAAATAACTTTTGGAATGAAGCAGGAAATCGCAAAATATTTGATGGAGAGTTGTAGACAGAGTTCTGATGAACAATTCTCCTTCAAATCTTTTTTTAAATATTGCTTTTGTTTGAGGGATATCACTAAAATTGTTAAGCGGATTTGGCTGCTATGGACATGAATGGGTAAAAATTGATTATTATAGAACTTTGATTCATGTTTTTCCATACAGGTTATGATGATGTCTGACTGTCCAGTGAAATCCTGTGAAATCAAAAGAATACCTAAATAGAATTTAAGTCCCAAATCTGAAATGTTTATGTCTTTCCTACATTACTAGCACACATTTTTTTCAAGACCAACCTGCACAGTTACAATAGTGCAAAAAGTATTCTTGTGAAAAGTTCTATTTGTGGTGAGCACTCTTTATGAGGATAGGATATTTTTTGTAGAATTGTTTAGTCTGGATCCTATGGGAAGGAGACAGGATGAACTGCGGGAGGTTTTCATATCTGTCTGGTGTATTAGTCCACACCTCGGTAGGCAGCGGTATGTGCAGCCAAGACCTACACGTCTTTAAAGTGTCTGTTGAGCTCAAAACTACAAGATAGTAAAGACGGAGAACAGCGCTCGTCCATTTGCAGTCACCAGGTGGCTTCAATCACTCGCTGAGATAGCGAGGGCCTCCTCGAGAGTACCTAGTGTTTTCACAGGATTCTCTTGGGACTGGCCCTATTATGAAAAGCGTGCCCAGAGTTCTCGACATTTTCCTTAACCTATATTCATAAGAATGGCCCTTCCACATTCACCAAATAACACCAGTAGCAGCAAGGAAATATCCGGACAGTTTTGGTTATACCTTTCTCATTAAATTAATTGTTAGGAAATGTTCGAGGGAGAAGAATACGTCTATAGAAGAAGAATTACAACTCTCAATCAATAAATTCCAAAATTTATGCTCTATTACTTTTGATTTATTTGTCCTTAACCAGGGTTTAGGTCACATTTCATTAGTAGGTGGCACCACTGGTAGTCTTCCAAGTTCCCTCTAACATCCAACCTAGCTCAGTTGGCCACCTGGTGAGGAATTGCTCAACTAACATTTTGGTCATTTTTATTTGTAGGCTATATACTGATATAGGATAAATATAAAGAATGATGTTACATCCTATTAAGATTCTTCAGGGAACGCAAAATAAAATTTGCAATTCTTCAATCCTAACATGCAATTTGCACATAAGGATATGAAAGCAAAACCTAGAATGTGTAATGTATTTATTTTTAAATCAATTCATGGATATATCTCATTTAAACCTTACTTGCTCTTCAACAATACCAGATATATGAGAATGATATGAAAGTTTGCTTTTACACAGATGCATGCTATGAATCTGCCATGATATTATGTCATGACGACAGGTTAGAAATACAAACACATCCATTGTAAATGTTCATCATTCTGTAGAATAAGTTACTTGTGGTTATATTATTGGTGGAAGCTTGCCTATGAAAATATGACCTTGACATCTTACCTTCATTCATCTGTGTGATGTAATTGGTGGATGAACTCAAAGAGGTATGTGTGTCTTGTGTCATCTCTCTCTGCTGTGTTCAATAGCTGATCAGCATGCAGTTTGAGTTGATCATTGAGGCATCACAGACAACACATGGTGGTCCAAAGTATTGCATTACAATGTTTAACAGTGTTATGTCTTCTTCATCTGCATCCTTGATCACCCCTCTCTCTCTCTCACACACTCTCTCTCACACACTCTCTCTCTCTTTCTCTCTCTCTCTATCTCTCTCTCTCTTTCCCCCTCTCTCTCTCCCTCCCTCTCTCTCTCTCTCTGCCATAACACAAGATTATTATTCAAACCACTGAATCTAACGATATTCTCAGTGCTTTCATAGCTGAGGCTACTTTTGCTCTCTCTCTCTCTATTCCTCTCTCTTTCCCTCTCTCTCTCTCTCTCTCTCTCTCTCTCTCTCTCTCTCTCTCTCTCTCTCTCTCTCTCTCTCTCTCTCTCTCTCTCTCTCTCTCTCTCTCTCTCTCTCTCTCTCTCTCTCTCTCTCTCTCTCTCTCTCTCTCTCTCTCTTTCTCTCTTTTCTTTGGGATATATCAAGGTATATGATCACATTAATTCATGCCACAGGGGGTAGGTTTAGATACAGGTATGTTATATCAACAGGTGTATACCACATGTATATATGTAATGTGATATGTCACATAATCGCTCCCACTGGGGGTATGTGAGTGCAATATTTTACAGATCTAAAATATGACACAGGTGTGGCCTATAGGTATGTTTCAAAGGACCCCGATTATAATGAAATGATTGTTGGATGCATTATACAGTTGTTACCTTGAAACTCTGTAAATAAAATTGCCCTTTTTCTGTTGGTTTAACATTAGCCAGGTGTGCACAGGATTAAGATACACCTGTTTATTTATTCAGGTAAACCTGGGCACATTGGCTTCTTATGAGCAATCCTACATGTTCTATGTACTCAGGTGTTCAATACACTGCAGTAAGGTACATATACACTACCAGTGCAGGGAGGAAATATATATATATATATATATATATATATATATATATATATATATATATATATATATATATATATATATATATATATATATATATATATATATATTATATATATATATATATATATATATATATATATATATATATATATATATATATATATATATATATATATATATATATATACATAAATATATATATATATATATATATATATATATATATATGTTCAATTTAATACAGAGGTTGGCAAGGTACTGACGTGTTCAATTTATGGACATTATTCATTAAGATATATCTCACTGAATTAGGTCCTTGTATGCATACAGCTTCTAAATACAATGTATAACATTAGTTAACATATAAACAATGCCTATCAGTGAAAAATGCACTATCAACTTTAGTGTGCATAGTTCAATGCAGGTAACGTTTTGGTAAAGAAATATTGTTTTGAAATCAGTGTATAGACATTTTCCTTACCTAGCTATCACGAGTGCTGAAGCCATTTGAGCCCCTTTCATGATTCTAGAGGTTCTGTAGTTAATAAACAGGAGATGTATATCAGTAAAAGTTACATACCTACAAAGTACCTTTTTGGTAAAGACATCAGAACCATATCAGAAAGGAAACAACTCATCATAATTGTGTTTTGTTTTATCTGTTTTGTTTACTACTGTATAATAGGAAATGATTCCGAGCATGTAAATTATCCGAATTAGAAAATCTCAGTATAATTTAATTCAGAAAGAAATCTGCCCCCATCTGTGTTAATCTGTAGTACTATGACTGTTCGGTAAAATAAAATTTGGAAAAGTAATTTTTGGTCAAATTCGGTATATTTGCACCACAGATTAATTTCCTATTCTACAGTAATATTGTATGATCAGGAATCTTTAACATGGTACTGAAATATCAAAGGTTTTAAGTAGAAAAGAAGGCCAACAGGGCTCTGCTGAGCCTGGTTTTCATTGAACAGCTTACTCTCAAAGCTTTTGATTTGAAATCTGGAGATAATTTTGAAGTGATATTTCTTTTCTGACAAACTAACAAAGAAAAGCATCACATCATTTTGATAATAATCTTTAATATCTATGATATCTAAAAGGGGTTAGTTGAACCTGCCTGGTTCTTGGCAGGCGGACCTCCTCAAGATGAATTTTCTCTAACCAACCTACACAGGAAAGAAAAAACCTTATGGCCTAATACATACATGTAATTCCTTACGATTCACTAAGTAGGTTTCGGGTACATATTTCACAGTCAGGAGAATCCTCAACTTCCGCAGAGCGTTTGGCAAATTACACACATATCAAAGCTGCATATTACAGGCAGTGGCCCGAGGGTGTTTTTGCGATATTTGTGTATTTTGCCGTGGATATCAGAAATGCTGTATGGTGGCTTTGTATGGGGGAAGTGAGGCACGTGCTGGAGCAGAGGAGATTGGTTTAACCCATTAATGCTCACAGCACCCAAAACCAGCCTGACAATTTTGAAGAAATCTTTCAGGTTTTAGCACAATTGGCAATATATTTGAAGAACATTACCAACAACTCTCCTTCAAATATTTTGTAAAATAATTCCCAATTCGAAATTTATTGTCAAAAGTATCATCGCTCCAGACGACAATTTCCGAACATAAGCCTTAAGCATGAATGGGTTAACGCTCACAGCCACCAAAAACAGTCTGAAAGTTTTGATGAAATCTAGCAGGCAAAAGCATAGCTGGGAAAATAGTTGATGGAGAAATGTTAATGAGGACTCACCTTCAAATACTTTGTGAAATAATATTCAATTTAAAATTATTGTCAGAAGTAATATTGATCCAGACAACAATTTCTAGAGGAATACTCAAGCATTAATGGGTTAAGAATCTCAAAACAGACTCTTTCAAGTGAGGTAGCCATTTAGTCTTATCCAAGATTTTATTATTGCCTGTCTGAAACAGCATTGGGGCAGCCAGGTAGCTTGGGTGTGGGGTGGGGGTCTCGAGGGGCCTAATAAGCATATTTTGCATGATGTCAGATTGTATCCTTACTTGATGTAAGATAAAGAAGTCTCCTACCCTGTATAACCCAATAGAAAGGGGGCAGTTTACTATTTACTATTTTAGATGTTGGGGGGAGAGGGAATGGGGGATTTGTCTCGAGGGGTCATTGCATATTTTCTATGATGTCAGAGGATTGTGCCTATACCTGATGCTAAGATAAGGAAGTCTCCTAACCTGTGTAACCCCATAGAAAGGGGGCAGTTTACTATTTACTATTTTAGATGTTGGGGGGAGAGGGAATGGGGGATTTGTCTCGAGGGGTCATTGCATATTTTCTATGATGTCAGAGGATTGTGCCTATACCTGATGCTAAGATAAGGAAGTCTCCTAACCTGTGTAACCCCATAGAAAGGGTGCAGTCAGGGGGACTCTGCCCTTATGTAAGTGCCCCTCATTAGGCACAGCACCCTGATAGGGTAGTGTTCTTGTGCAGTAAGATGGCCAGGATAGCGGTGCAGTAGGAAGCCGCTGTCATTGTCCTATATCCTAACAGGGGATCAGAAAGGTAAAGCTGTCACAGCTAATCCCTGTGGCAGCTACCTGTATCCCTCACCTGGGGGAAGATCATTCTGCTAATTAACCCCCTCACAGGTCAAAGGGTAGCCCTACAATCTTGATATCCTGCCGCTAAAAGCACAGTTGGGAGATTTTTGAAGGTGAAATGTTATTCAGAACATACAAACTACAATTTCTTTTTCCAATATTTTGTTATAAATATATATATACATATATATATATATATGGGCAAAGTCAAGTTGTTACGGAGTCACAGATTTGCTGTTCACTGCTAAATAACAGTTTTATTAAAAAGGCATTGATATAAAGTTATATATGGTTAGAGAGGGCTTGTGAAGTACTTTATTATGGTATAAAATTCATTTTCATAAAAAAAAAATTTGATGGTTAAAAAGTGAAAAAACATGCCCGTTACGGAGTCACGGAAAATTACCACCTGTTTTTCAAGGTTTTAATCAAATATCTTTTTCTTGCTGTTGCAATTAGATACTCTAAAAGAAAACTCAATATGTAGATAGATAAACTTGTTTTTAACAACATAAGACAAAAATTTAGTTATAATTGTTACCAAAACTGGTTTTATTGAAAAAAACATTACTGAAGGTTGCGTTACGGAGTCACACTCACCAAACGTTACGGAGTCACATATTCATAATAATGCACAAAACTCTATCAAATGTTGTTTAATTTGGTCCAATTACCATGAATTACTCTAAAAGAAAACTCAATCTGTAGATAGATAAACTTGTTTTAAACAACATAATACAATAGTTTAGTTATAATTGTTACCAAAACTGGTTTTACTAAGAAAAACATCAGAGAAAGTCCTGTTAAGTTGTTACGGAGTCACGGTCACCAAATGTTACAGAGTCACATATTCACATTAATGCACAATACTCTATCAAATGTAGTTTTATTTGGCAAATGAATATAAGAAATGAATGTAAAAGTGAATATTTCTTGCAAGAAGACCTAACAAAGTGTATTAAAATCAGACAAAATTTTATTTTGCACCTGCTTTTCACCATAGTGAGGTGCTGTTGGACTGCTTTGTAAAGGTATTTAATTATAGACAGGAAAGGTTTGTCTCTTAACAAGCTAACAGGATAGGGATGTATGGGATGTTAGGTGTCTGGGACGCTTCCTTTTTCTGACATTACACATAGCAATCGTGGCTACATTGTTACTAATTGCATAAATGGTATGATTTCCCATGTAGCAATAAACATATGAGTTGATCTGTCCTGTGTGACTGGATTACCTACAGCTGTTACTACAACTGATCCAATTGTTTACAGTTAGCCACCCGGCCCACCCCTCTGCCCTTCCTTATTTAGTGGCTTCCTATTGTCTGGATTAGTGCATACCTTTGCATTGTGAATATTGATGAGGTTAATCTTAAAAAGGCACTCAAGGTCACATTCATTCAGAATTACAAGAGGGAAACATGTCATTGTCCATCACTGAGAAAAGCAGAAAAACAGGGAAAAGATCAGAGCTAACCCTGGGCTCCATGAGAGAATGGCAGTGAAGGATCGGATAAGAAAACAGATCAAAAAGCAGAATGCACCAGAACTGACAAAGGAACAAATAGTAGGAAAGATAGAAAGAGAGGTAAAAAGAAAGCACAGAGAGAAGAAGAAAAGAAGCTGTTGGAAAAGAAAAGTTGTGTACTACAGAATAAACTAAAACTTCCTCTTACTCCACATGCTCACTGGGAAAGGTGATATATTTAGTCTGGCCTACTATGCCTAAGAAGCAGCTTTGCTAGACAGCATGATCAAAAAACTAACTCCTACTAAAAGGAAAGTTGCTGTACTTCACATTCAGGACCTTCACTAAACACCTCAGCCTTAGCAAATCCACCTACCTCACCATTATGTTATAAATACAGGTGGATAGGATGAGGCAGAATTGGATGGAATCACATAATTCTCTTCAGAACAAACTTTATTTTGTGAGATTATGGGTTTGCATAGACTCAGAATAACATGGTTATGAAACTAATTATGCCATGTATTTTCTTAAGGTCATAAAATAGTACTAAATTGTGTTATTAAGAAATGAGTTTTACCCACCTTAAATGCCCCTTGACATACATGTGACTCCGTAACGTTACGGAGTCACACATTTCACTCCCAATAAAAACCTCTAAAAAAATAATTTTCCAAGAAACAACTTGTATTGGATTTAAAAGGGTCCCTTAAAGCTTTCTTTCACCAAGTTTGGTATTTTTATGTTAAGGTTAACACTTAGAAAATTTAAAAATACCTGTTTTTTGCGTTACGGAGTCACATGTTACGGAGTCACATATCACCTAATTTCAAATTTATGAAAAAACACCTTTTTATTTCATAAAAGGGTGTGAATGTTTAAAGGATGATTATAAGTCTTATTAATAACCCATAAATTGCATAGGTAGCCTTTAAATCAAATTAAATGACCAGCAGTACTAGATTGTGTTAAGTAGGGTAAGTGTTAGTTATTTAAACATTTTGTGTGATTACCAAAACGTCCTTGAATAAATCCTTAATTTCTCTTTTATTTCAAAAAAAACTTTTAAATCTAAATACATATCCAGAAACTAGAGATAATAAGCTTTCCAACCATATAAGACACCAAACAGTTTGATGAAGTTCATTTTTTGCCCTAGATGATAACTCTTGCTTGACTTTGCCCATATATATATATATATATATATATATATATACATGTGTATATATATATATATATATATATATATATATATATATATATATATATATATATATATATATATATATATATATATATATATATATATATATATATTGTGTGTGTTTGTGTGTGTTCATGTATGTTCAATGGAAGTGTTCATGTTTTGTGTTGGGCATTTTTCCAAAGGTTTTGAATATTAGAATATTCTAGTTAAATTCAGGTATTATATTGGAATATTCATTTCTTTTTCAGAAAGTTAAAAGCTTATTGGATTACTCAGCACTCATCATCAGATGCAGGATTTCCTGGAGAACGTTCTGAGATCCTGAGGGACATAAGGTAGGGAATTGATATTTGTATAAAGTTAATGTTTGGTTTATTTCATGACAAAATACATATTAGTCACAGCCAGAAGGTTGTCTGGGCATCATTGGTATACCCAAACCCTCAAGAATCATACAACAAGACAACTGCATATTATTGTGGGGAATTTATGAAAATGTCAATTTCAAGCAAACCTTGATTATTTTCACTTCAATATAATTCAATTCCCATGACATTGCCTACAGATATTTTGGATGTCATTTAGTGAATGCATGTTTATGGTTGTAATATGAATATATTGTGGTCTCCCTTGAAAGATCAAATGTCCAAAAAAATCTTTCAATTGCCAATTTTGGGAACCCAATTTCTAAATCCTGACTAAGACCACGTTTCAGGGTTATTTACTTCTTATATGTCATCCACTGTCAAATTCTCATGTTATTAATATCTGTTTTAATATTGTCATTTGATATTGCGCCCTTTCCATATAAACATGCTCAAAGGCGCATTACATTCCATTGTCAAAGGATAGATGTTGATATCCACATATCTGGTTGGTTGGCTAGATAATACCAAAGTAGTCAGGGCTTTCTTAGGTTTACAGATATGTACGGGCCTTTGAATCAAAAGTAAATAAAGGCCTTGTGGCTACGCTTCTAACCAACTTGAATCCAGCACAAGATGTAAACAACTTCAAACTATTGAAGAACCCTCATCACTGCCCTGTAGCTAATTTAATACCCATTTTTCAGTTTCATTGGATTCTGATTTAAGCTTCCACTTCTTCTACTCCATTAATCTCTAAGCCCATGTAATACTTGAGAGGTTTTAGGCGTAAGACTCTCATCTGCTCCTGTAATGATGTAACCAGATATTTATAGAAATCCATTGATCTTAAAGGAATTCTTAATCCAAGGGATCAAACATGCTTGCAAGCAGACTTTCCTTACACAACTTGATTTCAGGTGGTTATGATGGGTTAGGAATGGCAAGGGTTAACGTAAAAAGTTAAATTCACCTGAATGAGCATTGTTTGACCATTGTCCAGCCTGGTGGCTTGACCGCAGGCGGTGGAGTGGGGCGGAAACGGACAGAGCAGGGCTAAACAAACTGTGAAAATCCTCTTCTGCTTGAGTGGCATTGGTCAGGGCTCCAGCGGGCCAGAGAAAGCTGGAATGAAATAGATAGAAAGCCAATCACTCAATACAATGTATCTTCAAAACAAGCTCAGCTTGGCTTGGGAGTCCAAAGCTCCAGATAAGCACATCCCTCTGGGGAGGACAGCTGTATTGGCAGAATGTCTAAGGAAGTGCGGGTAAATTTGCATATTTCCATGAAAATCTATCAGGTTTGTTTGCTGTAATTCCTTGAGTTGGCAGAATGTCACAGGAAGGGCTGGTAAATTTGCATATTGCCATAGAAACCTATCATCTTAGTTGATTATGAAACAGAAAATTCCTTTACTTCCTATAGAATCTGATGTCTACTCCAAAGGATGGCAGCCTTTGAAGGGAAAAGTTAGTTGGTTGTATGTTCACTGAATCTCTCCTTAACTCATAATTTGCCTGTAGTGTCAAAATTGACCAAACTAATTTGGTAATAAGTTTGCAAATAGTGTAGTTTTAGGATACTCTACACGTCAGGTATAGATGCTGTGTTGATGTTTCGAAAGACATAACTGTTACTTTCCCTGCTCGCCACCCCCAACCCTGACCGTTAGCATGCCATTGTGTTTGTCCAGTGGACAGCAGCTGAAGATGAACTTTGTTGATATGTTGATGCTATAGGAGACGATGGTGCTATTTCCAAATAAAATATTGGTGCACCTTTTGCCAAGAGCTTCCTCCCACTGTCATCAGCTCATTGTACTCCTCCATCCAAGGGTATTTTAAGAGGAACTAGTCTGATTTGCCACTGACCCATGAGATATGGTGGTGTCAAGGTACTGGACCTTGGGCTTGGACCTACTGATACTACTAACCAATACTATGCAAGGTTCAACATTCGTCACAATTCTTTCTACCGTAGTCCAGTAGGGCTAGTAGCACTTTATTTTCACTAGCCCTATGAAAAGTTGCACTAGATGCATTCAACATTTTTAAAAGCACAACAAAAAAATTGTTGCTAAAATGAAATATAAACTCTCATTGGCTTCAGTTGCAAGCGTACACTGTGTCAGCACTTCTTTGTTTCCTCCACAAAATTACATGGAATTTTTGGACATATCTGTTTAATTGACGACTAGCCCCACGAAGTTAGTCTTACTCATTTTTTACCTGCCCGTTCGCCTGGTTTGGTGGCAACAACTAGCCCCTGGCTAGCGGGCGGCCAAGAACGTAGCATTGTGAGTTCTAAGCTCTTGATGTTCCTGGCAACGTGAACACAGTAGGCATCTCAAGATCCTTTTGTTAACTGCTCCAGGTAGGTAACTGATTGGCTCAGTTGTATTTGAGAACAAATGATGGATGAATTTCCTTAAAGGGCAAATGCACCATCATAATGATTTAGGTTCAAAATGTGCCTATACGTGTCACCTTTCTAATAAGACCACCCGCAAGTCTGTCCTCCTCAGCACTCCTCAGATATGGCTTATGAAAGTTAGTAAAAACCTAGCCTGAGTCTGGGCATGGAGGCTGACATTGCAGGCCAATTAAGCCCAATTAAGCACAATCAGTGGTATGAAGTGACTGCCAGTGCTGCTTCTGATTGGTTGAGAGATATCAGTGGCTGGAAGTGACAGCCACTGATATCTCTCAACCAATCAGAAGCAGGGCTGGCAGTCACTTCATAAGCACCACTTCTGATAATGGCAGCCTCTATACCCAGACTCAGGCTAGTTTTTTACTAACTTTCATAAGCCATATCTGAGGAGTGCTGAGGAGGACAGACTTGCGGGTGGTCTTATTTGAAAGGTGACACATATAGGCACATTTTGAACCTAAATCATCATGATGGTGCATTTGCCCTTTAAGCAAAGGACTACGGATGTAGAGCTTAGTCCTGAGCTTAAGTATATCCCAGCCCTTATCTCTTCATGCCTAACTTTTGCTGCCAGTCAGCCTCAGTATGTGTGCCATTTCCGCTAGATTTACCGCTTCCCAAAAGCTGCGGAAGACCATGAATGAGAGCATGGTCATCCCTAATGAAAACAACCAGAAGCTTCCTTCCGGGGTTCTTGACTGTCCGTTCAACTTTACATGCCAGGTTATTGACCAGCCAAACATTTAGCCTAGTTCGTACAGTGCTAGTTGGGAGTGTGTCTGTCTCTTAATTGGTTGCATTTTAGATGAATAGACACATCGATCAGGGTCTTAGCCGATATTTGGAAACAGGGTGTCCAAATAGAGGTTTCATAGACTTTTGCGTGTCCAAAGTGTCGTACAAAATACAAGTTACTAATAAGATAGACCCTATACCTTTAAAGATTTTGCTTTTTTAGACCAGAAACTGCTTTGTGTGTCTTATAAAAGTGACACTACAGCTTCTACATCTTCTATCTTCTAAGAAAAGTCATCTTTAGCAAATTCTGACATAAACTTTTGGGTGTCCAAACTGTCAAAAAACAGTGTTCTGCGTGTCCAAATGACACGCTGGACGCATTACAGCTAAGCCCCTGACATCGATTGGTCTCCACAGACCAATTACCATAGGACCTATTATAAAGCCCTGGACACACCTAATATCGCCGAATATAGTCTCAGTGTGATGTCATCAGAAGACCAAGACCAATAAGGACTCTCATATATGTTTACATTATAAAGGAGGTTGCTCACACACATACGCAGAATGCACATCTTGAGTGTTTTTTGTCACTATCTGGACTGGGAGTCGTGTCTAGGCTGTTGAGCAAGATCTGCTGGTTGTGTATTCGGTGATTGACATTCATGGATGCTTGGTTCTTACAGTACCACTTGGTAGTGTGACTATGTCCTGGCCACCAGGTAAGCCAGGTGAGAGCTCATTGTTCTCCATCTCCCCCACCTGGTGCAGGTAATTAGGGGAAACAGTGCCTCAAATCACTGCCCAGTGGTCAGGGGATGGGTAATCATACTTAGTGGTAGCTAGGAAAGCGGGTCACTGATTGTTGGACAATCTGATCTATGTCTGTCTCCTGATTGGTACTGTAAGATAAACTGAAATGCATATGTATGTTTTGATAAAGGATGAATAGTTATGTTTTGATTTTCCATGATTATAGAGAGTTTTGAAACATCAGTTGACCTCAGCCTAAAACTCTTCTCCAAAATCATATGATTGAGTGTTTAATTTTTAGGTTATTTTCAATAGTATCATTGGTCCTGAAGACATTTGTTGGGAGGATCGGCTTGGCGTGAATGGGTTAAGGATTTTGGTTATGCAGGCGGGTAGGCAGCAGTGAGTGGCGGGACTCTTCAGAACTGGCTCCAGGACGGAGCGCACTCTGAAGTGGCCCATTGTAGCTGTCACTTGAACAGCCTATCTGTCATCAATACCTGGGACAGGTGAGACTGGGCAGCTAAAACAGGTAGCCAGGCACAATCAAAAATCATAGTCATAGGCTTGCACCTGATCCTACCTGATTGGCTCATAATTAACCCAATTGCATCTGGAGTGCACTTAAGTCAACTTTGATCGTTACTTACCAAGTAGAGAAATGTTTGCAAAAAACTTGGGAGAGTTTGTGATACCAAATAGGAACAACAATTGTGGTCAAATATCTACCAAAATATAATTCCGCCATCAACATATGTCCACATGCGTCAGAGAATTTTTGTTCTCCAGATACTTAATAGGTTAAATTGCATCGGGCATGTGTGCCTCAGATGATGTTTATAGGTTTAGTAGTGTAGTCCTGCAGACTGTATTATCTCTATAATTAATGATTATTAGGGTAACACGTTTTCTTGCATAACCATATTTTGGCTTGCCCTCATCATTCTATCATCTTGTCCTCTCACTTGGCAACCGCTGCTGCAGCTTCCTTGGTGCAGCCTCAATGGTTTATATCCATCAGTACATCTTACAAAGGTTTTATTGGGTGTACTGCACTTAAAGCACTGCTCTGGCTGAACATAACAAGCATGTATGCACTTAAAGGGCAGCCATGGTCTGGAGCTGGGTGCCAGGTAGACTCCTATCAGTTTTATGTGTATTATCAGCTAAGGGTTTTGATGCAGGTACTAGTTGTTCCCCAGGTAAGATATACATATTTGATCTGGTTCACCTGGCCATAGATTTATCCACACTCTACGTCAACCTGACTGCCTGGGCGCCAAGTGATGGGAGATTTATTACCCAGGCTGTTGACGCTCCCAGAAACTTGAGACCGTATAAAGATCATATTAAATTGCCCAGGTAAACATTAAAGATTGCTACCATACTTGAGGGTTTTTTATTGGTTAAACAATACTCTCACTGCATAATGTTAGTTTTGCCATCGCTCTAGCACCTATATCATTTTTTTTTATGGAAAGTAGCGTGCCTGGGAAATGGGATGCAAGGTAAAAATATCAGGCTTCACCATGAAGAACTTAATTGTGCAATTTACATGAATAAAAGGTATCAGGTTTATGTAGTCTCTTTCCACTTTATTTCAAACTGGACCTGTTCATTTGGTGAACCTGATCATTTTCCTTATGAACATACAGAATATACAGCCAATTTTGGGAGCTCTTATCCCTCCCAATGCTAAGATTACTTTCGTCCAAAACTCAAGGATGCAAAGATCTTTGAAAACCTTTCAAACTATGTCATGTTGGTATTCATTAGATAGCTCTCACTGAATACTCTCAGATGAGTACCCATATGCCAGGATTTCGGTCATTTTTCAGCTTTTTTTGCATCATTTCTATTAGCAAAATTAGCCATCAGCAGCATAAGGGTTATTTGGTAAAGTCAATCCTAGAACACCCCTTATATATGCTTAGTACAGGTGGCGCCACTTCATGTGCTGAGGCAGTAAGAGATAAACTGTTATCCTTTGGGTAAGTGCCCTGTGCTAGGACCAAACTCTCCCAATCACAGATCCAAAAAGGTGCATCCCTCAAATGGAATTACTGGTATGTGTTAATGTATGGTTTATGACTTAGGATCATTTAAGTACAAGATACATAGTATCAGCATATAGATACCCTCCATGGCTACCTTGTTGCAAACATTCAGATATAATAGAATTAGAATAACTTCAAATGCATCCCGAGTTTGAAAGTATAACTCACCATGTCAGCTTAAACTGAATTGATGGTTTATGTAGGAATCAAAGGTCACCGTAAACTACAAAGCATTGTGGGTAATAACATGTACTTACTAAACCCCTGGATTGCGTGCTACCTCGTAAGGTTACAACAGGGCAAGTACCTGGCTACCCAAAAATCCTCCCTTGAGTGGCGCGGTGCTTTTTTTGGCCTCAATGATGCAGAAACGGAAAAAGGAAAAAGGCCTTGCTTGGTTTATTATCATGATGCAGGTGTGATAAATCAATGGAGGGTAGGCATACTCTGAACACACCCTGCATTCTCCACGCCTGCCCTTGGTAACACACACCCACAGGAGCCGGCCGCCTCTCTACCTGTAGTGTAGGTGATACCACTCACCTGGACTAACGACCATACAGAAACACACCTGGGATAGCCCCTTTTTTGCACATTGATTTGTGTTTGGCAATGATTCGAATAATTTATTTCCTATTTCTCCTTAAATCGGGTTGATCTTTTGGCAGAAAAATATTTGGAATCATGGCTCAAGAAGTTGCTGATTCATTAAGCAAGGATTTGTGGAAGGCAGGGTTTTGTGAAGTGATTGAGTGGGTGGGAGAGGGCTACATGGTTGAATACACCTGTCCTCTTCCCATCCCTCATCAAATTACATTGTTTATTTGTCTATTGAGGCATGCTGTTGATCAACCTGCTAGGTAATTAAAGTCATGTGTAGAGAAAAAATCTCTCATCTTTTTATTATGTAGAAAATGTGGATGTTGTTTGAAAACAGTTGGCTTTTCGTATTTAATCACACTGAGGCATGATGGATCAATATTTGTTCATCCCTGATTGTAGTTACCTCCTTATAACAGTATCAATGGCTTTTGTTAGCTAGAATTTAAGCGCCTTGGTTTGCCTTTAACCCTTATGCTGCTGGTAAAGAATTTGACCAACACATAATGATGCAAAAAACCTGAAAAATGACCGAAACCCTGGCATATGGGTACTCATCTGAGAGAACTCAGCGAGTGCTATCCAATGAAAACCAAAATGACTGGTTTTAGATGGGTTTCAAAAATCTTTGCATCCTTGTGCCTTGGATGAAAGTATAGCGGCTAAGCCTTAGCATTGGAAGGGTTAACATCTAGTTTGATGTTATTCACATTAGCGAAATCAAAAGGATGGGATTATTGAAATAAGTTATCCTAACGAACATCCATTACAATTGATCATTGATAGGACAGCACCTTCACTGATCTATTAACAAATATGGTATAAACATTTCTGTAAATTCATAGAAATGAATGGCATAATTATCAATATGTTAAGTATAATGTAGTGTAATGCAGACATGTTATAGAGATTAGGAAAATGTTCAAAGAATCAAACGAGTGAACATCCAAACTATAAAAATGAAAACAAGTATTTTCCATGAATAAGGAGACCTTTACAACAAGTTGAAAATGTTTCAAATATTTTTCAAGATAAAAGAAGATATTTTTGCGTAATGGCAATTACTGTCAGCAGGTGGTCTCTTACACAGGAATGACTATTTCTATTTGAGTGTTTGATGTTTGAGTACATATTTTTATAGCTGCAAACCTTACACATTTAGTCTTTCACTATCACTGCTTCTACTAGTATGCAAATTTATAACAGGTAAGCGCGGTGTGTTTTTATGTTAAAACAATGCAATCAGGATACGCTCATTACCTTTTGTTTTCATCTCTATTGTTATCTACTGTAATAAACAAATCTACCTGAAGACCATTGTTTTATAACTGAAAAGTGGACAAAGTGAATGCAATTAATGGAATGCAATGTAAACATGTATGTTTCTTCAGCTTGACCTAAATCAGCAACTGCACTTCATTAAAACGAGATGAAAAGAACAGTTTTAATTGATTTCTAGGTGACAAATCTTTAAAATCCCTCAGTATTTAGTTCACATGGACTTAGACATTCCTAAGCATTGATAGTCAGTACAGGGTTTGGTGCGCTTGTTCCACTAAGGCTGACATGCTTATAGTGTACAATTGATTGGAGAATATTCCAAAAAGTTGAAAGAAAATTGATTTATATACTCATTTGGGGAATCATTCTTGTTGGTTCCACTTGAATGGTTTTCTTTACCAATAGAAAAGACCTTTACGATTACTGACACCTAGTACCTGTTGAGCATTGAGTATTTACAAAAGGCATATGATCAATGCTTCTATGTATTCAGTCTATCAACTGTATTTACCAGGTGAATGGAATTGTTGTCAAATAAACCAGTAAGGTATTTTTATCAATTAAAAATATCAACTGTACAAAATACACTACCCATTGTTAGAATTAAAAAGGTGTCAAACTGTATATAAACTTGCCAGTTGAGAAACATTTATCTTTGTTTAGGTAACTTTAAGTTTATTCACTATTGGCTTTCTTTTAGAAGTATCAACCTCTCTTTTGCTTGTGATAATGGTCTTCTGGGGTATTAATGGAGATAAATAATAATGAGCAATCCTATTTTAGTTATTTTATCTAAATTTATTTTTAGCAGTTTTATATTATGTTATGTTATTGATGTTATCACATAATTATGTTGTTTATGTTTACTTATTGATGCTATCATGGCAATGAACATTACTTATGTCATCATCAATGATATAAATTGTCTATCCAGGGACTCAGAGATTAGTCATAGTGTCTGAGCCAGGGAAGGTGCTATTCCTGTTAGATGGAACATTGATCTAGAGTCCTAGGGTGAGGGGATCAAGGCCCCTGGCTCCAGCCTTGACAATGGGACGAGTGTATGGATGATAGGTTAATTAAGCCAGGTATGAGATAAATCCCCTGTAGCTGGAGATGCCAGCCACTAGAACAATGTCCCTTAAGAGCCCTTGAGGAGTTTTTCCTATAACAGGGTGAGCAGCCATACTTGACACAGTACATAATGAAGAAATCGCACCAGCGTTTAGTTTATTGATTGTTGATCAGTATATCCACTCCACTTTACTCGAGCACTTGGATTTTGGCACCTCTATCCAGGGTAGTGGATTAATCACCCTTTCCCCCGACATTCCCTTGGACACATTCCAACTACCGCCCGATTAACGCATGAGGGGTGTGCATAACTTAGCCAGTTTTTTGGTACGGGTGGTTCGTATCGCACCGGGAGAGGTGTAAGATTGTTTTGGCACACAATGTGTAGATACCTGAAAAAGATGCTGTTGTGCATACGCCTTTGTTGGGGTTAATGTTATGAAATGGATACTCGTGACTCAATCATAGGTGCTGACAAATTATATCATGCTGTAGTAAAGATGGATGATTTGTAAAAGAAAATGATAAAAAGGTGGATTTTATGACAGTATGTCAAAGTAGAAAACCTTGCGCAGTATTTTGTTTCACAGTTTTCTGAAATCCCTCTGCAAAAAGTATTGGTGAGGAAACATGGGATTTCATTGTGAAAAAACTTGTTGACCAAAACAATATGCTCCAGGTATCTTGTTCCTGGCAACATTTTTTGCCTTGAAGCTCAGAGGTAAAAAGCATGTAAAGGGTGGAAAACGACTGGGCATGAGGGATGCATTTGGTAGAAGGGGGGCTACAATGACTGCAGTGGCTCCACCTAGTGATAACCCTAGCAACATTTTAACCACCAAATAGAGGTTAGAGGTCACGCAGGTAAAAGTCAATAAATCATAAAAGTAAGAGTTTCAGTAGGTTGCTATAAGAGGGCTTCCCTGACTTATGTGGTGCCACCTAGTGCTGACTGAAACAGTTATCAGCATCTCTTTTTCCCTGTATTTTTTTACACATCAAGAACAAAGGTTAGAGGTCATGTGTGTAAAAGTCTTTAAAGCATGAAAGTTGTGGTTGTAGTTGGTAGAGGACGGTCCCTGCACCGTGACTGCATTGACTCGGCCTCTCAGCTTGGTCCCCTATTCTGCTGACTCACTGTGCCTGAGTGGCCTGCCTGCCTGGCTGCTGATCAGATTTATATCGGGTTCCCCAGTCAACCTTGAGACCAGTCCACCGCCACGTCTATGCACTGGACCCTCCTCAACACAAACATGTTACCTGATGCACGACATGAGTCAAGCTCCCCTCGACAGCCTGCTGCCCTCTGATTGGCCAGCCCAGTCAGGTGGTCTCTTAAAGCACACCTTCCTTTACGCATGATGGCCTGACAGTTAGTAGTACATTTACAACCACTGGAGTAAGCAGGGGCACACACACATTTGGAGTAATCTTATACCAAGTTTCTGGAGTTTACGCATACCCTGTGTTTGCCTTGTTCTAGGTGAGTAGAGTCCATGTGGCTGTTTGTTGAGTGGGTGGCTGGCTTGGTGGAGTTTGTGGGGGATTTGCATGCAATGTGTGGGAGAAGTTTTCAGGTAGTAGTAGTGGTGGTGCGGTGGCAGGGAGCCACTACGGCTGGTTGGAGGGAGATGTGGTTTGACTTCTATTCAGCCTACACAATGACACCACCTAGTGAGCGCATCCACCACTAGGGGCTGACATCTATTTATAGCTCTCAAAATTTAGCAGTGCTCAAGAACAGCAATTATCCCTCCAGGAACAGCTTTACTTAAATTTGATTTCAATTCAAACTACAGCTACTACTTATTCAACTTTTACTACTACTACTACTACTACTACTACTACTACTACTACTACTACTACTACTTCTACTACTACTACTACTACTACTACTACTACTACTACTACTACTACTACTACTACTTCTACTTAGTACTTCTACTTAGTACTACTACTTAGTACTACCACTACTACTACCACTACTACTACTACTACTACTACTACTACTACTACTACTACTACTACTACTACTACTACTACTACTACTACTATTTCTACTACATGTACTACTACTACTACTACTACTACTACTACTACTACTACTACTACTACTACTACTTCTACTACTACTACTACTACTACTACTACTACTACTACTACTACTACTACTACTACTACTACTATCACTATTACTACTACTACAACTACTACCAACAATTCTACTTATACTATTTCTACTACTACTTCATGTACTACTACTACTACTACTACTACTACTACTACTACTACGACTACGACTACGACTACTACTACTACTACTACTACTACTACTACTACTACTACTACTACTACTCAGCTCTACTAGTATTTTCACTTGAAAACAAAGTTTTCAATATGAGCAACAACAACAAACACTAGAACAAAACAGCAGCAACAGCAATAACATAAAAAAATCACAGCATCAACAACAACAATAACATATATAGTCTTTCACATGGAAAAACTTCTCTTTAGATGATGATAATTTCAGTACAGTGTATATTTTCACTTCGCATCAACACCTTCTCAATTTGTTGAGAGGTTGTTTCATAATGTTTGAATAGCCATGAGTGAAATGCAGACATTCATTTTGTATATTTGGGTATACTTCTTTTTCAGGGGACAAAATAACATCTACACAAATTTTTGTAACCCTTTTAGCTCTAAGGCATGAACTTTCCAGTTTCAAAACATTGCTCTTTTTGGGATAGAAGCTGAGGTAGTAAATTGCCCATGTTTGTAAGTACTGTATCATCGAGGGTCTTAGGGCCAACGAGGTAGCGCCAACGAACTGGAACAAATTGTTCTCTATCCCTTTAACACTAGGATCCTAACTTCATAAATTGCTGCAGAGCGTCTCTTTATGGGTCGGGCAAACTGTTTTGTACTTAGCAAGTCAACTGGTGTGTTACAGAATGCCGAGGGATGCGTTGCTAGGGGTTTGTTGCCGTGACGGCAGCCAGCTGTCTTCTGCTGTTTTTCTTTTATGAGGAATTAACCTCAATTTGGTAGGCTGTATGAATCTTCCTCTCTTTCTCCAGCGCGGACATGCCTTTGAAATCAAATACACGTCTACTTGAAAAGAGGTGTTAGGGCCTGCATACTTACAATTAATCCTGGGTTTTATATTTTCGTTTGTCAACAATTCCCATACAGGAGAGCTGAAAGAGGATGCATGCTCATGTTCAAAGCAGTGTACAAAGCTGGAGACTATTTATAACTTTGTATGGATGGGCGCAGAGAAAGATCCGCATGATAAAAGGGGGATGGACACTACTGATTGTAAAGGGATCTCATCTTCTGATGCTCATGGTTTTATGTCCAATTGTTGAAAAGTTGATGGTATTTCCCCATTAGTGAAAAAAGTTCAAATTGTAAAAGTTGGGGCAAAACACTCATATTTTCCTTTAAGTTTGTGCAACTTATGCTGTAGGTGTTGATGTATTTTTACCCTAGACTCTCACTAACATATCCCTTAGAATGCTAAAAGGCTTGTGTAATGCAATCACAGAGACCCTCACACAGAAGGGGTTTGGCACAGTTTAAGTGTCACTCACCAAACTTTAAAGCCATGTCCCTGACCTAGAAATCTTATACAAATCTTGATTTTGGACTATCAAGTTACTCATTTGTACATCAAGGTGGTCTGTTTCATGAATTCAAGGTATAAATGGAACTGCTCATTTTGTGTATTCTGCTGTGCCATATATACTAGGAGGATATGTAACCCTTTTTGCAGTCCCTTGCAAATTGCATGAGAGGCATGTACACCTTGTGTAACACCCTACCCCTACCCCTACATGGTGCCCAGTCAGCCTTCAGGTATGTAACCAGATGCTGAGCACACGCTTTCATTGGGCAGGTTATTTTAGCCGCTGTGCTGGCCATGGGTCAGTGATGCTATTCACAGCCTACAGTTTGTACAGGTTACGTAACAGCTCTGTGATTGGGGCAGATGAGTGATTCACTAATGGGAAGCCCAGCTACAGGATGAAAATTAGCATCACTTCTAGGCCGGCATATGTATTTTGTCAGTCTCTTTCCGTTACTACTATACTAGGCACCAAGTGGTCAAGGGTCAGGGTGGCCAAATCAGTTGTTTATCTCATGGTAGGAGGATCATACCAGTGCCATATATTGGCCACTACTGGTCAACTCAGAAGGTAAAGGTAAAGGTTTACATTCTAGTATCCAGCGAAGTGCTCACACAACCATCCTTCCCTAGGGAATGTACATTTTCAGGGCGGACTAAGAGCCTCGTCTAGACTAGTCCCCTTACTGCATTTGTACCCATGGTAGATAAACCTTTGTGCACACCTATTTAAGAGTAGTTATGCTATAACAAAAACCCTGCCTTAGGGTACAAAATCTAATTACAGCATTGGCCCATAGCTGAGTTGAAGTTAACTGATTCTGGTAAGGATGGATTGTGTTTGTAAGAAAAGATACCTTTACCTAATGTAGCTCAGACTTACCAAGAATTTCCAGGATTTTCCTAGGTTATTTATTATCCTAGGAATACCTTGGTATCTTCAGCTTCATATGGTAAGTCCTGATTTAAAACCTTGAATTAGGGTAATAAGAGGTATTTTACATTCATACCTTGATTCAGGGTAGAATTTCTGGGCTGTACTGTTCCAATTAATTGACCTAAGAATATGGTAGTGAGGTATGATGTTCCGTAGGTACTCTGGCACTGCAATAAGTTAATTAGAGAAAAGCATTTTGTACCAAAACCCTGCTTGAGAGTTCAATGTTTTAAGACCTATGGAGGCATGAAGGCATGTAAGTACACAATTACTGATAATTGTGCAGTTTCTAAGAGAAGCATAATTGTACCAAACCCCTGTTTGAGGGTAGAATCCCATCAAGCCGTATGTATTCTCGGTCTGTGGTACGCTTCATAATTCGATTTTCGTTTCGCCTTCCATTTTTGTTTTTCAAAAGGGAAAATGAAAATTGAAAAACGAACATGGTCTTCTATTTTCGTTTTTCAAAACGGAAAATGAAAATCGAAAAACGAACTTGGGGTCGAAATTCGATTTTCAATTTGTAAAACACAAAACGAAAATCGAATTATGAAGCGTACCACGGACCGTTCTCCCTATATGTAGTTATATTGTGCTGACTCTAATGATGAGGTCCTATGTTAGTCAGGAAGGTGTGCTGGCATGTAGACACCTACCTACCAGAGATTCCACCTACTAAGGTCAACACAATAATAAACAGCCTGCTACACCAGCACTCCACAGCTGTGATACAGGCAGGCAGGGGGTTGGCAGCTTTGAGATTTCCCCCATTATGATTTGGACGCCTTCTGTTTGACACTTGGACAGCCTTATGCAATGGTATTCTGTGGTGTTACACCAAACATGCCTACACTTAGCAGCCACTGAAATAACCTGGGCTCAACTGTGAGGTTGTATTTACTAATCCAATTAGTTTCCCCCATGTGGTCAGACGTCCACCTCATGGTGCTTAATCCATCTCTGGTAAAGTCTTTAATGGTTTAGTTTAGTTTAGTATCATATGCGATACGTAGTTATGAATAAAGTATACATATATATATATACAATGTGAAATACATGGTTATAAAGAAGTATACATACATTTACCATGTGGCACACATTTATGAATAAAGTAAACATACATTTGTAATGTGAAATACTTAATTATGAAAGGTAAACATACATGAATGCATATGTATATACATGTATATATATATATATATATATATATATATATATATATATATATATATATATATATATATATATATATATATATATATATATATATATATATATTATATATATATATATATATATATATATATATATATATATATATATATATATATATATATATATATATATATATATATATATATATATATATATATATATATATATATATATATATATATATATATATATATATATATATAAACACATGCTGGGTACTACCACTACCACTAACTATTATTATAGTGTATGATATCCATTTGTACTGCCTCTTGTGTGCTTGGCCAGAGATAGCCAGTAGAAAGAGTGCATGCTGGTGACAGTGTTGACAGAACCAGCAACATGTGGTGTAGTTATAACAGTGCGTTCTTGGTGGATGCGCTGGGGGCCTGGGAGGGGGAGGGACACATGGTGAACAGTGTCAACACTGGCCGGACAGCACTAGCTTCACTGACCAAGGTCAATGGGTCAAAATAATCATAACAAAGGAAACATACCCTCCATTGGTTTATCTTTGCTGATTCACTGTAAGTGTGTAATAGTGAGATATTCCTTTCATTTATACGTTGTTCCTGACCTTTCAAATCATGATTTATCACAAAAATATTTTTTCATGTATTCAAAGGTGCCCTGCAAACTTATTAGTATTTACATTATTTCTTATTTTGCATGATTATGCCATGTCATAAATAGATGAATGCTGAACTCTGTTTTGTTTGTCTTTTCACCAGAACTTTTCATCCTTGTATCTGCTAGTATTCAGATATTTCAAAGGGAATGAGGAAGTTGTCAGTGACTTGGGTTCACAAACAGCCTGTCAGGATTTTCCCTTAATAATGCAAAAAGTGACATTACATGAAATTCCAAATAAAAATCCAAATGCGAGACCCTATAAATCTCTAACTTGTTCGGGTCGCCTTGGCAGGCGCCCAATAATGATTTGTTTTCCTTATCTCACCATCAGCAGGCCCCTGGTGCTCTACTGGACATCTGTTGCTATGGTTACTGCATCAGCAGCAGGTCCAGTGCTAATTGTTTGTTTTGGTCAGCTGATGCTATGTTGATCTTAAATTGAGCAGGTCCTAATGGTCTTTTCTTGTGCTGTATGTCTGGGTTGCTATCACAAGCCTCACCAGTAGGCTCTCTACCCCCTCCCCTTTTCATTGATATTGTCACCAAGATTCATCAACATTAGTATTGTTATCATCATCATCATCTTAATCTTCATTATCATCATCAACATCATCATCAGCATTATCATCATCATCATCATCATCATCATCATTATCATAATCTTCACCATTAACATCATATTCAACATCATCCCACAACCATCCATATTATCATAAACATATTTAGTATGGATTGTAATTTAAGACTAAATCATAATTTAGTATATATTTGAAGGAGAAATGTTAATCAGAACACTAGCAATACAAATCCTTTTATTTTTCTGTAAAATCATTCTTTTAAGCAATTTATTCAGGAGGAAATCGTGAGCATCAATGCGTTAACTACAGGGCCAGGTGCCTGGGAATTAAGGTCAAGATCCAGGCCCAGCCCTCTCATCTGCATTTCATAAATAAACTCATAAATAAACTTACAGATAAACTCCTCTATAATAAGCTCTAGGTAATTAAGACATTGATAGCTATCTTTTTATGTTGTAAATGACATGACACTCCTTGTGGGTCAGTTCGTGAACTCATCAATAATCAATAATCAGGGTTCATAGCTGTTAATAGATCAATATTGATAGATTTGGCCTTGGTATATAGTAATTGTAAAGAGTAGACCTCTTAATCTTGTTTATAATGTGTCCAATATATCTAGATGTTTACAAGTACAGATACTTCAATTGTGACAAACCAATTCATAATTGTTGGACGTGCTCATAATCAGATATGTATTTTCTATGTAAAGTAATGTCCTCTCATTAAAGCACTAAGTGTGTTAAGTATCTTAGTAAAACTCACCATCTCAGATGCAAATGGGTTAAAGGTTGATCCAATTTTGCTCCGATGACTGGTTACAATGTTATTTCTAAGGAGGCACTCACCAGGAAATATTGATTCTAGGAATCTACCTGTCTGTGTGCATGTAACTTAAATTTATGAACAGGGCATTGACAGTTTTTGCATTTCCCAGTAATCATAAGTGTATGATTTTATCTATTCTTAAATAGGGGTCACTTTAAATTAACAAACACAAACACCACTGCAGCAGGTGTGTGGACATCATTTTCATTCCTAAAAACTTGAAAATTACATACATGAGAACACACAAACTCCTAAAAATGTCATTTCCAAACATGTAATTAACAATAATCCACATATTACTGTAGAATAGGAAATGAATCTCGAGTGGTTTACTCTGCCAAACTTTTCCGAGTGGGGTCAGTTCCGTAGAATGAAAGTCGGATGTATTATTCCTGTCATTAGAATATAAACCGTCAATATTGGCTTTAAGGAATAAAATATCTCAGAAAAATCCAAAATCACAAATTCGATAAATCTGCACCTCAGATTAGTTTCCTATTCTACAGTATGTATGCTAGGAAACTATTTGAAATATTACGCATATGCACAATAAGTAGACACACTTTCATGGTAGTTGTCTGTCAATATTTTGATTTTTCTTTGAAAAAATCAAAGACTAACGTCCCAGATTTGCCCATTTTGGTCACCAAACTTAAAAATGCTGGCTCAAGGGCCTCTGCTACCTCTCCATCTTCTCTCTATCATAGCTTTTATGCAGAAAGCTCTTAAACACTCAAAAAACTTATCTCCGCCTAATTTTCCATGTAGTAAAGAGTATCATGTTTTGGCTGGTTGAAATCTGCTGTCATGTGCGTGGCCTGCAGATTAGTAGCAGCTAAACATTCCCCCTGGGCCCGTGGCGGCCGTGTCTGTCATCAGGTGGAGACTACCGCCTCCTCCTCCTAGATGTGTTTTATGGCTGGAGTGTGTGGCGATTGACTGGCTGAGAGAGAGGGGGCCTCAAGTGTTTAGCTGTCTGGACAGCCAGGATCCACCTCTTTCTTTAACCCTTCCAATGCTGAGGCTACTTACATCCAAAGCACAGGGACACACATTTCTTTGAAAACTATCTTAACAGTTAACCCTGTCATGTTGGTATTCATTGGAAAGCTTTCACTGAGTACTCTCAAATGAGTACCCATTTGCCAGGGTTCCAGTCATTTTTCAGGTTTTTTGCATCATTTTGTATTGGCCAAATCGGCCTCCAGCAGCCAAAGGGTTTATAAGTTTAGTACTGGTTATGTGGAGTCACATAACAAAGACCATTCCTCTCAATATTTTCCAAAATTTACCTATATTACTTTTAGTGTATCAGCAAGTCAGTGTGTCCATGTGGGGTGACATATCTTCAGATATTTTCTTAACCCTTTCATTTCTTAACCTATCCAAAAAGGATTTACATTTTTTCTTGATTCATCTGTGCGATCTTAAAGTACATGTATTTCAGTTTTGTCTTTTAGAAAAGTTACATTTATCCACCCTTGACCCTCCTTCAAATACTGTGTTACAATCATATCTGTCTGTTGTTTTGCTTTATTACTATTTCCATCAGTCTTATATTCATTCCACATGTGATATTTTCATGGGCAACTCTAGGCATGAATAGGTTAAAAAACAATGATCTCTTGAACTTTTGCTTAGTTGTAAGTGTGTATCAATACCTGGACTTATGACATTTGGGACTCTATCTGTTGACATGAATAATTAAATGTGAAAGTCCAGAAAATCCCAAAATACAAAAAGGCAGTCACAAGGCAATCTAAATTATCATATCAACAATCTTTTCAATTAAAATTCCAGCAATGCCCATTAGAATGAATATTTGCCGTCCCTTTTTTCAATCATGAACTTCTCATGCTGATGTATCCACATTATCTCGGACAGTTTTCCATTCAATCTGTCCACTCTCATTGCCACTGCCAGTTTGTGTGAGATTGTGGGGCTGTTGGGCCAGGCTTTATGGCTTAATTATAAATATTTGTCAGGCCCCAGCGGGCTGGCTTGGCCTTTGTGTGTGATGGTATGCCAGATTAGGCCTAGGATTAGTGTTTTCTATGGCTTTGTATCTGTGAGGCAGGCTCCAGTTTACACAGAGAGGGCATCTATGTTTTTAAAGTGGTTCTTGGAAGCAGGGCTCTAGGTGAATTTGCCGTCATCAACATCAACACAGCAATATTATAGACACATTTTAAGGTCTAAAAGTATCTTTTGAGACTAACATTGCAATTATGGTGTTCACTCAGCCGTTGGAAAACAACTACCATATTTTTGATCAAGGCAATTGTAATTGTTTGATTTCATCTCATATTTTGTAGAAAGAAACTTCTTATTTTTAAAGACCTTTTTAAAGTGAATAATTACTTCACCTTCTTAAGGGTCACTATAACACTGAATAAACTCATTTATAATTGAATTAATCACATGCCCATTTGCCTAACAATCCTGTAATTACTTCTTTGGTTAGTAATTTAAAATCAGGAGGAGAAGTTGCTTTGTATATAATGTGTTAACAAAGATTTGTGTAACGCTTACGGCAGTATCTCAGTAGAGTAAGGTCAGAGAGGTCATTCATGTGAAAGGGTGCAATTTTTGGTAATACCCATTTTCATGTATTTGTGCCACGTACCCCATTGCTGTAGCACATAAAATAGGGCAATAAAAGGGTGCTTAGATAAGCAAGCTTCTGGGGGTGTAAGGGGAGATGATTAGGGAGCTGGTGTGCAATATGCCTGATGCATTGTGGGTGATGGTCCCTGGACTGCATGACCCCTCCCCTCCCCCTCTCTCTCCCCTACCTTCCCTCTCTCTTTCATCACCTTGCCTTACCCCCCCCCCCCCATTACCCTTATAAGGCACTTGTTTTCAAAAAGGGGGAAGTGTGAGAATTTTTTAACCAAAATATAAGAAAAGTTTTTTTTACTATATTTACTGACAGTTTTCAAGCCCAATGAATTTCATAACACTGCCTCATGTGTTAACAATTAAACTGTTTTGCAAAATCAATTTAATAATATCACTTCCGAAATCAATTCATAGTAATCAGTTACCTGATGACATATCTAAAAGGAATTTCCTGGGAGCAGGGATCATGTGTAGAAGAAGTGTTGACAGGATAACAATGGTGAGTAAGAGGAGTCAGTTGAGGATGCTATTAGAGGTACGACATGCCTACTACTAAAACAACACTCACCTGTCTGGGGTTGATCATTAACCTGGGATGACAGGGGAGCACTTGATCCTGGCTTCAAGGGTCACTGTATGGAGGTATACAGGTGGCTCGGTACCAGGGCTCGGAGTCTGGGCAAAGGCATGTGTGTCTGACTCACATGTACATGGCCCATAGTTAGATCATTTAGGTTCTTAACCCTTATGCTGCTGGTGGCTAATTTCGCCAATACAAAATGATGAAAAACTGAAAAATGATTGAAACCATGGCACATTAAGGTACTCATCTGAGAGTACTCAGTGAGAGCTAATCAATGAATACCAACATGGCAGAGTTTAGATGGGTTTCAAAAATCTTTGCTTCCTTGTTCTTTGGACGAAAGTAGCCTCAGGAAGGGTTAAAACAAACAGCAGCTGT
This sequence comes from Maea johnstoni, assembly GCA_963942565.1. NCBI lineage: Eukaryota > Metazoa > Annelida > Polychaeta > Spionida > Magelonidae > Maea > Maea johnstoni. The sequence continues at coordinate 27,979,145 of OZ012689.1, read as the reverse complement.
TAGGCTTAATCTGTTAACATTATTGGGGATGGTTAGTTGTATTGTAAGGTTGTGATCAGTGGAGTATTGGCTCCTGATAAGGTGTCTTGTCTTCAGTGTTGCTCTCAACAAGAATGATTACTTCACAGCCCACTTGTGACAATGATGATGATGATTTGATTTGATTTGATTCGGTCAAGTAAGATGTGTATTACATAGCATTTGGCACACAAAAAATCATATATAAAGGTGACTAGATGCCCTCAGAGTGGGAAAGGCATGTGGGATAATTAGATGTTTGGTCCAGTTTGACATAGACCACTCCCTGCAGTTCTATAATGTACTGAAATCTTATGTTTATCTGTAATGCCACTTGTCTCTTCCTCTGGCTGAGAATGACACCCTCCCCCCCCCCCTTGTAAAATTGAGTGCCTGCACTTAAGTCCTGTACTGCCCATGAGAGAATGGATCCCTAATTGTCTCCACTGTGGTTCTGTACCTCCCTCCCTTTGGTGTTGTTCAGCTGAGTGCTGGTTGTGGTGTAGTAGACTAGTGCATACACACTCAGGCTTTCTGGCTGCTGGGTAACCTAGATAGGTGTTTTGTGTATGCGAGGAGGAGATGCCGAGATCCAAGGTGACGTGGTCGCCGATTCTAACACCTGTGTGTCCCTCCCTCTGTACGGACCGAGGCTGAATAAAACATGAGGTGCAGACAGTCTCACTGTGCTACAAAAGCCCCTTTCCATGGCCCTATACTGTGCTCAGGCAAATAGTGGGAGTCCCAGCCCGCCGTGTCACGCTCAGCGCCGAGGGTCAGAGGTCACGTGTCTTCTACGGTAAAGGTGCGTCACGAAAATCGCGAAGAGGAGCAGAGCTTTTTGTCAGGAACAAAAGCGAAGATAACAGATGATTGTGCTAGTGTTCTGTACTGGGAATCCAGCGCTTATATTCATCGTCTTGTTGGCTGGGTGGTTTATGATCTCAGCCAGGCAGCCGAACAGCATTATTCCAGGTGCTCACCCTGCTCACCTGGAAACAGCAAATCATAACATAATGGAGGTCAGCTTTTACTACCCCTCCCTTACTCTTAACCCTTACATACTCAGAATCTCCCCTCCCTTTACTACCCCTCCCTCACTCTTAACACATACTTGCTAAGAGCGCCCCCCCTCCCCCCTTTACCATCCCTCTCTCTACACTTAACGCATACTTACTCAGTGTCCCCCTTTAACTACCCCCCCCCCCCCCCCCCCACTCTCTTTACTACCTCCCTTACTCTTAACCCAAACATACCCAGATCCCCTCCTTTACTACCCCTACCTTACTTTTAACCCATACATACTCAGAGTCGTACCCCCACCCTCAGGAAAAAAAATGTCTTGAACTTTTCTAGAATATAAGCATAATTGTGGAAAAAACATATTTGAAGGGGAGTTGCTCATTAAGCTTTATAGGAAGACATTTATTCTTTGTATATTCATTGTAAAAGATACTAGGTCATGAATGTATAACCAAAAAAGTCATAAGTCACTATTTTAGGCTATATTAGGTGATGTTTGGGTTAACTCGATCATTTATCTTAAGAGTAGGTGACCAATAAGAATTGATGTGTGGTTCTGCGGTGTACTTTTGTAAATTTCTTCAAAATGACTCATACATTTCAAAAATATTTGAAAGATAGTTTTGTTGGTTGAGTTCTGATGAATATTTCTCCTTCAATGAACTCTTAAGCATGAATGGGTTAAAAATGAGATCAAGAACTTCAGACACTTACGGTGACAGGCGTCTACCAGTTTTTTTTCCTCACATTCATAGAAATTACTAAATGATCGCACCCTTAACACGATGAGGAAAGGAATACTGTTTAAGGCACCAACAGGTATTGTAAGGCTATGAGTTATTACCTGTTAACTGTCATGTTTAGCGCTCATGTATCTATACCAACAATCTCAACAAATATCACATAGCAATCATATATGTCAACAGCAATAGTAGAATTTTGTTAAAAAATAACAGTCTTCACTTAGGAGTTGCATGATATAAAGTAACATACAATACGCCTCATTGTTGCTAGAAGTCATTTAGTACAAATAATCAATTTTACTCATTCATCCTTACAATAATCCTAAAAACTTGATGTTACTTATCTGGTAAGAGCATCTTATGGAAAAAACACACTTAAGAATCAATGTTTATCCAAACTCAATGAACCACTTACCTTCAATTCATTTTAGAATGTATGCGTTTACTTGAGGTTATTTCAATTTCAGTATCCTATTAATAGGAAAGGCTAGCGAAATGCTTTATTTGAGGGATAGGCTAGGGAAATCCTGGTTTAATATTCTTATCATTATCTCCATTTAAAGTGGACAGTTTAATAAGGACCAAGCAATGGGAGTACTTGATCAATGGTAGAGCCCTGATTCAGTTTGAAGTATCATAAAAACTCAATAAAGCAAATTACCAACGTGTAGTCTTACTCACATGCTCCTCTACTTAAGGGACTCAAATGTTTGGAAAAAAGTTTGCATTATTCCCTTCTAGTGATTTCCTAAAGCATAATAACTTGTAGACAACAATAACCTGGGTTATTATGTCCCTGGCTGATTGAACTGCTGAACTTGTGTGTTGACGTCAATGAGATATCACTCTCAAGTGTTATTAACATAGCCGGCTTAGTATGGTTCAGTGGAAACAACATTGTACCAAACACTTCATAATGAAAATCCCCAGAACGATCATAGCCTTAATTGAACTGAGAGGGAGATGGGATTAGGGAAATGATGTGATCAACAAGTTCTGTTCAGAAGAACATCCCATTCCTTATATTGGTTGTTGGATTGATATGTTCGCCTCAGAGTTGTTGAATTTTTGTCCAGGACTTATTCTTTTTTTTGGGGGGGGGGGATCATTCTGTATGTTTGGGTCGTTTTAACACCTCTTGTATAAAAGTATAACTATAGAAAAGTGACTATTCTTATCTATAAAATCAACATTTTGAAACCCAAAGGGGAATGTCGAACCCCTTAAATTCCCTCTGTATTAGTAACAAGGTATGAGGCTCCTTCCCATGAAAATGACCCCTCCCAAATCCCACAGAATTCTGCCCAGGGGGTCCTGGCCAGGTAAGACTATCTAATTAGTCTTCCCCCTGTAGCTGAGTACCTGTGACCCTGTATGTAGCTGTCCTGTGTGATTTACGGCACTTGAGAAGTGCAGGATAAAAACACTCCCTTGAAGGTCAAGATCTGATCTTCCTACTCATCCCCTTTTCAGGGAAGAGCTCTGCTGCGTCAGCCAGCGCACCTGAAGATCCTTTATTCTCACCTGTTAATCCAGCTGCAATTGTATTCAAATGTGCTACCTGTATATAATGCGAGTTGGACATTCCAGCCACGCTCTCAGGATATCTAAAGGTAAATCCAGCATTGTGTACTACTTACTCATATCAAATCACAGTGGCAGGGATTTCATTTACTACAATTTTTCATATACATGGTACATGGCCATGGTTGGTTATTATAATAGCAGGAACATGAATATTTTGTAAATATGTTTTGTTTAATGGCACCTGTGTTGAAGTTGTAGTTGGATTTGTTTACCTTGCCTGTGTGGCTTTGATTTCAATCAGAGAAAGAGGGGTGGCTGGGTGTTGTACCAGTAGTGAAGCCAGGGGTAAGATTGAGTAATGGGGATTAGATGCCACGCTCACCTGTGCAGGTACTAACGAGGGGATACATAACACACCTACGGCAGCAGCAGCATCAGTACCGTAGCAGCACAGCCCCTGGCTATCATCCTCAATACTACTACCACTACATCACAGGCACAGCTGGTGTTACATGTATGATATGGAACAATCACAGCTATCTGTGCTTGTCTTTACAAGTAGGTGTCTCTGAAGTACATCTTAACAACATTTTATTTTAACCCTGTTATCCTCTGCTTGATTCAGATAGGATCCTGGACATCATTCTTGTTTTCTACTCAGAGTTGAGGCCAAGGATTGATAGAATCTCGTTTCTCACACAAAATTGATCTGACATTTCACCTGATGAAATTCCCTTAATTCAATTTAATTTGATCTGATTTTAGACACTGTTTGTGTGATTTGACTTTATATGGGGAACATCATAAAAATTGAGGCAACATTACTGACATGTGTGAAGGAAGAAACTGTAATCAGCACTCTCATTCAGATATTTCTTCCAATTCATCTTTCTAGATATTTGTCTGAATCCTACAGACAAGTTGGTAGAGGTAAAAACTCATTTTTCCAGTTCCAAAGTGTAGTTATTATTCATATGCTAGAAAACCTTTTAGTATGATTTGGTAATTAAATATAAATTTATTATAATTCGAAAGATAGTTGCTTGGATATAGTTAACATTTTCAAATACCTTTTTTAAAATTTAGACTCAAAACATAATACCAAATTGGCAGATTTTTTTTAAACTGCTGTTAATTAATGAGGCTTGAATAGCATAGCACATGATATATTATTACATGGCCACTCCTAATGAGGAATTTATAGTGTATTAGTTTCAATTGTTCTAGGAAGGTGACCAGCTGAGATTCAGGTGTGTCAGGTAAAATGTGACCTAGAAAGAAAACAGGGCAGTTGTAACACGGCCACCTGTGATTCTGACGCCTAAAAAGTGGTTGTCATGAGTAGATAGATGCTACATATCGGGGTCACACCGAACTGGAGCTTATGCTGGTACACGATCAGGGAACACCAATCTCATACAAGGCTAGAGAGAAGTTGGGGAAAAGATGGCCTTTTTTACCCAGTGAACATCTGATTGCTCTGAATGTATTTATGCTGAAATTCTGAGACGTGATAATCATCATGTCTATCTATGAAAATATGATCTAAGCTTCTTGCGCCCCCTGACCATGCAGGGTCACTGGATGGTCCAAAGGTTAATCTAAAGTATATATATATATATATATATATATATATATATATATATATATATATATATATATATATATATATATAGAGAGAGAGAGAGAGAGAGAGAGAGAGAGAGAGAGAGAGAGAGAGAGAGAGAGAGAGAGAGAGAGAGAGAGAGAGAGAGAGAGAGATGTTTTCTGGATATGCTGCCTTTCGTTCTAGTAATCCTGGCACCATGCATAAGGTCCATATATCCACTCTACTATGAAGTATAGTGATGAGCAATGACTCACCTGTTGAATGCACACCTGCATAGAGTATCCCCATCTTCTCCTGAAGCTACTTAACGAGCTGACACGGCATTGATTGATCACCCTCCCCACTGTTTTTCCTCCACCGGGTCAGGTCTGGATCTGTGGCATATGTGGGGTCTGTCACTGAACGCAACCCTTCAATGGTAATATGGTGGTATGTAGGGATGTATTACAGCTGTAGTTTATTCACCTAGGATGACTTCAATCAAGCTATTTCTTCTGCCTATAAGTGCTGAATGAATGTAATAATCTCCAGGTGGTATTAGTTCAAAGGCGAATTTACTTGGGAGGTGGTGTCAGATTGTTGAAATGAACAATATGTCTCATATGTTGTCAGATTGCCAAGACATAATGGAAATGTATGGATTAACTCTTGCAGTTGGTTGTCATTTCTCCTTCAAAACTTATTGATGCTATTATCATCGAAATAGAAAGAAAATGGTTGACCCCATTTTAACTAGGGATGTCATCGATAGTCGACAAATCGATAAATCAACATTTTCACTTTGTCAATTTAATCGAATCGAATGGTTGGGTATCGAATCGAAATAATCGATATTATGTACCCCAATAATGGCGTATGATTATTAATGAAAAATACACTTTTCCCAGACATTTTCCTGTTAAACCAATGCAAAGTGAAACTCTGACTAAATATTTAGGTATTTTCTATGGCTTTTTTAAAGGAAATTGGAAGGAATGGTGAGCTTTACTCAGGCATATGGCCAAGACACAGGGTATCCAACCAAAATAAAGGAATATCAATGACATATCTATGAATAATTGTGCCCTACGAGCACGTTACGGTGTATCGAATCGTATCGAATCGAATCGAAAAATATATCAATTAATCGAATCGATAAAATTTCATATCAATGACATCACTAATTTTAACCCATTAATGCTTTTTGCTTAAGAGTTCCTCTTGAAATTGACGTATGGTCACCTATCATACTTTTGACAATAATTTGAAAATTAGGAGTTCTTTTCCAAAATTATTTGAAGGAAAGTTGTCAGAATTGCTCTGAGTAAAATATCTCCCTCAGATATTTTTCTTCATAGGAAGAAATTTAGGCATGAATGAGTTGATGAGTTTCGGCGTGACTTTAGGTCTGAAACAGCTCTCCATGTCACCCTGGGTATCAGGTAAGCCTGGCGGGAGCTGCATCAAATATATTTGAAGGAAAGTTTTCAGATTTGTTTGGAGGAAGATTCCTCTTTCAAATATTTTCTTAATAGTAAGAACTTGAGGCATGAATTTGTTATGTTTTAGTTCTGAAACAGCTCTCTCCGGGTATCAGGGTATCAGGTCAGCCTGACGTGTTTACCCTTATGCTGGTGGTGACTAATTTGGCCGATAAAAAATGATGCAAAAAACCTAAGAAAAATGACTGAAAACATGGCAAATGGGTACTCATCTGAGAGCACTCAGCGAGAGCTATCTAATGAATACCAACATGACAGGGTTCAGATGTTTTTCAAAAATCTTTGCATCCTTGTGCTTGGGACGAAAGTAGCTTCAGCATTGGAAGGGTTAACTGGCAATCGCGGGAGCAGCAGCAGCAGCAGCAGCTAACTCAAGGAACCGAGGGCCATGTAGAGCTGTTTCAACTGTGCACACCTACAAGTGCCAACGCCACCGCCGCAACGGCACACATCCCGGAAAACCTACATGTGTGTCTGTGCGTCTCCAGGGTCCTCTCCAGGCACCGGAGCAGGAGAAAAAAGCCACTTGTGTTTTATGCACCACTGGGCATTTTGGTAGGGGAGGGCACGCTGATTCCTGTGTTGGTTTAGCGGTATTTGTGGGAGTGTGAAGTTTATTTGGGGTAGAAATAGGGTCAAGGAGTTATGATGTCATAAGGGATGCAGTTGCTAGGCTTTTAGGTCCAAGAACACTTTTCAACAGTAATTTTTGTTAAGAATTTGAATTTCTCACTTGAACCTTTTCAATTAACAAAATGCACTTTCAAATTGATAAAATGAAGAAATGAACAGTTTATGCAGTATTGTTCCTTTATACAAACATTTTTACATCGGTATATGTAAGTTCATACAACCTATATGCAACCAGTGAACTTGAACACTTTTGAAAGTTGAAGATTTTTGTAAGTTGAAAATCTTTGTAAGTTGAACTTGTGTCTCCCTAGCTCACCAAAGATTTGAATGAAAACTTGTATTTTGAGTGTATTTTGAGTCCTCTTCACCAAAGGAGTTGGATAGTCAGAGAGAAGAAAAGTAAATTTACTAGGGAAATGTATGGTTTTATGTGTTGAGACTGTCAGGGGTTAATGCCAAGAAAAAGGAAAGCTAACCCAGTGTATTTCAATCCTTCTCTATTAAGAGTTGAGGCTGACAATCAGAGGTTAGCTAAATACTAAGGGAAATGAAGACTAGCTTAACCCTTATGCTGCTGGTGGCTAATTTGGCCAGTAAAAAATGATGCAAAAACCTGAAAAATGACTGAAACCCTGGCATATGGGTACTCATCTGAGAGTACTCATCAAGAGCTATCCAATGAATACCAACATGACAGGGTTTCGACGGTTTTCAAAGATTTCTGCATCCCTGTGCTTTGGACGAAAGTAGCCTCAGCATTGGAAGGGTTAAACAGCACATTTCAACCCCAGAGTCTGTCCTATAGATTTTAGGCTGTCAAAAGTAAGATAAATACCAAGTAAAATGAAAGCGAGCTGGCTGTATTTGTGTAGTGGAGGAGTGGTACCTGCTGACGACTTTCACCTATAGTGTGTAAGCCAACAGGTATGACAGGGCTACACACACGCACACACCTTGACCACTTGACCACCGGTCACTCAGCGGCTATAATTAGATGGCGTTTGTAAGGTGAGGAACTGGTCAGTGTGAGTGATGGGATGAGATGCTATAGTCTACAGGTGTGATGAATAGAGAGATAGTTGTGGTCAGGCGGTCTGTATGGACTGAAGCAATATCTAAGGTATGTTGAGATACCCTTTGGAAATAGATGGTAGATTCACATACTTACATAGAGTTATAATTTTAGTTTTACAAATGGCAGATTTTTTCCCACGTTAGTTGTACGATTGGTTGCATTCTCTCGCCACTGTAGGGTCGTCCCTGATGGCCGTGTGGTCTAAGGTGTTGCCACTGTCTGCTATAAGCTGTCTGAGAGTCTCACCACTGCTAGGTTTCGTAATTCCAGGTAGGGCATGTGAGGAAGTTGCCAGTGACTTTGGGGTTGGGTATTCCACTTTCCTCCACCGCATACAACTGGCTAGTTACAATGCCTACATGGCAAAAAAACTGACAATAATCCAAATGCCAAAATTCCCTGTTTGGAGGCCCCATGCTTGGTAGCATATGTGAGTAGTAGTATTGATATATGTAGAGTAGTGAAACGACTGTGTGTGTGTGTGGGCCACACACCTAGTCTCTGGAGAGCTCTGCTGTAAACCACCTACCTGTGGCATCTTTATGTCCCGGCCAGCCCCACACCGCCACGGAGGTCACCAGTTATGGCCGCTAAGACAAAAACATCACAAACATGCAAAGATAGAAACTCTCCCTGGGCTCAGCACGCTGATCAGAGAGGGAGTGTTTATTATGACGAGGGGAAAATAAGCATTAGATTACAGTGTAAGCTGACATTAATTGGGATTTCAGGGGGTGGGGCAGTAGTCCCACAGGAGTTGTAGTAAGGACCCCATGTAGTTTGCACTAATAAGAATATTGTTGGCTTAAAAGTGTTTCAGTTCAGTAAACATATTTTAATGGTTAAAGAAAAATTTAAAAAGACTGTAAATTGCAATTCAATAAAATATTGAGAATTTTTCAAAAATGAATATTTTAGGTTATTAATTGATTCAAATTATACATTTGAATTCAAATTATACAAAACATTCCAATATTAGCTGGTAGAGATTGAATTCTACACCTTATAGTTTTCCTAATTGGAAATCCCTACATATCTGAATTCATTATCAGGTTTATAATTATTAAATCGTTCAATTTTGACTAACTGCACCTTTAATTTTACTAAATTGATTGTCTGTATCATTTTTTAATCAATTTCAATTATCAACATCAATTTTGTGACATCTGCCAAACTTTACTTACTCTTGCAGTATCTGTATCTATCTGATTTAATCTTCAACCTCAGTTTTGAGGGTACCATTTTTCTCTCTATGATAAGAGTAAAACTACTAAGTAAATATATCACTTTCAAGTGCAACACCTAGATGTGTGGCTTTCAGGTATAAAAAGGTGAGTCCCCGTCGGTGCCCTGCTATAAAGCACAGGTACCACACACAGACCACGTAACTCAACCCTCCTGAAGATACTATCTACAATACTGCTGAGACAAAATCAGGTGTGACAAACCTTTTTACATTAAGTCTGTGCTTGTCTGCTTTGGGCAGGTCAGACAGAACTTGGGTACAATAGGAGATTTGCTATTGTTCAAATTCATGATATATAGGTATATCATGATTATGATTGGCTAAAGATACAATATTCATATTCAAAATAGGTTTTTCTGATGAAAAACATAAAGAGATAGTACAGTTAGTGTCAAAGATAAGGATAACATAACAGGAGATAGTCAAGGCTAGGAATGCTGGGACAAGTTGTAGCTTTAACCCCATATAAACCATGTGCCATCCGTATTTCCTTTTCATATCTACCACTATGTTATGAATTTTAGAATAGAAATTTTAGCAAATTGTATTTTATATTTTAGTGATTCGGTTGTCTAGGTCTGAATTGTAGAAAGATTTCAAAAACTTCCCTATGAAAATGTTTATGTAATAGCTCTCTTCATTAGCAAATTGAGAAATTTACCCTTGATCAATACTTTTCATGATTTACTTTGCTGGATTATGTAGATATCAAATCTTTATGTTATGAGTGTTGAAGATCCTGTTGAAATTCCTGTCAAATTCTTCACTTATCTTTTTCCCCTTCTCCTTATCTTATTCTAGAAGCTGCAGTGATGTTTCTATTTATTTTCATGATAAATCTGAACCTAGTTGTGTTTGGTGATGACTGTGATGCTGTTGTGTTATTTGTTTACAGAAGAAAACACACCTGTACCACACCTGTAATAATGAGTGTAGACCTTAGTCTTTACCTGTCTGAATTAGTCCCATAAAAAGTCCCTTTAGCAAGAGTTAATGTCGTCTTGATGGCCATGTAGATAATCATTTCTTAATGAGTTTTCATGACACCTTTCAACACAGATATTGTTAGTAATCTATCCCTGCAGCTGATAGTTATGGCTTGTTACACTTTGTTCAGAAACCTGTGATTTCGCCACTGTTATCCAGGGAAAAAACCAACACACCTGTTTTTCTTTATTTGCTTCTCTATGTCAAATACCAACTGTGCTTACAAATTACACACATTGGACCAATTTTCATGGATCCAATTTGTAAAGTGGTCTATTTAGCATAACTTTTATTCGGGTATCTTTGTAAGCAGTATTTATGCGCCTGTTTTTCTTGACCCATTTACAGCTGGGCTGGGGTTCCCCAGACACGATCATTATGTCAGGGCAACCCCGGTAGATTGAGGCAGGGTTCTGGCCTGGCAGTGCCCTGAAATGATATGTTATTGCAGTAACCTATACACAATGACTTGCTCTCTCACACATAGGGTAAACAAGGGATATATCTTAACACCTTGCTTATTATCTCTGTAGGTAAGGGAAAGACCTAGTTTAGAAATGTTCATGCAATAAATGTGTGATAACCATTGGTTTTGATGCCTTTTAATTGTAATAATTCCTTGCAACTAGCTTTTTAAAGAACAAAGGACTTTTTTGTGGTTATTTTTCAAAGGTCATTTGAGTACATGTTAAAGTCTTTCAACCACAAACTTTCAACTGAATTTATATAATTGTAGTCAGGGGTGGTTTAAGTTTTACTTAATGCATTCATGCCTTTCCCACCCAGGAATGCCCCTTACTGTTATTGGTTATATTTTTTTGACCAGTGAACCTTTAGGAAAACATGTGAAGGCAAAATGTCCTCCAAAACACCAAGAATAATTCCCCACTAAATATTTTGTGTACTTAAATTAATTCTTGTTACTAATGGGTCATCTTAAAATTATCATAGATCCAGACAGTACTCGTTAAGCAGATCTTCAGTCATGAATGGGTTGTATTGACTTTACTGGAGAAGAGGTGGGTAATGTATAAAAGAGAACAGCAGGAACGTCAAGTACACAATTAGTAAACATACAAGAAGTGTGCTTACTCTAGCGTCACTCTGTAATTGCATTAAACTCTATGTAAAAAATGAAAATTCCAATCATCCTAACAACACTTTTTATTTACCTAGGATTTCCATATTTTTTGCCATAATCCTCTCAAAATACCAGGGAAATGTGTTGATAATGTAGCCATTGAACAAATTCATCTCATTTTTTTTTTAAAGCAAAATCATGGTGATCCTCTCGAGATGGTTGCGAACTGTCTGAATGACTTTGGTTAAGATTGAGTACACCCAGTGGTAGTTATACTTATCAAGTACACTATCACTGAGCGCTGAACCATAGCAAATGAGTTCACTCACCCTCCTACATTGCTAACTTTTTAACCAGTCAGGATTTCGCAAGGCTAAGTTGAAATGATACATCTCAATATAGAGAATGTATCGTTACATTCAAGTTTTTTTGGTATCTGGGTTGTCTACTCTGAGACTGGGACTTAAAGCCAAGACTTGTCCAGCCTGTCTTTTGGCCAGGAAGACTTTCATGAAATCCTCCTTTTAGACAGGCAGAAATTCCTAAAAAGAATTTTCAATTTTTACTTTTGGCCATTGTAATGCTACAAGGGACTATTGAAAAATGAAAGCAAAATATTCAAAGGAGGGTCTAGGGTTATTCAGTGCATAAATATGCAAAGTATGCAAATGAGAATTCAGTTATGGTTGAGCCCTGATCATTATCTCTACTTGAAATATTCTTTCAAAAGATGTGCTTTTTTATTCAAAAAATATCATCAAAATAGCTGATCCATATTGTGGGGAGCTGTAGATGAATGGTTTAAAAGAGACTTAATCTTTATGCCGATTTGAGAAAAAATGCACTTATTACTTAGAGGTAGATTAGAAAAAAACATGCACATAATATATAGACTGATTTGAAAAAGTTGTGGGTATAGTATTTAGAGACCGATTTGGGAAATTTGCGCATTATATTGATAAGTGTTATAGTCATTGCTATTCTTGAGTATTTTACTTAAAAAATGGTGGACTAGTATATTGTATATACAATGCTTGTAGCAGAAAAACTTCTTGTTACCCCTGTTGAGGAGGGTAGAAGATCAGAATAACCACAGCACCTTACAATCTCAGTTGACTGCCTCCAATTTACCCAACAAACCGAGCACTGGTGGAGTCATATTTCACCATGCTGCACCAAGGGCCCTATTTCTTCCCTTGAATCCTATGCCTCAGTCTGATCCTACACATTGTGAGTTCCCTATTGTTTCAGTCATCTAGAAAACACAACTTCCTACGACAAAAACTAACTCCCAAGAACTAAGAACCGCTGGCCCTCCTCTTGAGTTGACATGGACCCCAAAGTTACACGATCCCCTGCTTCTCCACAGAGGCTGCTGGGAGACTGGCAAGACACCCACTGGTTGCCATGGTAACATGCTGTGCTGGTTGCCAGAAGTCCTAGCTTGAAGTGCCAAGTTTTGCCGAAGATGTCTCATTACGTTTGAAGCCATCTGGCAACGAGCATACCCACTTAGCGCATCCGTCGCTCTTGATCAAGTTTTCTGGGGGAAAAACAGGGAAAACGTAGCGGTTTCTTGTTCTCCATCACAGACTCACTACCGTGGATACGTGTACTTCATACAGGATGTGCAACATATGGATTATTCACTAATTACAAGGATTAATCTAGGATACGCTCAGGATCTGGGATTTACCGTCCCAGGCTGCTCTTAAAGGCAAGTGGTGCAGCTAACAAGCTACTTCCTGTGCCGTGGCGCATGGGAGGATGTTAAGGCAGGGTTTAAGAAACGAGGAGTTGCATGGTGTTCTTGTAATGTCTTTAATGTGACGAAGGATTTGTTATAAGCTGAAGTATACATTAAACCTTCTTTTGAGCAAAAACCTTGTGGAGGATTTATTGAGGCCCTAAAGCTTTCTCTCACAACCCTACAGTGGATGTTACGGGCCTATCAAGTTGTGGTTGGTGTTCTCAGTATGTTGAATTGTTGACCATACTATGAGTGCTGAAATTAATGCAGCCATTCTATCACAACATTGTAGAATAGTATGCACTAGTGCACTGGCATCATTTCTGATCTTGGTGATTATGCTATTTGCTATATTATACTAAGCCAAATTAGAGTTGATCCATCTCTACTATTAAAAGAAACCAATTATAGGCTATGTGCACTTGACTCGGTGCTCTGTTATAAGCATAATTATGCTTATGTTATTAAAACCTCATTGTTGTGAGCATTTTAGTCACTAAATGGGTACAGAGATTCTTATTGCAGTGAGTTGACTTTGCATTGAAATTGCGAAACGTTTTTTTGCTGGCACTAGTAATGGATGCTCATAAATTTTGTGTGAAGTTTGGTTATTTTCACTTGGTTTCTACTCTCTACGAGCATCATAAATATTGTTGTGATGTTTCAGCCTGGAATATAGAGACGTAGTTCAGAATAGGGTTTTGGATGACAAAGACAATTTAGGTGCGACATAAGCAACAAGTTGACAAGTATATGCAATAAGCGTTGAGTGCAAGAGGATAGTTTGGCAACATTGGGTACACAACAGTTGCGTACATTCCTCAGCCATGTCAGTTACACATGATGACAATTCCAGAAGTGGCAGATATATTACTAGTTGTCCCCCTTCTATGTGTGTCCCATCCTCTGACCTCCGAACTCTGACCTCTGGTGACCTCTGACCTGGGACACAGCTGGCTCCATCCACAGTAGCCTTGGTAACACTGGTGACATCTGCAGCCACATCACTAAAATATGGTGACAGAAAATTAACAAGGAAATTATTATTTATTAAAAGATATGTAACATGTGGTTTTGATTGCTTAATTTCTTTTGTCTTGGTCCAGATTGTTTTTATGGACTGTCCACATCTTGAAGGGGGTGTGCATTATTGGCCAGACTGGTCTTCAATTTTAGTACTTCCAATCCCTCAATCCTTGGTGGTATATCATCAATGAAGACTATCCTCAATATGGCCTGTTTCACTGTGAGTAGTGTATGTGTGGGAGGGATGAGTATGTACAGATTGGAAAGAAGCCATTTTTTTCCTTCAGGATAAGTGACTATGTGTGAAGATGCTCTGGGATAGCATCCCTAGTGTCTCATACTTGATAGTCAGAGCTGAGTCAATACACAGAAATGTGCTAGTTTTTCTATTGCCAAAAGTCAATGGGAACTAAATCATGCTTTTGCACGTTCCCTCTTAAAAAGAAGTCACTTCATCATGTGCTGGTTAGTTACAGGTACAGGGATTTTTGCTTTGAACAAGGAAACATTACCTGGCAGTATTAACTTAACATTTTTGTTTTACAATATGCTTATTTGCGGATCAAGATTTCCTTTCCTGGTTGATTCAAAAGTGAAATGATATTTTGTTGTCCTTTTCTTAGATTTGATCACCTGGGTTTTCTTCTTTTCCAGATAGGATCATGGCTAATGAATTTCATTTCTCTGCAAAAGTCAATTCTTAACAAAAACATGAAGTTGTTTTTTCATCTTTTCCAGGCTGGATTATATGGCTTAGTCAATTGTACTTAATGATAATCTTCTAAATCAACTTCAAAACACAATTTGGATGATCTTATTCCTTCTTTTTTCTGACTGGATTATGATTTACTTAATTGTACTTATGTAATAATCCTAGAAGTCAACTTCAAAACAAAAAAGAGATGTTGTGCTTTCTTCCTTTCCAGAATGGATAATGGTTTAGTTTATAACGCTTATGTAATTGCCTAAAAGCTAATTAACTTCAAAGCAAGATTGTAATGTTGTTTTTGCTCTTTTTCAGATTGGACCATGGTTTAGTACGCTATGTTCCTGACATAACATACCTCTGACAATGTCTAAGTTTAAGACAGCTCTGAACCTGGCCACGTCGGTAGTGGGCACGCTGTTGCTCTTCTACATCACGGGAGCCTCAGGCATTCAGGATAAGCCGGCGGATTACAGGATCACTTCATTTAATGGTGAGTACTCCTACGAATATAATTTTCACATTTCAGCTTGCCTTCATCGTGCTCATGTGCTGGTTAGAAGGTACAGGGATTTTTGCTTTGAACAAGGAAACATTACCTGGCAGTTTTAACTCAACATTTTTATTTGTTTCTATTTATATATATAAATATATATATATATATATATATATATATATATATATATATATATATATATATATATATATATATATATATATATATATATATATATATATATATATATACATATATATATAAATTAGTGAAATTTGTAATTAAGGCGGTCTTATATGCGCAATGACTTGAACCATGTATATATATATAATGAGGTTTAGGGGGTGTAGTCCTACAAGGGGTGGCAGAGTCAGCAGAAATGCTAGCTGTTTAAAGGTGGCCGGTCTGTGATTAATAAGCACCTTGTGTAATAGGAGGTGAGGAGCAGTGGGGGGTCCTGTCTACCCTCCAGTAAATTCACACATCATTTCTTAAACCTTTTCACTTGCGATACCAAAAGGTCTAACAATTTTGGTTGTATCTGTCTGATTCAAACATCTTAAGGAAAATATTTCAAGGAGAAATATTAAGCTGATCCTAATCTACAAGTCTCCTTCAGATATTTTATGAATTCATGCTTTATTCCCAAGATATTTTCAAAAGTATCAGAGATTCAGACGACACTTTTCCAGAGGCGCGTGAATGGGATGATTAATTACCCATCATGCTCAGAACGCCATGGTGGTCTGATGCAAATGCAAATATCTCTTAAAAACTATTACACCTTTCAAGAAATCCTTGAATGAAGTTGTTTTTCATCATCCAAGTCAAGAAACAATATGCCCACAAGTATTTGGGAAGTATTTTCATTTTTTTATTTAATTAATTTTTCAAAGTTTTTCACAGTTGTCAGATCACTTAGGCACTAGGTTATCCTATAATTGCTCAGATTTCTCATCATAGATTAGAAGTTTTGTCTTAATCTGTGATACTTTTGAAAGGACTTAGGAATAAAGCAATTATATTCAAATATATTTAACAGATTAAGGCTTTTCTTTTAGTACTGATTGGCATTTCTCTTTATATATTTCTCTCTATAAAGAACGTTAAAGAGAAAAATATTACAAAATAGTCAGGTCTAGAGTTTAGAATGGGTTAATAAACTCAATATGCATGGGATGGACTTCTTTCAGAAAAAAGTGCCTATAAGTCCACAAGGAAAGCTCTATGTAAACAAGGCTATCTCAGTCCGCATGACACGATCATACGTCTCCTTTAACAGCTCTTAATAATTGAACTGACGAGGATGTTGCCCCTCCCGTCAAACTTTTGAGCATCCCTCTGTTATTTTGACCTCCTGTATCAGTTAGATTTCTGATAAAGGCGCTGCTTTGTTGAGTTAGGTAACGTCATCCCAGGCATCCGTATTCCCCTTATTCAGGACCTGAGACTACTAATTGGTTTTAAAAAGGATACTTTGTTCCATCAATACATGCTCCCTGTAATGGTCTGTATGCTTCGCCTTTATGTTTTGCGGCTTTCCGCTGAGGCTGACATAAGAGATCTTGCCTGCATTCCCAGGCCTATTGCGTTTGATTGAGAAAAAAAATTGTTTCTCTTGGCATAAATAGGAGAGCGGTTCTGCAAATATTTAAAGGTTGCACTGGGTGACTTAGATATCAAAGATTGAATGTCTGCCATATGGCTCTCTAGTATCCTGACCTTTAAATACACTAACTAGTGCTTTTTGAATATGGCTTTTTAATGTTTGTTTTTACCCTAATAGTATCTGTATTATGTGTAGTACAGCAACTTATTTATTTTCAATGAAGTATTAGAATATACTTGTATTTCTGAAGTCTTAATAGATAAACGAAATTGATTAGGTCAAAACAGGTAGGATATGATTTTTCAGTTATGAGGGAATTCCTTTCCGTTGTTTTCGGTCAAAATTCATCATGTCCATCAAAGTCTCTTTGAAATGTATGCAGTTTGTCTGAACTTCTTTAAGCCCAATCCATTCATTTATGTTGAGTTAGAAGCTTCACATTTCCCATAGGTTTGGGGAAAAGGGACGAAATTTCCACATGGCTTGGCCTGTGTTGGAAAATGATGAATTTGTCTTAAAATTGATCATTTGCAAGTGACAAAATGATGTATTCACTCATTTGGCTGACTTGTTATTTCTGTGTTGCTGTGTTGAGTGGTAACTGGCAGCGTAGAAAGCGAGGGTTTGGGTGAGTGTGTAATTACGGCGGCCGAGAACAATGGTTTAGGAAGAAGGGGCAAGAGCTGAGATGGGAGGGGCCGCACCGCCCCCCTGGCCATGAAAACACATGGCCGCAGCACACACTCTTTGTTCATGATATATCACCACGTCTAACGCCACCAAACTTATCTACATGTTCATCTGGGCTTTAAAACCCACAACTACCTCATGCACTTATGTTTGCTTCCTCAGACGCGCGATTCTTAATATTTATGTTACAGGCATCGGGACTCGCCCATGTAATCTGTTTCTTTAATGAATAGAGCAGTCTGGCACGCTTGTGCGATGCAAATTTATAGTCACACTGAGACAATTTCAAAAAGTTTTTTCATGTGGTTTTTCTCTATGTAGAATTTTCTGTCTATGCTTCTTATAGAAAAGTTCCTGAATAAATCATTATAATTCCAACCTTCTCAAGAGCTTCTTCAAGAATACTTCAGGCATATCGCATGCAGTTATCATTTTACAAGAGATGGAAATAGATAAAGATTGAAGTAAAATAAGGCTGATCTTGTATGATACAAGCGCGGCGCATACCCATTTCCGTTTTAAAAAGCATCACAAGCAGAAATCTATAAATCACAATAGAATTTCGTGCACATAAGGCATTGAAGTGTTTTATAGAAAATTAGTCTGAAGGATTCACTTTTTCATGAATCTGTGAAATATTTGCTATGATTCAAAATATTTACAATTTCTGACATGCAGGCACTGCTGGAATTGTAGGAGGAAGCTTATAAAAATATCTTACATGCAAATAGCTGTTACTATCAGTGTTTATTAAAGGACAATTCCACCATGTATAAAACAGAGGCCCAAATAGTTTCTTATGGTATTCTCTACTTAAACCCAAGTTCCCACCAGTGCCAACCTTCATACAAGAAGTATATTGCTGTTTAAACACCTCCCAATAGACACACAATAGAAGCACTGGGGGCGGCCATTTTAGCCTGTTAATAGCCTCTAAGCAGGCTGTTGGTGCAACTATTATAAATAATTAGTCATTAGCTGTAAGGTGAATGCTAATGACGTAGTTGCTCTGTTTTATACATGGTGGAATTGTCCTTTAAACCAGTACCCCTGTATCCTACAGTCATAGGGCACCCCCTATGGCTGAGACATCTAATGTTTAGTTCATCTGCCTTTGGTATCATCTGATTGGTGTGCACCGCTGCAGGGGCCTGTCTTGATGGCCATGTGGTCTAAGCAAAGGTGTATGAGAGTCTTTATCAACCTTTGGTCCAAGGTATTGCCATTGACTGCAAGCTGTCTCTCATCACTGCCTAGATTCAGATCCCAGTTGGAGCATGTGAGAAAGTTGCCAGTGACTTGGGGTTAAGCGGTGATTTTCACTAGGTACTATGGTTTCCTCCATCACGAAATACAACTGGCCAGTCATGACTGAGCAGCAATATGGCAGAAAAAGTGATGATAATCTAAATTCCAAATGCACCACTGCACAAGGTCTTCCTACCGTTGCATACATGTCTTAACACTTTTTTGGTGAGTTAGGTTTTGTGTTCACTAGAATATACTACAGGTTTGGGTGAAAAGGATGAGTGACACAATTAACTTTCAATATACTTATGATAACCTGCACATACACTGAGGCCAGGAAAGAGTGAGAATCAGTTGGCGTTGTCATAGTGCATATTGTAGTGCTGTCTCCCTAAGGATAATATCCTTATGCTAGTAAGGATGCAAGATTTGTGGCATAACTTTTCAATATATTAATGATAAACTGCGCATACATGGCCAGGAAAGATTGAGGATGATTTGGCAGTGTCAGAGAGCATGGTGTAGTGCTGTCTCCCTGATTGTTCCAGCAGACAGGGCCGGGTAGGAGGAGGAGGAGGATGGTATGTAAACACACGCTTGCAGCAGGAGGCCGTGTTAGTTAACCTTATGCTAACACTAACATACTGCTAATTCTACTGCAAGCAGCCTTGACCTTGTCTGACCTTGACCATACATCATGGGCTTCTTCATTGACTTGCAAGTAAAACCTCACCTCCTAAGAGGCTCACACCTCCCTTCTTGAGTTCGCTACTGAAAAGAAGATCTGTTGTGAATTCTTAATGAAGTGTGGAGTTATGAGTTATCAGGAAACTTGCTCTCTCTAAAAGGCAACCGAAGGGACCCTAAGAGATGATCAATTGGAAAGAGAATCATCACCATAGCACTATAATTGAATCAAATGTATTGCCCTTTTCCTTGGGGGAGTTCTCAATGAGTTTCTTTTCAAATTCTGAAGTTAAAATTAAGATTTTTATCTTACCAGGAATTTACAAGACAATTCTTTGTTCTTCTGTAGTAGATTTTAGACAAAGATTACACCAGTGCTACACCTCTTTCTTTCATCTATTCTATTTTCAAATTGATAAGGCTGACAGAATGAATCTTTCATAAAATAGATAATATGAGATCTTAGATTAAACATGTTGATAAATCTTAGGTCTTGACAGGGCTCAGTGTTGATTTAAGCGGAATTTGACATTTCACACCTAATATATGTACACATTTCTAGCGATTTTTTTTATTGAATTATTTGTTGAAGGCAGGAAGAGGGTGAGTGAGCTACATTGATAAAGTACCTGATCCATCATTGTCAATGCCTCAACTGCCTTATTGTCCCCTTTCCATGATTATAGCAAAAACTACACTCACACACCGATCGTATGACCCCTTGAAAGTGACGAAAAAGATGGTTTTTGACGTGATGAATGTTTGTGGTGTTGTTGTGTTATTTGTGTGTGAGAGAAGAGGGCGAGACTCGGGGCTGGGAGGTGACTCTGTGTCAGCGTGTCGGGGGCTGTTGAAAGGGCAAATGAGTGTAGGGAGGTGTGATGAACCGCTAAATGGCCTTGAATGACGCGCTACTGTTCATAAGACATAGATCATAGACCCCACCAGGACGCTCTATGGTGGGGAGAAAATAGTATTCCGTTATGATGGAGTGTTACAACATCTGATTCCATATGCCGTTTACCTATTCAAAATGTGTGGATCTTAGCTCCCATTAAAAAATAGTATCCAGGTATGACGGATTATTACATATTCTTATACCATATGACGTGCACCTATTCATAACGTGTGGATGGTGCACCACAGTGGGCAAAAATAGTACCCACTTATAATGGATTACTACAAATCCTTATACATGTTAGCTCCTACTTGGGTGTAGTGGGTAAAACATAAACCTGGTTATGATGGATTATTACAAATCCTTATACCATACTTTGTGTAGCTTTTCAAAATGCATGGATCTTAGTTCCAGTTGTGGTTGATCTCCTACAGATACCAATATATGCTTTGTATATTTATTCTGAAAATAAAGATCATTATGTAACCCATTAAATATGCTATAGTAGGTGTCCCCCCCTAACCTCTGATCACATAACATGTCATCAAGGGTTTAGTGTAGCAGTGATTTGATAGGCTAGATTGAATGGCTTCAAGAGTCATTAGTCCACACATTGGCTCATTGCCTCAAGTGTCAGGGCCATTCATTGCATTTAACTATAGGGCCCCAAAATGAACCC
Organism: Maea johnstoni; assembly: GCA_963942565.1. Lineage (NCBI taxonomy): Eukaryota > Metazoa > Annelida > Polychaeta > Spionida > Magelonidae > Maea > Maea johnstoni. Next base: position 27,957,933 of record OZ012689.1, on the reverse strand, counting down.
TTCTACAATGTATATAATAGCTTCACAGCTCTCCAGATCCATGGTGAAAAGTTGAAGACCAGTACAGTATGAGATTTGAGGATTTACCCTCCCTTTATAAAAGGTAGAATTGGAAACTACAGAAAAAGAGAAATGAATATGGCCATGTTGTAACTTCATCTCAAAAATTCAGCCGGTGGTCTCCAAGTTGATGGAAACTTGTCAATATCCTATGTTCCTACACTGAGGAATCTTTTCAGTGAGATAGAGTTGCAAGAGTGAAAAGGGGTTGAAGATTCTTTGTGGCCAGTATTGTGCATTGACTGGTATCAAAAAGGATTAGCACCCTCCTAAAGCATCTCTATGATAATGTGAGGGCAGTGGGTATCGGTAGATCAGTTATTTGGGGTCTTAACGCATTTTCAATTGAATTGCACACACAATCTGACAATCTTTAAGATTACTCATCAAATGCAGTACTACAAAAGATTTCTGTTTAACCTAACAGGAGAAATAACTTACATTTAAAAAGTGCAAATTTCATCAGAATGTTGATTGAAAGTTTTGTCAAATAAACATGAATTGGAATACATGTATTAACATAAATACATTGGAATTAGACTTCAAACTTGATAGGTTTTATTCAAAAGTTTTAGTTTAAAAACCAGGCCTAAAATATACTTGCGAAATATTAGTTTTAGATATGTTCAAAGCCTTCTCAAAGGCATTGTCAGTCTGCAAAATATTTTAATCATCTAACTGGTTCATTTAGATTCATCGTAGCCAGTCCTTAATCAGTGATCCAGAAAGCCTGAAAGATACAAGTTTGTCTGGTGCCTGTCTCTGCAATTTTAGTGTCTTGTCTCCTTGCCATATGTTTGTAAAAAAAATGTCTGGAAAAATCTTGCATACTGATATCCCCTGAGCCAACCCTAGGTCTTCTTCATTGGTGCCAGTGCAGGGTTCCATAACCATCAAATACACCATAGGTATCCATGTTCTGGGATGTTGACAATCATGAGGTGCCCTGGATGCTGTATATGTCATGCTTGTGTTGCTGGATGTATTGTGGGCTGGCCGTGTATTGACAGTTTCTTAGCGTTCCCAGTGAGGAGATGGTCTGTGGTGAGATAGACTAACGAGCGCGCCATTAGTGGGAGGATTAACGGGCTGGGTCGGGGAGATCTGGGAATAGGTTTTTAATGGACACCATCTGCCCCATGGTGCCATGGCTATGGACGGACATCTCCAAAAACTCCTGATTTACATCACTTGTCTAGTCTCCTATGCTGATACCACAACTTTTCCTACTCGGGTTACTTAGGGAGATTGAGGGGTCAGAAACATGGTTAGGTTTAACCGATGACCAGTTATTAAAGACTAACCATGCTTTATGCCTTGTAGGTATATATTTTGGTCATTCATCCTCTGGGATTTGGAGGGATCAGCAACAGTGATGTCAAGTTAGCAAAGTCTAGTGATGCTGGTAGATATTGTACTGTGATGCTTTGTGTATTTTGGTTTTTCATCCTCAAGTTTCCTAGGGATTGTAGAGTGTCAGAAATGTTCACAGTTATTTAATGCTTTGGGGGTATTTTGGTGAAACAGTATTGGGGGGGGATTTTTGAGGTGTTAGAGACACTGTTGAGTTTTAACTGATCACCACATATCAAAGGCTATCAATGCTTCAATTTGGTGCTGTGTATTTAGTATTGCATTATAGTAGGAGTCCTGTCTGTATTAAATAGGCCAACACGGTTTTGCTACAAGCTGAGTTTTACCCAGGCCTTATACACCTACCTGATACTTTGTCTTTCTCAGTTTTAATGAATGAGTAAACTCTTTCCAAAGTTCATAGCACCACACTGTACACTTCTCAGCATACATGCCTGCTTCTCTGGAATATCTCTAGATAACATACCTCAAGGCAGGGCAGGTGAGGTCAGTTGGTACATGGGTCTTTGATTTCAGTGTAAATGTGAGATTTCAGGATTTAGATACCTAGCATTTAAGAGGATTCTTTTAGAGGCTTACTGGCACTTCCTCCTCTTCAAACTGAAAAGTTCATTTAGGGTGAGAGCTTCACACAACCTAAGCGCATGATTGCAACTTGAAAATAATTAAATCTTTAGAGACTGATTTCACAGTAATGACATTACATTTCAGTGTCTCTGATATTACTGGTTATTATAATAATTATTATTATTATCATTATCATTATTATTATTAGTGGTAGTAGTATTAGTAGTATTAGTAGTATTAGAAGTAGTAGTAGTAGTAGTAGTAGTAGTAGTAGTAGTAGTAGTAGTAGTAGTCAAAAATCAGATCATTTTTTAATGGTGGTTTTCATTTATTAGGTTCGCCTGAAGTACTCTAACACACCCCCTTTAATACACACCTAATCTAAATATCCCATGTCCTGGCCGTAGCAGGTGCCTATTCCCAGAACATAGAAGTCTGCTATATCACTTATAAACTGTGAGCATCAGTACTCACACCCCTTTGCGTCAGACTCTCTAAAAGCATTAAGGGGCCAGCTTAATTAAAGCCTATCACTGGCATCAGAGATGGCTGGGAGTGTTAGATAATTGAGTCTAATTGATGGAGTCATGTGTTTGTTGGTGTACCTAATTACCCAGGCCTCCCCTTTAAGTAAAATTGTTATTCTTCCCAAATTGTGTGATTTTAAGATAGCTTTGGGAGATATCTTGTTTTATGGTAATGTTGAATTACTGTATACTGTGTTAATATTGCGGCAGTTTGATCAATGTGTACAATTATTAAACTGTGCACTACTATTTGTGCATATAATCCCGATGCTAGTATCATACAATAACCTGACATGATATCTTGCCATTCAATTCCTGTACACCAAGATTAACATGGCATACATTATGTTTTTCCTTAGGAGGGACCTATTATAGTTTCCTTTTTGGTTTTCCTGTTGGTGTATATTTTCAACTGAATGGGGTATATTCATGAAACCCTGCATTGGATAAGGTTGCTTGCAAGTGTAAATTTAGTTTCTTACTCCTTTCATGATAAGCATTCATCTAGGTGGCAATATGTCTGATGCTTAAGTTTGAAAAAAAGAAGTGTTTATTCCAACTGCAAATCCCTCACTTGTCCTGCCTATTCTGACCAGCAGTAAGCCGGCACTGACAGCTGCCTCTCGGGATCCTCATCAAGCTCCCTATAGAGCATAGGTCAAGTGGTCAAGTCTGACCAGTGGCCTTTTAATTGCCCCTGTGGTCACTCTTGACCAATCTGTTGAGGATGACCAGTGCCTAGGGACAGAGTTGTCTGATCTTCTAGGGCTTGATGGGCAGCACACGCATCTAAGACCTAGGGGCCAGTGCTTCTGTCTTAATACAGATAGCGGCAGTCTCAAGTGCCAAATAGATGGATATCCATTGGTGTGAAGTACATACACACACTTATACATACATGCATACATATATGCATAAATAGTACATACATAAATACATACATACATACATACATACATACATACATACATACATACATACTTACATACATACATACATACATACATACATACATACATACATACATACATACATACTTACATACATACATACATACATACATACACACACACACACACACACACACACACACACACACACACACACACACACACACACACACACACACATCACTCACACACACAAACACACATGCATAAATATACTGCCATGATGATGTCATAACTTAGTGTCATCTAGCTCCTACTGATCCTTAAACTAACTCTAGTAGTATCCATGTAGTGTGGCCTATGGCTCCTGGTTATCAGATCAAGATGACCACCTGCTGTGTGGGGACTGATATTGACCAGACATTGAGTCTTATCTAGAACCCTCTCTGTCCCCAAGTGACCGCTACATGACTGACAGCCATGTGGCATCACATCACCCACCACTGGTCAATAAAGCGGTCAGTCTTCATTTAAGGACCTATCTAAAGATTGAGCTCCTACTTCATTTATATGATTCCTGTCTCATCTTTGGAACATGGCAAGTTTAATATAGAGATGTCTTGGATTACAGGAAATTGATTATTGATATAAATTGCTGGATAAGCAGGAGATGTTCAACGAAAATATGATAGTTATGAAATATGTGCAGTAACTATAGTTTATTAACTATACATTAGCTAAAATATTCTACTTCTGTTTGCTGCCCATATCATCCTGTCTGCTCCACATACTATGGGGGAAAGTTTAATGAGAACTATTGAATACACTCGTGTCTGTATCCCAGGAGGCTGTTGGTCTGTGGGCAGATGCCATGGAATGATTGATATGATGAAGGTATGGCAGTGGCACTGTCAGATGCAGAGGTGGTGACTGGAATCTTGCTTTAGCCCTATGTCCAGCTCTCCTCTCCTGGACTGGTCAGTGTCACAGCTATCTAGGATGACATCAGAGGGTATCTAGAGGGACATGGACTAAGAGGGTATCTTTGGTGGCATGAGGACTCAGAGAGGCTCTTGGAGTCACACTTATGTGGACCATATTGATACTGATGCCAGATTTAACTGGTCAGTGTCTATGGTATCTGGGATGGTATCAGAGGGTATCTAGTGTAACACATAGACTTAAGGGGTATCTTTGGTGGCATGAGGACTTAAGAGAGGTTTTCTGTGGAGAGAAATAGTGAGAGATAGTGAGAGAGAGAGAGAGACAGAGACAGAGCGAGAGAGAGAGAGAGAGAGAGAGAGAGAGAGAGAGAGAGAGAGAGAGAGAGAGAGAGAGAGAGAGAGAGAGAGAGAGAGAGAGAGAGAGTGAGAGAAGGAGGGAGAGTGAGAGAGAGGGAGGGAGAGACAGAAAGAGAGAGAGAGAGAGAGAGTGATGTGTGATACCAATATTTAGTGCCCGAGCATGGACCATGTTTACAAACCTCCAAATGGACCTCCTGTCCTATCTTGATCATTGCCTACAAATGGAGCATAGATAAGCCCTGCCTAATGGCAGCAATTACTCACAGATCGCTCCAAGACGGCCACAATCAGATCCTGGTCTGACAGATGGCATTGGCTTACTGACCCCATAATATGCTATCTGACAGATCATCATCAACAATTGACCACTATGAAAACAATAAAAGCCGGAAAGATGTAGCCTTCTATTAGGGAATATAATGGTAGCTAGGGGATAGTTTTACCAGGTTGGATTTGATTTTGAATGTGTGTAGAATTTGTTGGATAGCAACCAAGTAATACCATTTGTTTTCTGTGAAAGATATTAATCTAAGAGAAAATATGCAAATTGTTTGCGGCCTGCTCTGACGGCCGTGTGGTCTAAGGCGCCGCCACTGACTGCACGCTGTCTCTCACCATTGCCTGGGTTTGAATCCTGGCCTGGGCATGTGAGAAAGCTGCCAGTGACTTGGAGTTAGGCGGTGGTTTTCGCCGGGTACTCCGGTTTCCTCCACTACTTACAACTGGCTAGTCACGAATTAGCCACAATTGGCCTAAATGTGACGAAATTCAAATTCAAATGCAAATTGTTTGTAATCTGCTTGCCTGATTTTTTTTTTGGGGGGGGGGGGGTGTATAAGCTCTATATCTAGATAGCCTTGACAGAATTGATTCGCATTCGGCATTTGCATCTTCAAAAACATTTGCAAAAACTGTCTTCCTTAAATAAATTTTAGATTTTTGAAAATCAAAGCATGGTATAATAGCACATTAAAAACTTAAGAGCCAAATCATTGGTACTTAAGTGCCTCTATTTCCTGTAATGAATCTTCGGTTAGTATTACTAGGTATTACACCTCATTGAGTCTGCCTAGGGTGGTACTAGCCAGTGTTAGAACTCTCCTCTGTATTCCTTCACTGGAGGAGAAAAAAGTAAGACTGGTAGGAGCCTTAATGCTTTAATGAGGCAGCCAATCACATGCTGTTATTCTGAGAAATCAACAGAAGCCAAGAGCAGTGGTTTAGTGATAGATTTCATCCAGATAGGGCCCCGTTGAAAGAGGTACTGGGAGGACAGTATAATTACAGAGAAGGGGGAAGGCAAGTGTTGCGGCAAGGCGCTAAAGGCCGCAGGAGGAATAGAAAGTGGCAGTGTAGTAAGGCTCCGTGCGCCCAAAAAGTGAGTGGCGGGCGCACGGATCCAAGCCCAAAGTACAGGTGGAAGGTGCATGGATAGGGCACTGATGATCACGTGGGGACGTGTGAAAGGGCAGATAGAAGGTAGATGGGTGGGAGTTGCATAAAGTAATGCCTTATAGTTAAGTGCTGGACTCATGTCAGGAGTACCACATAAGCCATCAGCACGGGCTCACGTGGGAACAAGGACCAATCAGGGCTCTCGCATCGATTACATTACTGAGACACCTTATATCCTTCACCAGCTGGGGGAGCCCAAAGCACCAATTTCTGGCCTTTTAGCGGCTATTAGTTGACATTAGTTGAGGCTTGCATGTTCATGTTGACCGGCTGGTTTCGAATCCACTTGTGTTTGGTGATCTAAGGTAAAGTCATGTGCAGCAAGTGTGCATGCAAGTGTCCTTCATCAACAGATATAAATTAATACTTACACCCATTAAACTTCACAGATCTCAATTTTTATATGAAGGCTAGGCATTACTTGCATCCATTAAACTATATATTTTCTCGAAGAAATTCCTAACTTCACAACTGTGGAAATGTTTATTATAATAAATCAAAGATAAAAGATTGTTTTTAGTCTAAGCCCAACATAAAGTCATCGGCCCTTATAGCGAACGGCAATTCAGGCAGACGTCTTTTCTGGGATCAACGGTTTTGACCAACAATTCATTTTAGCAAAGTTAAGTAAAAAAAATAATAGAAATAAAGCCACCGTTATTTTGAGTATGAAATATTTCTAAGTACCACACGAAGCACTGGGCGGGTGGAAAAAAAATTGCACGATCGAGAGATGGAATCGAACCCGCGACCCTAGGATCGGGAGTCGACTGTGTTATCAATCAGCCTATTCCTTCTATTGTGTGAGATTGAGTGAAAAGAGAACCATATTGATGAAATCCCGTAACTCTATTTGGGATCGTTCCTAGTATTCCGAGTCATTCTTGTCATTTACGTGACTGACAACCGTAGTAGATCTTTGTTAGGTACATGTACCACTAAGCCACTTTTATCAATGACCCCACACATTTACATACGGCCCGAAACTGATTATGACCTACCTTCGTCACCTTTGGTAAATAACCAAATCAAATATGGCGCCTGTTGTCTAACTACTGCCAGACGGCTCGCCATCACCCGAATGTCGTTAGAACCCAATAAGGAGCGCCAAAATAGCTGAAAAATTGTATTTGATCTTTTAATCTAATGCCTTTTCAAATAAATAAACAATAATAACTATATCAATACGCCTTTACATGTCGTTAACTTTGTGGCATCGCCGGTTTCGCAATCAAATTTTCCTAGTGTTATGAACTTGCTATTCTGAGGTTCATTAGTTACATCTGCTGCCGTTTCACTTTTGGGGGCGCTTTCAGCGCTGCATGAACATTTGCGTCTAGAACTTTTATTTCTAGGAATTAAAATCTTGTAGCCGTAATCTGAAGTCTTTGGGGTTCTAGGGGGTCAGATCAAAGATATGGCTGATGGCTCTGGGTCTGAAAGGAACAAGTCAAGTATATCATAAGGTTTTCGTGGATAGAAATATAGTAACCCTAAATTAAATACACACTTATAAGGTGTTGTGAACTTGATGATGATTTCAATATTTAACCATGCTCTTTCTTTTTATTTTTCAGGTAAGCATACCTTTCTATTCACTGGATGTGTAATGCAAAGAAAATGAAGTAAGTAACATTAGTTTCAGAAATTTGGTAATTAGTATGTACCATATACTTAACAAATTATACAAGAAAGAGGCTAACAAAATTATATGGGTACAGGTGAAAATGATTATGTTCAAACTTACTCTAGCTTGGTTATGTGTTTCATTGTAACATCGCCCCTGGTTATTCACTTTAAAGCACCTTCCACATTGCTGAGATGCTGATGTTTGAACTGTGCCTACCACTGGATTCAATTAGAGGCAGGCAGGCAGGCAGGCTGATGGTCTGCACGCTGTCTTGAGGATGAGCAGAGATACAACACTACTAGCTAGCGTTTGTAGCCTGGAGGGTTGGGGTGTCTTTGTGTGCTGTTTGAAATAGTATCTGTGTATTCATGTTGTTTTCAATGGCCACAGGGCCAGGTTGAAGCTGTTGTCACCTGTAGTAGTAGCCTTTCTACTTTCAGAACATGATGCGCCTTAACTCATTAATGTATCTGGACTGGTCACATGATCTGACACAGAATATATCCAATCAAATGAACTTATATTTGAAAAGTATTTGAAGAGTAATGATACTATTAACACAAACTACAACTTTCATTCAAATATTTCTTATTTTTTTTGTTTTATTACTGAAATTTGTTCCTTTTTGTCAGATTGTACTTTCCTTTCAGTTTGGTAATATCTTTTTCACCTAATTATGTAAGTGAATGCAACAGGACAAGCAATATTTGTCAAGACATTTAGGAAAGCCTATAAATATCCTACAGTATGCTCGAGGGACATTCCTCAGCTTCAAAATTGCTCTTCACTCTGTAAAAGGCAACTCTTTTCCATGACCCTATGTCTCTTAGGATGCAGTGAAAATATTTACCAAATTCTCCCTCTCCCTCAATGGTCTCTCCTTGAGGCTGGAGGGGCTGAGATAACTTATGTAATGGATGGATGCATTCAGTAACTGCGTGCCATACTCACCCAGAATGCCCCCTTTTGTTGCAAGATTGAACACTACCCCTGAGCTAGATGGATAAACAAGTGAGATTTATTACAACAATGGCATGTTATGTGTACTGGCATGCTTGCTCTGAGCACTATTCTACCCCCTTTACCCGCAAGATAAAGGGGTTATCTATATTAAGGCTGTTTTAAGGGTACAGGTATGCACCCCTTTTTCTTTTGCTCAAGTTCTACTTGGGGCAATATTGGATTGAGGGTGCAGGTGGCGGTGGGAGATAGAAATGATATATACCGCCACCCCTAAGGGGCCCTAAGAAGACCCGTGGGGTAAAGACTTGTTTGGCATACTTGTCATTGTATGCCATACTACATAGGTACATGTATATTGGATAATCAAAAGTTGTATTAAGTTATGAGCATTTTGAATAGTAGGGGCTCTGTCATCACAAAGACAAGAAACCTTGTAGGTCCTGAGTAAGTTAGATCACTTGTATGGAAAATATTTGAAGGAAAAAAGCTTAATGAGAACACTTTCAAGAACTCTATTTCAAATATTTTCTAAGATCAATTTTAATTCAAAAGTTATTGTCAAAAATTCTACAGATGCAGACAACACTTTCTAGAGGACCTTTTCATTATGGTTAACCCTTTCAATGCTGAGACTACTTTTGTCTAAGGCACAAGAACTCAAAAATCTTTAAAAATCATCTAAACCCTATCATCTTGGTATTCATTGGAAAGCTCTCACCAAGTAGTTTCAGATGAGTACCCATTTGCCAGAGTTTTGGTCATTTTTCAGCTTTTTCACATTATTTTGTATTGATCAAATTAGCCACCAGCAGCATAAGGTTTAATATGAATAGGACAAAGGCCACACAAGGATGTCCACCTGCTGGTAGTGTTTATCATTAATCCCTCGCGCTGAGATCAGGGTGAAATTCCGGCTGCCTGTCGATGGAAACCTGGCTTGATTTTGTTGCTCGGCACTCCTAGTATCCCGAGTGAGTGGTGACGTCAATGGCAGTCAGCTGTTTGTTGATGTTGAGGGGCTGCTGCCCCCACATACCAGACGGTAGACGGTTAGAGATGGGAGGAAGGGGGCGAGGGTTTGTGTCAGTTTCCGGGTGAATACACACCTGTAGGAGTTGCTTTATGAGATATGTCACCTGTAGTGTGGAAGGTGAGGGTTATGTAACGACATCTCTGTTACCCTTCTGATGCTGAGGTTACTTTCGCCCAATGCACAAGAATGCAAAAAAAATTGGAAATCATCCTAACCATTGAAGTCATCTGGGTTATTCATATGAAAGCTATCGTTGAGTACTATCAGATGAGTACCCATTTGCCAGGGTTATTTCTAAGGGTTTTTGCATAATTTTGTATTGGCCAAATTAGCCACCACCAGCATAAGGGTTAACCTGTTCACTACCAAAGCTATCTGAGGTAACGTCCATGCCTACCTGGAGAATTGTCTTTTGGATCTATCTATTGGATTTGTATTATATGAAAATGGCTCAAGAACCAAGATTGTATTTACGAAATCTTTGAATGAGAATTGTAAGATTAACAAAACATTTGAATAAGAATTGTACAATTTACAGAATATTTGAATGGGGCTAAATATTTGAATGAGAAATGTATTCTGTTTCCAGTTCATATTCATCTTTTATTATTTGAAGTGATCATATTGTATTAACCCTTAAATGCTGCTGGTGGCTAATTTTGCCGATACAGAATGATGCAAAAAACCTCAGAAATAATCGAAACCTTGGAAAATGGGTACTCATTTGAGAGTTCTTAGCGAGAGCTATTAAATGAATACCAACATGACAGGGTTTAGATGGTTTTTTCGAAAAATCGTTGCATCCTTGTCCTTTGGACAAAAGTAGCCTCAGCATTGGAAGGGTTAAAAAAGTAAGATAACTTTTCTTTTTTGACAGGGGCAATATTTGAAAACTCTCTATAACTCTCAATAAGGCAGATAGAGCATCAAGTAGTAAACCCTTAATTTTAAGGCACTTAGTTGATGAAAGTATCAAGGTAGTTCAGGTGCACACTGGTTGTCTACTGTACTCAGGGTCTACCCTGTAATAGCGGGATAAAGACCCACTTAGTGCCAACAACAGTTACATATTTGCCACTCCAGCGCCTGTGTCAACATACCTGCACTCCAGCCATTGAGGCGTATTTGGTCAAACTTAGAAGTTTCCTCTCCTTGCATTGAACTCCTGTGACGTTGTAGGTATGCTGTATTATGTATTAAAGGGTCCACCCACGTTAACGCCATTTATAGCACAATACATGTTGATTGAGAAAGCTCTCCTTAGAAACTTGGTTTGGAGAACCCTTTGCAGGGACTGTAGGTGTCAATATGACCCTTGGGAAAGTTGTTACAACACATTTTATTTGGGGAATAATGTTATTTTAATGTCTGCTGTTGTAAATAAAGTGGTTTATTACAGGTGTAGGGTGCATTCCATCTCTATAATGTGCTACATAGGAAAGATCTCTTAAGGGGCAAATGTCATTCTGATTTCATTGTAGGGTGTTTTACTCAGGTGTTTTAGATATGTATATAAAGGGTGGAGAGCTGACACGCCACTATTTGTAGTGGCAACAAAATGTTAGTTGAAAAATATAGTTTGTCTTTATAGCCATTGTGGCAAATAGAAGCATATTTAGGAGGTGCAAACAAATCCCTTACTTGAGTACGCTACATAGTGACTATGCCATTTCAATTTCCAAAAAGATTGGTTAAACGTTACTCTTAATTCTCTATCAGTTTTATCTAAGGTAAATTAAAAATCCTATTATACATTGAGCACCCATATTGGAAACCAGAGTGCACTCATGGCCTGGAACATATTAAAATTATATTGTAAGAAATGTTGTATCAGAGTTCTCATTTTAGGAGTTAGCAAACCCTTTTGAAATACTTTTCAAATATTACCAAACGTGTGTGAACTCAAGATGCAAATTGGCTAAGGTCTCCTCTCCCATACTCAGTGTCCACCTGAGTTATATATAAGGACTAGCTTTCTGTGCCGCGTTCTCAGGCTGTGCGATATGGTATACCAGGAGCCTATTGCTTACTGCCAGTCCAGTCCTAAACAATACATCAATTCAACTTATTGCATTCCTTTTACCTTTAAAAACTCATATTTCATAGCTAATATGGCTATTAGGAGCATATTCTAAGCACTAGACCCTTCAACTGTCAGGGATGAATGGCTGGCCGGGATAGGGGGAATTTTAAGAATGAGTCTGGCTTGGCGCTCGAGTCAAAGAGGACATTCTTGACTGATCTTGGCATGGTTGCCCCAACACTGTGGCACTCAGAGAACTCGACTTGACTGATCAACTCCCGCTGAAGCTTTCCACATCGTGTGCATACTGGACATAGTACTGGGGGTCGGTCAGTAGGCTTGAGGGCCCATCTATCGGTCAGCAGTCAGTGGAGCGGGCGGCCGCACACACTGACCACAAGATCCAGACATGATGGCTCGAGTGGAACTGTAAACATAGTCAATTGGTGTCTTGTCATAGGGCTGTGTTAATTGTGGCCTGGGTCCCTGTGTGGAGAAATGGCATTCAGCTGTTGATCCATCTTGTAGCTGGTAAGACCAGTGGTTGCTACATAGACTAGACTGTAGTGCACACAGTTCAAAGTTATGGCCATTATTTGAGCCTTTTGAAATGATGAGAATTAGATGAAGAGGCAGCGTCTCAAGTTGAGCCAATCACTGACTGGTCCCTTAGCCTCACCACTTTGCCTCAATCCAACCTGAGGCATGTGAGAAAGTTATTAGTGTTTTGTAGAACATGGTTTTCCCAGGATTTCCTCTTACTTCTTCCTGACAACTGGTTAGTCACCATTTAGCCTTAGTATTGCTGAAAAAGTGAGGAGAAACAAAATTCCAAAATCACTGATTGGACATCCCTCTGCCCTAGACTGTTGGTCTGGCATGCTGCTTTCTAGAGATCTCAGCTACTAGTTAGCTATTGGCTGAGCGGAGAGTGTTTATGTTGAAGCTTAGAGGGTATTAAGCCCTGAGCTCTGGCATATGGAACCTAAATCGGACATTTGAGAATGGATTAATGCTTCACTATCAAACTACCTGGCCTCTACAGGTCTTTTCTAACCCATTATTGCTTACACTTTACTGTAAGAAAATGTTGCATTGTTCTTGGATACTTTTGATAATAACTTGGAAAAGAATAATGATTTTATAAAATACTTGAAGGAGAGTTGTTGACATTCCTCTTTCAAATGTATCCACATCTACGCTTTTGCCAGAAAGATACCAATAGAATTGTCTTGCTGCTTTTGTCAACTGTAAGAGTGGTAATGGGTTAGTTAAAAGGCTAGCTCACTGGGAATTTGTCCTCTTCTATAGATAGCAGCACCAGTTTCTTGGCAAAGTAGTTGTTTTGGTCTGCCTCCAGGACTGAGTGCTCTAGCAACTGCTCACTGTGTCTCACCTCTGCACAAGATTGTGGGGACGACTCACTCAAGGTGAAAAAGTAGCTAGTGACTTAGGGGCATGAAGAAGTAAGGGTTTTCCCTGGCTACTCTGTTTCCCTTGCCAAACACTAATTTTGCTAAATTTTCTATCAAAAATATAGATATCAAATTCCTACCCCTATACTGTCCCAAAAATATTTTGGGAGTATTTCAATGAAAAGCATCAGTAGGAAAAATTATTTGAAAAAAAGATAAAATGACAAGTGTATTTCAAATGCATGCTTCACGCTTCGCTTACAAACATTTCTCATGAATATCTTAACATTAAAGCAACATTTTTAAAGGTACCTTTGAGGATGAAAGGGGCAGTGATTAATGACATATTTTTCAAGCCACCTGGTGAAATTGAATTGATCAATGAATCTGCTTCGTTTTTCTATTGATTGTGTGAAAACCATTTAGTGAAGTAAATGCATTCTTCAATTCAATACAAGTCTTATGGATACATTTTCCTATCTAAAGCTAGTGAAGCTACCTATTTGTTCGGTGGACACTGGCTAGGAAATATTTATCTTTACCATCTTGAGCTTCTGGCCCTGTCTTCCCTTTGAATGCAGCTGTGTCCGTGGCAACATTAAGGAACCAATCAGAGGTGAGCTTGACTCAGATATCCCCAAAGTGAGGCTTGGGAACAAATTCTTCCACACAATCATGAGGAGAAAATTCAAAAATAATCATGCGGCATTGTGCGGGCGTAGGGGAGGGATAATGGTATGTTTTGATTGGGCGATGGGGGTCGGCCGGCTTTTGAGACTGGGTCAATGAGGTGTGACGGGACGGTAAGGCTATATTCAGCCACATGGCATCCTGACCCGGCCCTCTAGGGGACCTAGCCATCCAGACCTGCAAATCATCTTACCTTGATATCTTAGGCTAAAGTAAAGAGTGTGGAGAATTCTCTGAGATCTAAACAACTGGATTTGGGCAAATATGTTCTCGAAAAAAAATGTTTCAAGAATACGGAACCAGGAAATTTGTTCACACATTTTAGATATGAAAGATTCACAGTAAACACATTACTGAGTTAATTTCAAATGTTAACAAAGTTACGAGGGATGGTTCAGCGAAGGGGACTTGGTGTTTATGTGAAGAAGTTTCATTGTATTTTAATTTCATCACCTCTCTTACTGGGCAATCTAACTTCCCTATATAGCCAAAACTTCTTGTTACCGTTTAAATATCTTGATTCAAACCTTGCTAATCTGTAGAGATCCATACTTTTATAAGTCAGTTCAAGAATAAAACTTGAAAAAAAAGAGGATAGGAATATATGAATGAATTTTGCTGTTTTCAGATTTTTTTTCTAGATCTATCATCTTTTGAAAAAAAATGCTCTGTATGTAATCTGATGATAGAATATTCAAAATGAAATTTCTATCATTTTCCTTGGCCTTACCTTCACCCTATATCTTGAGACTGACTGCGCCACCTACTGGGATAATTGCTACACTAGCCTGCACAGGTTCTGCCTCTTGGCCTTACATGGGGACTTGGGTTTCACAGGATGGTTTTCTATCAGAGGAGGCGTACCCTTTGGTCTTGTGCAGGGATCTATCAAATAGTCCATGACCCCCCTCAGAAACACCCTAGGCATGATATATAATAGTCAACCCTTTGATTCAAGAGGGGGGGGGGGGGGGGGGGGGTAGATGGGCCTTAGATTTTGTGGAGTCATTTCTATCATATACAGAGAACATATCTTCCTCTATTCATTTCAGTACCTTTTTTATTGGTTAGGTCTTTCATTTCTCAGTACTTTCTTTTTTATTATTTTATTTATTTTCAAAAAAAGGTGATCAGAGCTCCACTTCACATAGTTAAATGTATATATATATATATATATATATATATATATGTGTGTGTATGTGTGTCTGTCTATGCACAGCAAGCCCTCAGTAAGTTTGGAAAAGGGAGTGTGCAGTGTGTATGGGTAATAGCATTTACCTGGGTAGGGTAGTGGCAAGTTTGTGGTGCATGCCAATAAGGGGGTGTTGATGAAATGGGCATGGGTGTAGGGTAGCG
>OZ012689.1:27919319-27942446 GCA_963942565.1 Maea johnstoni | reverse complement strand
TATATGGATCTTTTTGGTACCACATTTTGATACCTGTTTGTTGTTTCGTATTTGTTCATCAAGTAGTAGATGGGATAGCGAAAATTTTGCCACACAATTTTTTCAGTTAGAAAAGTTGAAAGGTACAATTCATTTTATCATTATGTATTGCAGTAATTTCTATGACTTTGTGGTATAATACACATCGTTGGAATTAACAAAATATTTGTTATCAAATCTGCAAAAGTTCACTCATGCATTACCATCTCAACATGCAAATTACATGGCTGTACATTTGAATACCAATTAAGGGTGAAGGGTTTTCTTTTTGACTAATGCACATTGCATATATATATACTACCTTTTCAGCGACTCCTTTTTTGGGGTAGACACTGAGTAATCATAGAGCATGTTATTTTCGCCTGGATAGGGTAAAAAAGGGTATTCTCTTATACAAAGAGGTGCCCTTATTTTTTTTGCACCCTTGTCTAACTTGATTTGATGCACTGAGTACCTGCTGTCAACCATCTGAGGAAAATCATTATTTCAGGAAACTGCAACTAAAAACCTCATGATTAGACGAAGGCTTAGAAAATGACGTTAATTGTCAGTGTTGGGATTTAGGGTGTTTAATAAAATCATTTATCTCTGACTTCAGTTCTTTTTGGTCAACATATTCATGTTTTGATAAATATAAAGTGAGCTGCTCCCATGATTATATTGTGATGGTATTAAGGCCTTGATTAGAGATCACAATTAGCAAATTATTAAAACTTCAAATCCATTCTATCATAATGAAATATTAGTTTTTTATATCTAAGGACGAGTATTTTAAAGTAGTAAATATCTCTAAACATCTTTCACCTTTGAGTTTCGCCATTCATTCGATCAAGGCTCTTTCCAAGCTTCAGGTTACCTCGCAACTGAGGTATCATGGTACAAAAAGGTCTAGTATTCTGCGTAAGTTATGATGTGTTTTTTTGGTCCTGATGGCTTGTAAATATTTTGGGCAGCCTGCACGTAGTATTTCATTTCAGTGTCAGGAGAGAGTCAAGCTTTTTCCCTGCTTCCCATGTTTTTGTAGGATAACATTACTATTACATAATGGAATATCATATGCCAGTCTTGATGAATATCATGGGTGTGGTGACCGGCGTTCTCAACAGTTGTGAAAACTACACAGCTTTCTGTCTTATCCAATAAAGGCTTCTCATGGCTCATAACATTGAGTGTGTTTTTTCTCATGATCAAGTTGCATTTTGGGATATTGTACAACATTCTTACATTTCGAAAGAAAGAAATACGGGTTGGAGGCACTAGGAAAAGACCTAGTGAAAAGTACTGAGAAAAGTATTAGAAGAAAGCTCAGCCTCAACATCGGAACGCATAAGAATGAATACTATCGAAGTATTTGGAGAAATAGCTATAAAGAAAATAGGAATAGGTACTGGGAAAATAGGAGGAGATTACGAAGGAAAGAAATCAATAAGACTACAGTCCCAGTGACAGTACCCCTATTAATCATATTGCGAGAAGTAATTAGGGTGTAGCAATGGGACTGGTAGATGGGGTATCATCAGCGCTGGAGCTAAATAACAGCTCATCCCTCATGCTAGGCTGTGTGATTGGCAGCACCTGTGAGGGCCCCATACTGTAGGCCTCCTACTCCACTATACACCACTGGTGATGCGTACCTGTAAACCACCACTCATCTCCCTCTGTCCACTCATACCTGGCCAACGCATTCAAAGACGCAGCGGGGGACCCTTGGTCGAGAAATAACTCGGAACATGCTGATTTAAAGCCCTGTCAGGACTACTCTGATGACAGTCTTGCCCACTTCTGCAGCGAGCAGACTGCTGGTTTGTTAGGGTTGACCTGTGAATGGGTTACGACCTTGACTTGACCTTCACTATGCCGGGGAGGTAGGTAGAACAACCTCCCTTGAAGTGTTGACTCGAAGCTTCGCTTGGGGCAGGTATTAGATATAAATCTTAGATTTTCAGTTGAAAGCCAAAAATGGGTAAACGAAAAATAATTGGATTTTGTATTCTCTCTTTATTATATAGTTTTGGCAAAAATTGGTTGCTCCTGGGCTACCACTTTAAAATCTTAGTAGCCCAATTTCTTATTTTAGTACCCTGAGGCTACTGGGCCACAGAAATGTGCTGTCTCGATCGGCATGAGTGCTAAAAGCAAATCCAATGAAGATTCTGTCTATCAATCCTCTTGCTTGTCCAGACCATGCAGAGTGGAATTTGCTAAATCTCATCCTGAAATTCCTAAAACAGACCAGACCAGAGTAAAACTTGCCAAATCTTTTAGATATTTTCCTTGTCATTACTAAAACAGACCAGACTTGAGTAAAACTTGCCAAAATCTTTAAGATATTCTGCTTGCCATTCCTAAAACAGACCAGACATAAATAAAACTTGCCAATCTTTTAGACAGTCCCCTTGCCATTCCTAAAACAGACCAGATCTGAGTAAAACTTGCCAATCTTTAAGATATTCTCCTTGCCTTAAAATGCTAAGAGTGACCATGCAGCCGTCACTGACGCCCGCTGGGATTGCTGGCTGTGGCATGTAAACACAGGGCGTCTCTGGCACTCAGCTGTGTACAGCAATACAGGAACATCCAGGCAGGATCTCCCCAGCACAACTATCTGACATCTTTCGGGATATTTTCTTTATAAAAACCAATATGGAATAATATTTGAAGATTTTTTTTTATTTTTTAATCAGTTATAGAAAATAACATTCATGCAATTTCATTTTCAAATATTTCTGAAATAAGGTGTCTGTGTATTTGTCAGACAGGAGTTGAATTCATCACAGCTTTCTTGTATCTTTGTACATATTTTCTTATTATAAACCATAAGGAAAAATACTTGATGAAAGTTTGTGCCTCATATGAAGAAGAACATCTTTCATTGAAATATTTTTCAAGATATTTCTTAAGTTAGAAAGTATCTGCGTATGTGTCAGAAGGGATTCTTAGGGAATGAGATGGTTAATTGAGCAGTTTCTAGGCAGCGTGGCAGCACTATGTATGCCAATTAACATTCTCTAAACAGATCATGGGGAGGCACGCCTCGTGTTGTACATTGGCATGATTGTCCCCGTCTAAGACAATAAACTGACCACTCTTATGTTTATGCTCCATGCATAGCATCAGTGGTTGGTGGTCAGGGACTGCAGTCTAGGCATCATGCAGGCTGTCTGCACTAACCTGGAGGCTGTCTCCACAAGGAACTTGGAATGGATAGGCTACCCCAACTGGTCTAGCCATGCTTATGATTTAGCACCCTGTTACAGGGTGGTTAAATTGCCTTCATCCCATTGGTTGAGCAAAGACTCTAGTCCTCTTTGTAAAGAGAATTATTGCAAGTTCATACTTAGGGTTCACCTTGAAAGCATCATCTAGATCTATGATGTCTACGAAAGTGATATAGGAATGAAAAATGAATTCACAGAATAACTTCTGAAGGAGAGTTGTTCAATGGACTGTGGTTGATATTTCAT
The DNA here is from genome assembly GCA_963942565.1 of Maea johnstoni. Taxonomy (NCBI): domain Eukaryota; kingdom Metazoa; phylum Annelida; class Polychaeta; order Spionida; family Magelonidae; genus Maea; species Maea johnstoni. The sequence goes on along the minus strand of OZ012689.1, from coordinate 27,938,943 downwards.
ATTTAGATATTTTCACTTTCAGATATTTGCACCTTTTTTGCATAAAACAAAACAAAATGATCAAGCCTTTTTACGGCACTACAGGTATGACTGGTTAAGGCTTATTATATCGAGAAGAAGAAACCTTAACTCATTCAAATACAGTGAATATACAAATTGTTGACCATTTTTTGCATTTATGTCCAACCAGCAGTGCATCTGGGGTTGAATGGGTTAACTTGAGGATGCCAATTATAACTTGTCACGGGCCGCGTGTCTGCGGTTTACAGAGTTACGTAGGTCAGTAAACTGTTAGAGGATCTGAGGTGTTGGATTTATAGAGCAGGATCAGATAGAGGCAGAATTGGCCTGAAATAGACATGCAATCTTAGATCCATTTCAAGCCATGTTCAGTGGATTACGCCCAGGAATAACATGAACCGCAATTGACTTGCTCACACTTTTAGATTAGTTTTCAAAGTGGTATTTCTAGCTAGAAAATATTAACAAGACAAACTAACAACTCAATGGGAATAAGAAAGAAACCACCAAATGTACAGACTCAGGAACTTCGCATCAAATAAATTAATCATATATTGAGCATCAGCAATTCTCTTAGACTTAATAGGTAAATCCATTCATGCCTGTGGCAACCCATACTGGTCTGACAAGTTTTGTGATACTATTTTAACAAAAGCGTCTTTTGGAAAATATTTGAAGGAGAGATGTAAATATGAGCTTAGTGTACAACTCTCCATCAGATATCTAATGATTTAGTAATATTTTCCTGAATTATCTTCAAAATAAGTCAAGATCCAGACGAAAGTGAGCTGTTAGCACCAATGGGTTAAGTGTGCATGGTCTTAAGTGTATGGTGGCAATATGTGAGGCAAATGGGGCTAATTGCTGCTTCCATCAAGCCCTGTTTGTGAAAACAAACTGCTGGGGAAACTCAGACTTGATGGGCCTTTGAGTGGGGTGCAGAAAGATGCAGGCTTGTTCCTGGAGCACTTGTAAAAACAGGACAAAACAGGAACATGACCTACAAACTTGACACGGCGGCGGCGGCCTGCTTGCCTGTCATCCTGATGATGGGGGTAAAATAGGCCTTGTTTTCTCTTTGTATGTCTGCCTTGTCACTTTCCCTGTGCTCTGCTGCTGATAGGTGTGATTTATCCCACTTTAATGGAGCTTTCAACTACAGCAGCTATATGACTCAAACTCCTCTGGTATTATAAGTCTGTGGGAGCAGAGACATACATATAGACTTGGAAGTCCCTGGTGGGAGCAAGTTGGTCAACCCATTAATGCTCACAGGGGCCAAAAACAGCATGACAAATTTGATATAATCTTGTAGACAAACTCATATTTAGGGAAATGTTTTGAAGGAGAAATGTTAGTATGAACATTACCAACAACTCTCTTCAAATAGTATCTTTTCTTTACTGCTATGTTGTTTTCACATTAGAGCCCATGTGAGCAGTGCTGTATAACTGGTTCCCTATGTCCAGTATGTCTCTTACCCAGCTGTCAGGAGGGCTGACCACTGCCCAAGGCTTTAGTCATGCGTCCCTCCTCTCCTGTCCAGGCCAAAATCTCTGACAAATGAGACACCAGTGGCTAATGTCACTCTTATCGCAGCACATGCTGTCTGTCTGTGTGTCTCTTCCTGTGTGGGAATGAACTTGTATTTGAGGTCATGGTTGCGCGAGGGAATGCAAGAAAAATCAAAATTGAAAGTTAACTTTGAATAAAGATAAATCGATGTTATGCATATCATGTTTCTCTTTTGACAACACTATTTGCTTAATTTATGCATGTAGTTCTGTTTGTTATCAATTTGAAGGCTGTTCCTCTGGTCTTATCTTATCCTGAACTCAACTTACTTAGTTTAGATATTTAAGTGTAGGAAATCAAAGATGATTATATTGTATATTATACAGCTGGCGTTGAACAGGATCCTCACAGCACTGAGTTCCTTCCAGTAATAACAGTCTTATCATTTCCTCTGCTTCCTCCCCTTTCCGGTCCAGGCCTCCCAGCAGATGATCCCTCAGAGAGCACTCGTGCATCTCTGACTGTTTCCTCCTCTCTAGTCTGTACGCGTTCATACGTGACTCACCTTCCTCTTGGGAGGGGAAAGGTCAAGAACACAGTCACCTACGTGTCTTAACATCATAATCAAGATCATACTACTCATCATCAACATCAAATTCATTGTCATCCACCTTCATTATCATCATCATCATCATCACCATCATCATCGTCTTGGTCATCATCATCATCATCATCATCATCATCGTCTTGGTCATCATCATCATCATTTTCATCATCGTTGTTGTCATCATCATCATCATCACCATCATCATCATCATCATCATCACCATCATCATCATAATCATCTTTATCGTCGTTGTTGTCATCATCAGCATCATCATCATCATCATCATCATCTTCATCGTTGTTGTTGTCATCATCATCACCATCATCATCATCATCTTCATCATCGTTGTTGTCATCATCATCAGCATCATCAGCATCATCACCATCATCATCACCATCATCATCATCATCAACATCATCACCGTCATTACCGTCATTGTCATACCATCCCTGTAGAGAGCCAATCCCCCTCCCACAAAACATTATTTTAGTTCTCGGTGATATTCCCATGTCAATTACGTGTTCCTAGAGTATTTAAACACATCTTCCCCACCCTTAAACTATTGACAAACAAACAGAAATACCCTCAACTGTCCTCTCCCCTACATTCTTGTCATTTTTTACCTTTCAATAAACCACCCCCTCCCCTCTGTAAACTCCTCTCCCGCAAACCCCATTGTGGAGATGGCAGCCAACGCACCAACTCTGCCTAAGATAATATTTGACTATCCAGGGTGTAGTTTGTGAGCCAGTTTTGTGTTATAATGTGTGTTTTTACCATCATGGTTTACTCAGGGTCAGATATCATAGGTGGAGTGCTGAGTGAGTGATGTCCAGATCCAGGTAAACTTAACCCTTACGCTGCTGCTGGCTGATGTGGCCAATACAAAATGATGCAAATAACCTGAAAAGTGACTGAAACCCTGGCATATGGGTACTCATCTGAGAGTACTCCGCGAGAGCTATCCAGTGAATACCAACATAATAGGGTTTATATGGTTTTCAAAGATCTTTGAATTCGTGTGCATTTTGGGTGAAAGTATCCTCACATTTAAAGGGTTAACCTTACGCCTGGCAGGTGAGTGATATAGCAGCAACCTTTACCTGTTTCCCTGCCTCTCACCTGTCTCCCTTTCATCTCCCCATAGTGCCAACCCTGTGCTGTAATACCACAACGACAAAAAAGCAACTAAGCTGGTATTATCATGGGTACTATGGGTTTGGATGGGGTATGCAATGTCAAGTGTGTTTTGAAGCAAGGGTATTCCTCGCAACAGGTGCTTTTCTTATAGTATTCTCTGATACTCATAATCAACACCTTCAAAAGAGTCAGGTGTGTAACTTGAATGCTTAACAATCTCTGCTTTCAATGAAAAATATCAGGTGGCAGTAATCAAAACGTTATCTTGTCTATGATGAAAGAGTTGCAGGTGTTGATAGAAAATAAATGATGTTTGTGAATAATTAGTCCCTGCGGTTAATCAAAAAAAAAACTGAACATCAATTTCTCTGTCAATTTTTTTTATTTCCATGTACCTAAAGTCTAAACTTCAGACCTTAGTTGGTTTCTTACAAAGACTCATCTAGCAACATTTGTTAAGGTAGCATGCATGAAGATCACACTGAAAAGAAACTAAAAGCTTGACTCAAAAGCCTTTGATGTTTTACACCAAGAAAAAGTGATATTGCAGTTATGTCACTTGTATGTCTTTCTACCTGCCAGGAAAAGAATTTTCTTTTTATAATGATCCTTTGTAACTATTTGCCAAAATCCCCACATGCAGGATATAGTGCTCATAATATGTTTTATTTCTTTACAACTGTAGGTATTCATATAGCTACTTATTTCTCTACATGTAGTTGGCGAATTAGCCAAAGATCAAAACCTGTAAGACATGTTAAAACAGTTTCTCTGAAATCCCTGGAGTTGCCAGGATGCCTTGATATTTATCAAAGTATATGAAATATGAAAAATATATAAAAAATATTTATTTTCACCAAGGTTACTTATAAGTAAACCCATTTATGCTAGAACATCCTTCTGATTTTGTTGTGGTGCAACACTACCTACTAAAATAACTTAGATGTTCTCAAGAACATTTCATATTCAAATATGTATCTAAGATATGATATTGTCGTAAAAATATCACATTAATAGTCGGGCCATTCTTGGTCTATACAGACATGAAAAGGTTAAAACCTGTGTTATTAGGCAGCTGGTGTCTCAGAACAGGTGGTCCCATGAGCAGGTTTGACTGCATAAGTACTTTCTGTTCTGCCTGTGACCTTTTTGCACTAAGTGTGGTACATATGGAATGTGGCAGTACGTAAAAACAGCTAAGTACTAATAGAGGTGTGCTCGTGATTCCATTTTATGACGGATCACCTTTCGCAAATAAATCTCCCCAGCCCAGTGTACAAACTTAGGCTTGGGATTGTGATGCAAGCAAAAACATGCATGCTGCTTGTTATGGAATTTCTTTCATCCCTTGGGACCCCTACCCTTTTTTTGCTGCACTGAGGGATTCTTTTGGGAGAAGATGGCAGTCTTCTCCCAGTTTTGTATTGTTGGTTATGTTTACAAGACAAACATCACAGGATTTTTATCTGGGAGTTAAGACCTAAACATGCACCCTGGATTGGGTAAGCAATCAGTGGGAGGTTTCAACTTAACACATTCATACCAAGGGACCCCCCTAGAGAACTGATGTCTGGAGTCATGACACTATTTGATATAACTTAAGAAAATTGCTAAATTTTACAAATGAATTGAAAGAGAGTTGTGAATTCGGTTATGATGGGTAATTCTGCTTCAGATATTTTGTAAAATATGACTCCATACGAAGGTACCACTAAAATGTTCAGCCCTCCTTTGGGCACTACTGGCATGAATGGGTTAACCACACAGTCTGGTTTTCAGTGGTGTACGTTTGGAAATGCACGTCGCTGCTGCCGAGCCTGAGTATTAATTACGCCTTATGATATCTCCATTTCTGCGGCGACTAGGTTAGGAGGTTTCTGGCTTCTCCTCCTCCTGCCTTTGATCGCGGGCGATGTGATAAGTGGGAGAATCGTGCCCTATCTCTACCTCACCACTATGATTCAACAAGCACACAGCTTTTTATAGCACCTTTTTATGAGCACATTTGAACTGCCTTGATTTATTGCGTCAGGATTTATTTATATGCTTTGAATGATTGGAAACCTTATACATCATGATTTTGTAGTCTAGTGTTACGTTTGTCAGGCACTCCAAACTAAATGGTGCAGATCTCCTTCTGAACCTCGGGCGTGGAGTTTTGTGTAACGGAAGTTTCATTTGAGCGTTTGCCAACAAGTAACAAGGGCCTCAAGTGAGAAACGATTCACCCGGTTTCACCCGGCAGGATCTTAGAGACGATCCGACTGCTAAAAAAGTGGCAAAATATATTTGTTAACACACAAAGGACAGTTGTGACATAAGAAACCCTCTCACTTTCGGCACACCTGTAGAATTGTACAAACTTGTCAATATTTGAGCATGAACAATACCTCTGAGCAATATTTGATATAAAGTAGCTAAGTGGCATGTTCTAAGCCAGGAACTTGGGTAGACACATGTGAGAATGCATCAATGTGAATTGTGACCAATCCCCCCTTAATCCTTTTATTCTAGAAGTTCCCTTTCAAAGGTGTACTTTAAGAGTCTACCCTCTGATGCTCCGTATCAAAATAACTGACTATAAAACATGACATTTCATAATAATTGATAGTTCATTTCTTTATTGTTAATGAATGGCCACCGTGAAACATTTTCTTCACTAAACTTATACCATAAAGTCATCACTAAAATAGGCATGAAATAGTCAAATTACTACAACATTCACCTGTATGTCACCAAGTGTATAGATGGGTAGTGATGATTAGGAGCCTGTAATTTACCTGGAAATGCCACCCAGATTGCTATCAGTTCTTTCCACAGCAATCCCTATCAACCGTGCAACCTGTCCTACCTTATAAAAATCAACCTCAATGCTGAAAAGTCATCCTCCACCATCGGAGAAAGCTATAGAATAACATGTGATCACTGGCACAATGCTGGCTTTATTTCTCTCAAGTACTAATTGGTAGGTACTCAAGAACCATTTTGTATGCCTGAAAAGCCTTTTTGGTTAAAGAGTAAACATGATTGACTCCATTTAGGAAGTTCATGTGTATGATTACTTAACCCATGAATGCCCTGAGTTGTCCTTGGAAAAGGTTTTCTGGATTCTATAATATATTTAGCAATATATTCAGAATCAAGCATACATTTAGAAAGGTATTTGAGGGAGAGTTATTGAAACAGTTCCAAATCAAATATTCTCTAAAACTTGTTATTTTACGGAAGTTGTGTTGGTTTTTGTTCTACTGAAGGGCTGAATGGGTTAAGTTGGGTATATTTAGTAGTGAAAAGGATTAGTAGCAGGGCAGTAGGTTGAGGGAGGGTTCAGGTCATGTGAGGGTATACCCACCGTCCCTACCTCCCACACACCTCCAGCTGACTGCCGTTAGTCTAGGGTTCAACAAGAACGCTATTTCATATGCACTAATGCTGCTAAAATTCTCTTGGCCATTGATATTTTATGGTGGCCATTTCGCGACTAAATATATATTGGCACATCTCAAGAATTTCAGACTAATCCAAAGATTTTAACTTTAATTATAATATAAGAGTAATAATGATAATATTAGATAGTGATGATAAGAATAATAAGAATATGAATAAGAATAATGATAAATGATAATAATAATGATAATATTATTAATTAGAAGACGAAGCATGATAATGATAATTATAATAATAATGATAATGATATTAATAATGATAATAATAATAATAATAATAATAATAATAATAATAGTAATAATAATAATAGTAATAATAATAATAGTAAAAATAATAGAAATGAAAATAATAATGATAATAATAGTAATAATAATTATTAATAATAATAATGATAATAATAATGATAACTATAATTGTTTAAGAACCCCAGGTGCCCTTAATATAACCTGAGCATGTACAATAGTAGTAGTGAGAATCCCTGAAGCCCTTACCTGGGCATCATCCTTCAGCATGTAGGTGTAGTTTATCAGACACATGTAGAGTATGTTGAGAGTAGCAGCTCTCTTGTGTGGTGCTGTAAGAGCTGACAGTTCTGACTAAGTGGTATGTGGCAGTAATCTTGTCGACAGGGATGACCTTTTTCTTGTCTCCCAGCAGACAGAGACCTGTGGAGGTGGAGGGGGGGGGGGGGGTGGGATGAGATTTGAGATTCTAAAGACCCAGCTTTCCCTGAGTGATTCCCTGTACCCATGGGGGGGGGGGGTGAGATTTGAGATTCTAAAGACCCAGCTTACCCTGAGTGATTCCCTGTACCCATGGGGGGGGGGGGGGGGGTGAGATTTGAGATTCTAAAGACCCAGCTTTCCCTGAGTGATTCCCTGTACCCATGGCATCATCTTTACTCCTGGAAATCATTGCATGCAGGGGAGGATCTCTAAGATTTATATGTAGGGTGTTTGTTTTGTATATTGACTGCAGGTGTAGGAATATGATCTTATTCTTTTGATCCAAACTTGAAGATATCTACCATTTTATTTTATCATTTTATGTTTGTATATCTTTATTAAAACTTACACTGTCTTTTGTATTTTTCAGGTATGTATTGCATTTTGCTATCAACCTCCTATGCAGCCACTATAGTTTGGTAAGTCCTCTAGTAATATCTCAAGAAATGTTCTTTGATTCCCCACACAAGATCAGGATATTGTATTAATGTCTGATTTTCAGATTTCAGGTTGTAATTGTAAGTGTTTTAACTTAAGTATATCTGATCTATCTTGGATACTAACCAGGGTATTCAGGTAGTCAGACAACCTTGCCATTATTAAGAAAAAAGTTTTTTAAAGTGGCATCTTTTTAAAAAGTTATAACTTATCAAGACAAAATTTTCTTTGTTTTGTGTAGAAAAAAACTACAAACCAGTCATTTCATCTCGAGTATTTTTTGAGTCTATAATACAGATCATTGACTTTTCATCAGTGAATGAACCTCAAACATCCCTGTGTGGTGACATTGGGGGGAGAGAAGTTCAGAGCTAAAAAGCAAAAAACCAAGTACAAACCTAACCGGGTCATTTCAGTTTAACTCTTGAGTATTAACATTAGTGTGCCTTAAGCATGCATGGGCATCTGGTAGAACTAGAGAACTAGCCCCAGTGTTCTGCTCTTAACTCATTCGGACCCAGGGTGCCTGCATGTCAGGTCTGACACCAATGCAGAAAACTTGTGAATTTTAGTGAATCAAGCGTAATTCGTGATTGAAACTTGTGTCATATCATCTCATTGGCAATTCTTCATGAACTATTTTTGAGATTTTGTATGGATTTTTTAGAAATTTCCAATGTTGTCAGGCTATCTTTGTTCTGTGAGCATGTTAGGTTCGTTGGCTGCTGTAATCTGTGGCTTCCCACAAGTGCTTATTTAGTGAAACATGACCGCAGCACTCTTTAAGTACCCTAGCTTACTGCAGAGTTAGATTTCAGTTGCAACTTAGCAAAACTACTATTTTATTGTCTGGAATGCAAGTCTGAGCTTTGTGGCTTTTTCGCTGTATTTTTTCTTGCTCAGGACAAATCCTCATCTCACCTCTGTGTATATAGAGTCTAGCATACTATGGGAATAGCTTACAGACTAACTGGTATAACTAGGGTAAAGGGGGACTGGCAAAATGTCTTTGAAAAAATAGGAGATTTAGGACTAAAATCCCATTTGTTTTAATAGGGACTAACTTGTATGGCATGTGTGTGTGTGTGCATATATATGTATATATATATATATATATATATATATATATATATATATATATATATATATATATATATATATATATAATATGCCTATCCCAGTTTCACCCTGTTATAAAGTGATATTCAGCCCACAGACACACCTCATGGGATTATAGGGATGACTTAGGGTGGATAGCAGGTGGACCACACTTTATAACAGGATTTAACAAATTTATCACCTGCTATTCCGTGGTAAGCAAAAAACTCAAATACATTATATTGCTGGCGATGAGGTGATATTGAATATGACTGTGCACTTAGAGGGGTGATGTCAAATCCAGAGGGTCAATATTAAATCTACACTTGTAGTGTGAGTGCCTGCATGTCTAACACCATTGACAACTCAGCATCATGCATACCAGCAGAGCAGGTCATAAATATTTATATCCATATCACTGTGTATAATTAGTCTTGACAGGAATATACCAAAAAAAAATGAGCGATCTAATCTAAGAACAGGGTTGTCAGTAATTTAAGTCGGTAGAAATAAATGAAGAGCGTATCAAATTGTCAGGTAACACTTCATTGCCTGTGGTGCAAGGTGCATGAAACTAAAGCCAAACACCGTGCGGCACCCACCATGAGTAGATGCCGGCTCTCATTATCCTCTACCCTTTCACCTCCCGATAAAGGCCAGGCTTGATTTGCGGGTAGGCGTTGGTTTGCGATAAAACCATGTGACAGTTTTATGTCGGTGTGTGCCCTGTTTTTATCTCCCTAAGCCGGAGAGTGCCACCTTATCATGGGCAGGGCCCTTTAATGCTTTATTGCCTGGCGGACCCTGGGAGACGATGACGCTCCTCCTCCTCCTCCTCCTCCTCGCTCTACCTGGCTCAGGAGGAAAGTGCTCACCTGGATTAACGAGCTGGCTGAATGGACAGGTAGCTCAAACACTACAGGTCAGACCTGCCGCGTGACTTTCAGCATGGCGGGAAGCAGCAAGATATAGGAGAGGTGGCCAGAATAAGATTCTACTCCCTCTAGACTTGGGTTTTACTGTATGTACTTAGATAAGGCTTTGAGTAGGGCTAAATATTGGTTTCTATAGAGTCTCCATTACTTAATGTCTTGCAAGTCTAAAAGTTCTTTTATCTTTCACCATCTATAACCAAAACAAATCCAATATCCACAACAACATTGACAATAATGGCAACAATATTGACAACAATAATGACAATATTAACAATAACAGCAACAACAACAACAACATATTGATTCAGTGATCCATGTATACACAACTTATCTCTACCTTAACCATCATCCACACATAGGCAGGTTGAGTCTGTAAATACACTTGCAAATGTACGTTTTTTGGTCATGTAATCATCTTTCACTTCATCTAGGTTGCAGGTCTGAGATTTAACCATTTTTGAAAGGTATAAAAATATGAAGCAAGCAGCATGCTATAAATCTTATAGAAATGATCTCAAATAGTTCATTAGCATAGGAGACCTTGATAGGGCATTTCAAGTGCTTGTATGTACTTCCCACAGTCATAAAAGGGGAGCGCAGCTCTTTGATTCTGTATGCACCCTTTCAATCAGCACAGTGAAATAAACTGATCTGATTGTTAACTTTATACCCCTGCCCTTTAATTTGAGTGTCCACTCCTATAGGCGGAGTGGTCAGTTAATCATCACTGTGGTCAGTTTCGAGTGTGTCCATCTGATGGCTGTGGTTTTCATGAATAATTCATAGTCTCCACCTATAGACAGATACAGATATAGGGAACATCAAAATGAATGAAGCGGTGGTGTCTTTCTATAGGTATTGCATTGAGTTGAATAAAACCCTGATTGTCGGACCTTCAATTTCCCAATGGAACTAAGGGAAGAATTGTTATAGCGATTGAAATAGGCATTACATTTAAATGGTCAAACAAAATGGTTATTACAAGGTGGGGAAGAATCGGGTTGTCATGGTTGCCATTTTTGATGGGGTGAGGAATCTCACCCCTCAGGAAAAGGGGGTGTTCGGTAAGAAAGGGGCGCTAGTGATATTTTAATTGGGTTTAATTGGAGGAGTGGCAGGACGGGGCATCAGGGCGGAATATATCGGCAACTTACGGAGCCATGATCCTTCCAGCAACAGTGACTTGCATAGAAAATCACCATGAAAAGTTCAAAAAGTCGCTGTAAAACAAATTGGATGGTCCAAACCCCTGCTGAGTCTCCGAATGCGACGAACCTGGTCCAGCAATTTTCTATTAATCAAATCCCTACTCAGGTGTTTCTATGGTGAGAATGGGGAGGACAATTGATGCAATTTGTCTCTAGGTAAATGATACTTACACAACACCTTTCCCATCCGCATCATCTTACATTCCTTCCTGAAATGACTTTTTGTTTGATGTTATTTTTTCTTATGACTCCTGCCACCTCTGACTTTTGCGAGATGCCTGAAATACCACTTACTTTCTTTTCTGATTGGCGTTTTATTTTGGCATTATCAGTCGTAAAGGTGCTATTTAACTTTTCGCTTGAGGGTTTAACAGGTTCAAGGGTGTCATGTAGAGACTTAGATCCAGGGGTGTGTTTTGGTAGCTTGCTTTTTGAACGCAGGGTGACCTGATGACATTGAGAAAGATTCCACAAGGTGACCAACTTGGTCCTTTTATCATTTCTCTATAAATACCTCCTTTTTGGGTTTTTTTTTTGGGGGGGGGGGGCAGGGACTTCAGATATTGCAAATTATAAAGTTTTCCACTTAAGCTAGAATTTTGAAGAATTTTGCTAGGAATTTTGCAATATTTTTATGGAAATCTCAGATTTACTTTGAATGGGATTTGTATTTCGAGAAATGATGGAACTGCAAACTGGTTTATCAGGGTCCCAACATTAGACTACCACCTGAATGGTCAATTATTGCCAAATCTGTGGCATCTACATGTTCAATTAGAGATTGAGTTATGACAACAAATATTGGCCTTTTTTGCACCTCACTGTATTGTGTGAATAAATCCTTATCTTCCATCTGCACAGCTTTGCACATGTAAGGTAGTCATTTCCAATTTCTCATTCAAACCCCTGTGCTGAGGTGGAAATCAGCATTTGTATGGATCACCATGATAAAAATCTTCATCGATACTATCGGTGAAACTCCCAGCTATCATGTTCAATGTGGTTGACGTACTTACTGTGACATGAGTGGGTTATCGGTGATGATTCATATCGCATGGTAATGTGCGTTGATCGCCATTGGAGCATGTGCAACCATGTGACAATGCGTAAGAGATATCTGATCTGATATGTACGTGCATTGCCGGTGAACCTTTTATATGGAAGCATTTGTGTGTGTGAGGCTATGGGATAGTCACGCAATATCTTAGAGTTCAGTGGGCATTTCTTTCAGCTCAGAAGAGGGTAACTGTCACCACTTAAGCATCATAACCTCTATATGGATATGTTTTAGTTCAAGGGTTTTGGAAAGTCTTGAATTTTGCAGAATTATGAGCAGTATGGATATCAGGAGTTTAAATAAACAAAGTTTGCAGCAGCCAAAACATTTTATTGCAATGTCCAAATGACCACTGACAGGCTTCTAAGGGAAGTCAATCTTTACTTACCCTAGGATACTTAAAGACTGAACACCTTTGCCAATAGCATATTGTCCTTTGCCTTCAGTTAAGCCAACTTAAGGTATTGCCCTTTAGTTAGACTTTTGCAATATTATAGAGTGCAAAGATATATACCAAAAGTGCAAAGATATATACCAAAATCATGCTCTCCCTTTAATTGTATGCATAGTTAACCACAAGAACATGTGTCCATGTGATAGATATTTGGGTATTTTTTTAGACAGTTAAGTATACAGTGTAATAAGTTGTCTGCATCAAGCTGGAATAGCTCTATGCCAGCTCCTCTACTTTCACTTTCTGCTGGTCCAGCCATCATGATGAGACCCTGTCTGGGTGGATATTTAGTAGAACACGTACAGGATTTGATTCCTTATTCCTTACTCTATTCCTAACTCTATAAGGTATTCCTTCAGAAATCAACTTTTGACCCTATTCTGTTGGTTATGTGTAGCAAACGTGGGGCTTTTCTGTGTCAATCTCAGTTTTTTAGGTACAGTAGGCTTTGAGGATAAAAAAGTAAAATCATTTACCGTCTTGCTATCTACTGACTTAGATATATGTGTTGGATTCAGAGTCTTATAGCTGCATACAAGTACCAAGTCCTTTTTGAATGGAAAGATTAGAAAAAAGTCTTCCTTTACAGCCAATTGGATACTTGACAAATCCCATCTTCATCTTGTGGGATAGAATGGCAATTTTTCTGCTTGATGGCCTGAAGTGAAACCTGAACGCTTATCCAATCAGATTAGTGTGCATGCATGAAGCTAACTTTAAATATCATACTGGTTCTGCCCACCCTACAATAATTAACCTTTTTATTCCCTTTCATTCCCGTACTTGCTTGGATTTCATGTATCCAACTCTGTCTAAGTTATATGCCTGTTTATACAGAAGCAAGTTGAGTTTTTAAATTATTTAAATGGAAGTTGGTTTCTTTTACACAAATCAGACCTCCATCATTATGTGATTATTTGAAAAATTACCTTGATTTGTGCAATAATTATGAAGATACCAGACAACATGGAAATTCTATATAGGTTTATGTCATTGCCTCCTCACCTCATAAAACCAATGAGTGGAGGACAGCTAGGTTTTTGGTGAAGTGCAGTTCACTATTTCAATATTCTGACGTATCATAAGTACGTTGGTCTAGATAAGGCACATACATGTCTGAAGAGGTGTTAATGACTTCACCGCAGATGACAACTTTTATCATGTCTAGACCATATCTTTAACTTATCATTTCCCAAAGTCCTGTTTAACCAGTAATCCCTTTCGATTTACACCTTTTGAGGAGAGTCAAGGAAAAATATCAGAAAAAATGACTTTTAATTACACCTAGATAGGCAATCTGGTCTCTTTTTAGAAAAATCAACTTTAGTGTTTGCCTGTATTTAAGTTCCTGGTGTCTAGAAGACAAATATTTTCATCGTCTAAATTTGAACACCTAGTTATAATCTCCTCCTATTTTACCACATATTTCTATTCCAATGTGTGACACTTAAAGTTTTGAATAACTTTTTTGAACACTTTTGCCTGTGTCTTAAAGTGTTCACGTCATCTGAGAGGTTTCATTGCAGTTCACTATCGGCAGTTCTGGTTTCATGATTAAGCTCTATATCACGGTACACTTTGAACACCACTCATTCAATTTGTTGAGCATCAGAATGTTTTGCTCAGGAAAATCTAATAATGACGGGGTTGTGAGAGTGAATTATGGGTTGTGGTGCCTGCCCTGAAGTTATAACTGTTTTCAAAGGAGGACGGGATCTTCGCCTCACGAAAACACCTCCAAAACTCCTCCCTCGCGAATAACACCTTCATTTGTAAAGAGCTCTCCCAAAGAATCAATTACGCACGGAAAATAAGCAGGACTTGGTGGTGAGGAAGAAAGCCGGGAAGAGGTACTGTCATGTTTGACTGATTCAAACAACTTAATGAGAGACATCTTAGGTTTGGAACTGCCCACCAATGACCTGCTATGGCATCTTGCTAATGTATATTCCTAGGGTTTTCTTGTTTTTTATTTGTTATAGGATTTCTGAAATAAACACAACTTGAAGTGGTCCTAAGAGAAGTATTATATTTGTGTGATTTGCTAGGGACCAGCAAATACCAAATACTTCTTACAATTTTATTAAATACATACCTCTTGCTATGGTCCCTTGCCATATATATATATATATATATATATATATATATATATATATATATATATATATATATATATATATATATATATATATATGTATATATATATATATATATATATATATATATATATATATATATATATATATATATATATATATATATATATATATATATGTGTGTGTGTATTGGTGTGTGTATGATTGTATGTGTTTGTGATCATGTCCATACACAATATGAGAGGTAGGCTTCTTTCATATCAGACTGATATTCATAAAGCACTAATAACCTGTGCGTTTTCACACCTGTATTTCATCCTTTATGAAAGTGAAATCTTAAAGTTATCCCGACCTCGCCTGGATACAGAGCCATCTTTGTAGGAATCTGCTCGTGATTTGACAGCGGGACCGTCCGCCTCTGTCTCAGCTGTGAAGGGGGAAGCTCCCAGGTTAACAGAACCCCTTGACTTATTGGTGGCTGGGGGGAGGAACACAAACAAACCTGTCATCTCAGCCACGTCAATAGACAACTCTCATTTACGTCACCTTGTCAGTAAGGTGTGCGGAGACGATCGTGATTGTCATCCCACTAACAATGGGCGAGGGGAGGGTTATCTTTGATATCATAAATGCGTGTAGTGTGATTTCCAGTCTTGGTTCCTGACAGATATTCTCCCCCCATCAGCCGAGGTGTTTTGATGGCTGTATTTACCTGTCCACAGCGCCACTGTGAGATGATGGGACCATTCACACGCACTCCTACACGCAACCCACTATACTAATCATGAGTCAGTTTCTGCTCACGTTTGTTAAGGGACTGTGCCTACAGCATATTCTGGTGGGAAAGGGCTGGTCCGATAGTGGAGTAGTCTAAGGCATTAACCAAAGATCATGTAACTCGGTCTTCAATATCCAGTTCATACTCACATTTATTAAGGGGCTAATCCTATAGCATAATAATTCATGTAGAAGGGCTGTTCTGATGGTAGAGTGGTCATTTCACACTGTTTTCTACTTCTTACAACCACTAAAGATCATGTAACTCACAGCCTCCAGAATCCAATTCATACACACACACACACACACACACACACACACACACACACACACACACACACACACACACACTCACAAGCACACGCTCTGATAGCATACGTGTATATGTAAGGGCTGCCTCAATAGGTGAGTATAGTCTACAGCACACACCAAGTTCTTGCTATCCGGCTTACAACCACTAAAGTTCATGGAACTCAGTCTTCCTGATACAGTTTTACTCATATAGGAGTTGCTCTTTAGCATAGCACTCCTGTATATGAAAGTCATACTTTTTCCAGGAATTATACATTGTGGACTGTGTGGGTTTATTCAATATGAGTGAGAGAGAGGTGGCAGTAAAGTGATGTATGTGGCAGCCATAGATGAACCATTCCGGCCTCTTTCTGTACTAACTGTCCATTCTAAGGCAGTCCCCAAGATGGGTATATAATAGCAGTGCTCACACATTTCAAAGGGGATTTTTGATGGCCGCGGAGTGAACTCGGTTGTCGGGACGCAGGCACTCAGCCAGAACAGCCAATGGAAAATGAATGTTATTTAAGTCGTTTGAAGGAATTTGCGGTGAGAATTCTCACTAGGTAGAGCATCTTTTCATGCATTGTTCGGCGACGCTTCTTGGTTTTCCAGCATGTCAGGATTCTAACCAACTAAATTCAATCTTGACCCTTAAATACAACTCGGCATAGCACTGACTTTATCCTATTCAGCGCGCCCCACATTCCTTGCCTCCTCTATAGCAGCCGCGTGAAAGCGCGATACTCACACTGCACAAAAATAGCCATTCAGCCCTAACTAAACGTTTTGAACTCGATGAAAAAAATATTTTTTGCCATTAAAATGAAAAGTTGTCAAGTTGAGTTTGATGGAGATTGGTTGTAGGCATGTAAGTGCTTCACAGCAATTTCCTTAACAAAATGACTGCATAGACCATTACACTAATGTTAAGTCATGCCTGTGTGAAGAGAGGCAAGTTTGCGGGCCTCAAAATGGCATTCTTTTCGTAACATCAATGGGCATGACTGTGCATTTCACGCAACCATGTTTAAAGCTCTTATGATGAAGCTAATCAGTGCTTTTTATGAACAAAAATAATTCTAATAGCATGTTTTTTCTCTTTCCTCACACACATGAATGTAAATAGAGGGCCTCCACCCTAGCTACTGTCAAAACCAACAATGTTTTTACAATGGTTACACACGCTCTGACCTACCTCTGAGGCTGGAAACTGAGTATTGAGTATTCTCTATGTAATATACTGTTAGTTCCCACTGGAGGCGTGTAAGAAAGTTGCCAGTAGGCTAGACTCAGTCAGTGGTTATGGATTAACCCTTATGCTCCTGGTTACTAATTTTGATAACAAAAATGATGCAAAAACCTGAAAAATGACTATAACCCTGGAAAATGGGTACTCATCTAAGAGTGCTCAGCGAGAGCTTTCCAATGAATACCAACTTGACAGGGTTCAGATGGTTTTCAAGAATCTTTGTGTGCTTGCGCTTTAGACAAAGGTACTCTCAGCATTAGAAGGGTTAATAATAAACACGTATGAGTAACTTGGGTATTATACATTGATTTTCTGCAAATTGGATGGGGGTTATAGGTTGAGTCCTGTGTCTCACCTGTCCTTCAAGTATTTGAAATAATGCTAGATTGGAAAGGTATTGCCATAATATCCACTTACTTTTTATCTTCTTTTTTTCGGATGTGGGGAGGGGGAATTACTGTATGACTGACCTTGACTTAAACCTGATAAAGAAGTTCCATAAAGTGGTTTGAACTTAAACTTGAAACAGTTTATGGTTCCAAATAACCCCTGTGAGACTACGGTACCCTATGAAAACACCCCCTGATAAGAACAGGGTGTATAGTGGTGAGTTATGGTCATGCACAGGGTGCCTTTAGAAAGGGTGCTCTATGATTAGTATGTCTTTATGTCTCTTCTCAAATACAGGGTCTTTAACCCTTATGCTGCTGGTGGCTAATCTGCCTATACAAGATAATGCCTAAATCCTGAAAAATCACTGAAACCCTGGCAAATGGGTACTCATATGAGAGTACTCAGTGAGAGCTTTCCAATGAATACCAACATGACAGGGTTTAGATGGTTTTCAAAGATTTTTGCATTCTTGTGCTTTGGGCAAAAGTAGCCTCAGCATTGAAAGGGTTCAGGACGGTTGACCCTTAGTTCTACAGTACCCATTTCTGTCAGATTCCGTACCCTATGCGATTTTGGGTTGAGAATAGGGGCCAGGGCATCAGGTGCCAAGCCATTTTACCTTAACCCACTCACCCCTAAAGTGGCCTCAAAAAGAAGATTTTTTAAGTCAAATCGATTTCGACCAAGGAATCTTTTGAAACATTTTTACAGCAAACCCTATCAGAACCTTATAGGCAACAACTATCTTTCAAATATGTTGCATGTAGTTTCTTTAATTCCAAGTTGATTTCAAGTTGTTTTCAAAAGTTTCACTAAGCCTCTAGACATTTTTTTCAATGGAAAGTCTAGCATTTTCAGAATGAGTTAATACTATTTTGATTCTTATCTGCATTACATTTTTATCTAAACTTTGGTTTTTGTTTTTCAAAAAAAAAATCATATATGATATATATGTATTTCCAAGCATGAAGAATTTTATGAAACTGGTGCAGCAATTCATGTATATCAAGCACTCCTGTGCTGTGTTAAAGGCGACAATTGATCATGAGCTACATGGTGATTGACTGAAAATTGAAACCTTGGTCTATGGGGTGTAAAATGAAGTATTTCTATGTGCCCCGACAAAAAGAGAACACAATCATCGCAGCGCTACTTACTTCCAGGAGTTGCTAGGCTGTGACTGACCTCTCTGACCCCAAAACATGCACGGCCAAGCATAAAAAATGACTTGGTGGTAGCTATTGTGCTACCTGCTGAGACTACATTCAGGAGTACTAGTAGGTGCTAGACTGGGCCGGGGGGAGGGAGGGAGGGAGGGAGGGAGGGAGGGAGGGAGGGAGGGAGAGAGAGAGAGAGAGAGAGAGAGAGAGAGAGAGAGAGAGAGAGGGAGAGAGAGAGAGAGAGAGAGAGAGAGAGAGAGAGAGAGAGAGAGAGAGAGAGATTGTTATTTCATGCGTTATTCCTTAGGTGCAAAAAGGCCCCTTTCTGATCAGCATCATGGGTACAGAATAGTTAGTAAATAGGTCTCTATGTTAAGGCAACCCACTGAAAATACCTCAAAAGCCCCCCCCCCCCCCCCCCCACCTCCTCACATCTGTAAAACCTACTCAACACTGTTTTTAATATTTCCCCATTTTCTGTGAGTTCAATAAAATAATCACCCCCCCCCCCCCCCTCACTTCAGAAAACATCCTCCACTCAACTCCAATGCCCCCTCTACCCTCCCTGTATGTGTATTAGTGCCTTGTGAAACCCATACCTACTGGCCTAGAGCTGACTGGTAGTTAAGAGTACCCTGCTGTGTGCACCTATGTAGGGTGTCACAAAAACCAACTCATGATGTTGCATACATTAC
Source organism: Maea johnstoni (assembly GCA_963942565.1). Classification (NCBI taxonomy): domain Eukaryota; kingdom Metazoa; phylum Annelida; class Polychaeta; order Spionida; family Magelonidae; genus Maea; species Maea johnstoni. Next base: position 27,919,634 of record OZ012689.1, on the reverse strand, counting down.
CAGGGTATCTATACATACAAATGTGGTTCAGTCTCTATGTTTGGCCCTGCTCTCTACTTATGGTCCTACCTTTTGTTCATAGACAAGCGGCACAAGGTCATTGAATTATATAAATATATATATATATATATATATATATATATATATATATATATATATATATATATATATATATATATATATATATATATATATATATATATATATGTATATATATATATATGTATATATATATATATATATATATATATATATATATATATATATATATATATATATATATATATATATATATATATATATATATAATATATA
>OZ012689.1:27868804-27919119 GCA_963942565.1 Maea johnstoni | reverse complement strand
ATATATATATATATATATATATATATATATATATATATACATATATATATATATATATATTTATATATATATACATATATATATAATATATATATATATATATATATATATATATATATATATATATATATATATATATACTATATATATATATATATATATATATATATATAAAGGGGAATAGCAGATGTCAAGGTTATGAGTGTTGTTGTGACTTATCACATCAATGAAAAGATTGAATAAAGAAAATGATTATTCACCAGGAACTCCCTGTTTGTCAGATTAATTCAAAGATTAATGGGAACATTCTTTTATGGAAATTGTGTCTTAGATTTATGTGATCTTAAATCCTATGTATTTATCCTAAATTACTTGGACTTTCTTTCAAATTTTCATACTCCCAAGTACTTTAGTATTTTAGAATTATAATCTAGGTTGGGAAAAAAGTAAAACAACAAGAGGTCATTTCTCCCTCAAATATTTAGATTTAAATTCATGTCCAAAATAGCCAGGATTATTTAATAGCAGCAAATATAAATAGCCTAAAATCAACTCAGCAGATAAAAATCGACTGCGCCTGTGATTTTCCAAGTTTACAGATGACACGACTATTAGTAACTTACAGGAGTGTGGATGAAAAGGTGAATATTCTAAAGGTGATTCAGAGGTCTTTGAACTGTGTTTTATACTGGGACATGCATGGCAATGACTCCTTTCCACGGATGCCATTCCTTGATACTGAACACACCACCCCTTAGCCGATTGTAGTTGTGTAAAGTCATTTTGCTGACTCTGTACACACTGTATACAGTAGACTCTTTGCTTTAAACATCTCTCACACACAACATATTTATCTTTTCAACAGCTTATTTTGTTTTCTCACTGTTGATATCAATACAGCAGACATGGAGTTTATAGAAATTGTCACAGCTCCTGACTGGAGGTGCAGTTTGATTTGACCTTTGACCTAAAGGGGGTGGACAGGTGTGGTAAAGGAATTCTGGGAAGTAAATATATTTCAGCTACCGATTCTTTGAGGGAGATTTCTCGTTGATATTTGATCGTGTGGAACTGATGGGAGATTGCAAACATTTTTTGTTATGAGAGATGCATCAAAACTGTTCCCACCCCTTCCTTATAAACACTGTCAGCACCCTGGTGGATCAGTTACATATGCTCTACACACAGTATTTATCATATCTGATGTATGAATACATATCTCTATCATCTTTGCTCCTTTATTGGGGTGAGAGAGAGAGAGAGAGAGAGAGTGAGAGAGAGAGCGAGAGAGAGAGAGAGAGAGAGAGAGAGAGAGAGAGAGAGAGAGAGATGAGAGAGAGAGAGAGAGAGAGAGAGATATGAAGGATATACATAAAATCAGCAATTTAAATAATAATGTGGTGTTGTAGCATGTACAGTGTTAAACAGTTTGCAAAAGGTGATATGGATGATGTTTTATATCAATGGTTATTAGGAGAATAGTTGCACTTTGCCTTTTGATGGGGATATGTGCCAATTTAACATGTAATACTGTGTGTATAAATGTATGGTCTACAGGTGATGCAGTATGTAATTGTTGTATTTATGCAAGCTTAGTGGATGAAGGATATTAGGAACGTCAATCCATTAGCATAAGCTGCAAGGCATAGTAATCTGTCAGATGCCTCTTGTTATGGCCCTATGAACAAAGCTATCCAGGTAGTTTTACTGCCTTTGATCTTAGGGTATATTTCTCACACCTGGTCAGGTAAGGTACAGTGTGAGCTAACGTATTACATAAGACAGCAGTGATGACTGTGATAGCTGATAAGGCACTGGAATACACAGAACTCAATATATACATGAAACGGCCTGTATGAGCAGTATAAACTGGTAGTATGAACTATGTGATAAGTGTAGATGCATCTATAGTATTTTTGAAATTAACTTCAGAATTAATTGCAATTTCCCCCGAATATCTGAAGGAGAGTACTCTAGTTGTAGGGATAATTCTAATTAACATTTCATCAATTGATTTATGAAAAATGTTTATGTCACTGGGATATTACCAACATAGTCAGTAGGTTATTTGGCTGCTGGGGGTATGTATGGGTTAAGTAATAGCAGGTGTAGGTGGCACCTGTTTGTTGATGTTCCTCACTCCTGCTATAACTATTCTCCCTCCTCCACCGTCCAGAACTGACCACTGTCCAGGGCTGACCGCCTGACAGCTCCCCTCATCACTGGCCCTGAGAAGACCACAGGAAACCTGACACACTGGGGCGGGGTTATGTAAGACTCAGCCTAACTAGACCTGCCACTTGACCACTAGAGACTGGTGGGGAGGTGGTGGCAGACTCCCTAAGTACTCTTGTAGCACACACAGCTAGACAAGTAGTTCACATTCCCCTTATGAGTTGACCAACCTGTGTGGTGCAGTATCAGAAATGGCCCATAGATGGCACTATACTGTCCTTCCATCACCAGCGTGTTATACTCAAACAGAGCTCGCTATCCACCTGGTGAGGTAAATGTAAAATTGATTGGCTACTTTGACCACTTGATGCCTTGAAGGTCGATAAACTCTTAGACATAAACTTCAAATGGCAGCCTAGAATCTAGGCTATAGACAGAGCGCTTACTTCACTTATCATTCAACATAAAGCATGTGATATATTTACTCCTTTTGTGATCTATGTTTGGCCATTTATGCTCCTTGTGATGATGATGATGATGATGATGATAATGACGATGTTGATGAAGATGATGATGATGTTGATGTTGATTTGTTAACAGTGATTAATATTTATTCCATATTCTTGTATAACCAGGGGAGGATGAGGTCTATTAAACATGGTGGCTCCTAGTCTATCTTGGCGTACCAAGTCATAACTAATGGCTAATGGGTGTTGGCGAACTGACAGCTCTTACGGCACAGCCAGATAATTCAGGGAACGCTCACCAGAGGGGGCTGTAGACAAGATCCTATCAGCGAGGGGGAGGGGAGAGTCATGGCAGGGGGTATCTTAATTGAGTGGTGAATTATTACACAATATGTCTACAGTGATCCTGAGAGGTTGAGAACGTTACTCAGAGATCATGTGCTTATGCCATGTTACTTGGATTAGAATGAGGGTGGTGTGGTGGGAATTGTAGAGAGTTGGGATAGCTCCTAGTCAATGGGATACTTCTACATTCTACTCTGATTTATTTACATCATTTACTATATGTCTTGCTGGTAGTTCTTCAGAGTTCACATGGATGGCGCCAAGGTGCCACCTGGTGAGGAATGATAGAACTAAATGACAGATAAATATCTGAGACGATAAATATTTCAGGTTGGATTTGAAGGCAATGAAATACCTGCCCTATGGCTTCACCAGTAGAGTGCAGGAATACAATTCTCTAAACCCATTTATGCTAGCAGGGGTCAAAAGAAGCCTGACAATTTCAATGAAATCTTTCTGGCTAAAGCATGATAAGAAAATATTTGAAAGAGAATTTTCAATCAGAACATTCATTACCAACAAGTCTCCTTCAAATATTTTGTAAAATCATTTTTGATTTCCAAGTCATCTTCAAATATATCATCAATCCAGATGGCAATTTGAAGAGTAACTCTTAAGCATTAATGGGTTAAGGAAAAAAATGGAAAAACTAGTCAGCCTTATCCTTGCTGGCCATTGAGTGAGTGATAATATTATCTTGTTGTCCCAGCAGCTGGGGAGAGTGGTGTTTATGGGGTAGGTGCGGAGTGCCAGTTCTGGCCATGTACAAGCAATTCTGTGGCCAGCATTCGTGATAAACCTGGCTGGACAGTTGCCTGGTCAGATAGTGAGTCATTAACGTCTTTAGTGGGAGTTTTTGGAATGTGCAAGGTGAAAAGTACAGCGTTTGTGGTTTGACCAGTTCATCCTTAAAATATTCTTCACCCCTCACTAAATGCTAATTATAAGCTTCATTGGTAAATGAATCATAGCCAGAATTCTTTCACATATATCATGGTCTTAAATTCCTAATTGATTCTGAACAAAATGATTAAAATATTGAAACTCAAAAAATACTTGATCAGGTCCTAAAAAATCCATTTATTTTGATATTGATGTGAAGTATTAATATTAAAGTCAAGTATATTGTGTATATGTAAGTACTGTAATTAGCTTCATAATTTCTGTGTAGAATGTGACTAAAAAATCTATGTAGAATACATTTGAGATCCTTCAAATTTTCGCTGTGGGTTTTAGATATCTGTTAATTCATTTTGAAGTGTCTGCTATATGATATTCACCTGCTCTGCCTGTTCGGCATTGCTAACGAGCAGGAGCAAACAGGTGGGGGGTTTGAAGGTGCCCACCTTGAGTGCAGTCATCTAGAGAGGAATCTGCCACTCTCTCTCTCTCCTGCCAATCTACAGAGGATCCCATTACATAACCCCTCAGTCAGCCATAGAGGTGTCAGCCTTGAAAAGCGGTGTCATATGGATGATGAATGATGCCTTGAAAATAAAAAAGAGTAAATTAGCAAACTATTTAAAGAGGAGTTGTAGGTGAGACTGTTTCAATGAGCATTTCTCTTCTTCAGATATTTTCAGAAAGGTGATTATGTAAGAAAGCTTTCACCAAATTTACAGACATATGTGGTGCTGCAAAATAATTGTACGAGAGTTGTTAATTTGGTTATGAGCCTAAAATTGACCACAATAAACTCATATTTCAACCATGAACATGTATACATTTATCAAAGTAAGGCATGATATCCTTATGTAAGGTCATTGGAATTATATGATGATGACAAAAATTCAATGATATTCTTGAGATTGACATTTTTAAGAAATTCCTCTCAAAAGAATTTGGGTGTCCTGATAGGTGCTTTTTAGGGGTTTGGGTGTCCAAAAAGACACCCAGACGCCCTCCTGGCTAGGACCATGAGGTCAACACGCAGACCTGTGATTCAGACAACCTGGGTAGTCCAGAGATGGATGAGTGGGATAAGAAAACAAGGTTGTTTTCTACTTCTCTTATCTCTCCTGCTTTCTGCAGATACAACAACAGAAAGGAATGTAACTCAATTAACTGTAACTTAAAACATGATAATAGTTAAACCTTATCTTCTGGATCTCGGAAGACCAAGAACTCTTGGTTTTGATTCACTTTCTCCTGATAAGGAAAATTCATGTGTTTATTCATTTGTATTTCTATTTGACCTTGTGAACAGGTCAAAGTGATTTTGGTAAACCTAATCACATGACATAGCTTAAATTGTTATTTCTCACTCTACTTACATCCATATAATTGGTAAGAAAATATCATAAACGTTTATCATCTTTTTACTGATTGATTGCATTTCTTTTATTCATATGATGATGGAAAGTTTCTACTTTGTTTAGTTACATCTTCCCCATTATAGCAATATCGTATATACAGGTGAACTTGGATATGACAGACTCAATGGGATCAGAAAAATTGGTCCGTCATATGCAAAATCCGTCGTATACATATGACGAATACTTGATATGAATCGGACTGGGACCAAGCATCTCGTCCGTCATATGCAAAAATTTGTTGTACAGTGGTCCGTCATATCCAAGTTCACCTGTATTCTACAATAAGACCAGTACTTTACCATTTGCATATTTTTCAAAATTATATAATATACCCTTTTGTTTTTCTTTTTTCCTGCTTTGATTGTCAATAAACGATACTGTTTACAATTACTGCATTATCTGCATCATTAACTAATTTTTAAAGCACCCTGTAGGCCTTCAAGAAGTGTCTCAAAACACACCTTTTCAGGCTCGCCCATTGAGGCGTTGTTGACTATGACTCAAACTATGACAATGTGCAGCGCTTTTGAACATTTTATGAATGGAAATGGCGCTATATAAATTCTAATTATTATTATTATTATTTTTAGCCACATGTTTGTTACATTAATATGTGAACCTAACTAATATCTCTCTTGGTTATCACAGCAAATCATATGCTTGCTGTAGGCAACAGATATATCTCAATCATATTCCCACTCCTGTGGTGCTCCAAGTTTCCTATTGACAAGTACACTCTGTAATATATAATATTAAATGTATACACATGTTCCCATATAAATTTATTAGAGTATGGCCCTGTACCATGTCTATGATATGATTTAGTTGTTAGATGTCAGGTGGCCTGGGGGTGGGTGTATGTATCAGGAGTGGGTTGCCCCAGGGTAGAGAAAGTGTGCCAGTGTGTGGAAGGGGTCTTGGGTAATAACTGGTCATATACCCCGGTAAAGCACCCATTAACACACTACTTTCACCCTGCAGTACAGTTATGATGAGTAGGAAAGGTACAGGGTGACTTTAACCCTACCATGCCGAGGGTGGAGAGAGGGTGCCAAGGTATGGGAGGGGTCTTGAGTAATAACTGGTCATATACGCCGGTAAAGCACCCATTAACACTACTTTCACCCTGCAGTACAGTTATGATGAGTAGGAAAGGTACAGGGTGACTTAATTTAACCCTACCATGCCGAGGGTGGAGAGACGGTGCCAGTGTGTGGAGGGGGTGTTGGGAAATAACTGAGTAAAGCACCCATTTTAACTAATTTCACACTGCAGTACAGTTATGATAAAACAGAAAAAAATATGTTTATGCCTAAAATTTCCTTGTAAAAATATTTTCTTGGTCTATGATACTTCTGTAGATGTTGAGGTAGTAAAGTTGGAATAAAATAGTGCTGAAAATGGCATAGTTTGGTGACATGATTGTGGGTGATGAACTTTATTGAAACAAGCATGATTAATTCAAACTAATCTATCATTTCTCCACCTATTATTTTGCAAATCTATGCTTTAATTCCAAGTATTCATGGCACTTTGAGCAAGAAAGGATTAATAGTTTAAAATATTTTGAACTCCTATGTGTTGTGTCATTTTTGTGAGCATCCAGTTTTAAACACATATCAGGCATTCTAGATCTATAATTATAACTCATTTGTTTATGTTTTTCTCTTTGTAGGTATGTACCTTAGCTGTTTCTAGACATAGACTGGTAATGAGACATTTTGTGGTGAGTAGATGTAGACTTAGCAGGAAACAACTAGGAATTTAAAGAGGTACAAGATGCATTTATACATATATATATATATATATATATATATATATATATATATATATATATATATATATATATATATATATATATATATATATATATATATGTGTTTATGTGTATGTGTGTATATATATATATATATATATATATATATATATATATATATATATATATATATATATATATATATATATATATATATATATATATATATATATATATGTATGTATTGCTAACAACTGGCTAATTAGAATAGTCCAAATTCCCAACATAGGAGAACTGAAGCAAAATTTAAAAGATCAGTTAGTCACGATTTATCCTTAAAAAGGCAGAAAAACTGACATTAACAAAAACTCCTTTCCGCTCTAGTCATACCCTGCTGTGAGTGGGTGTAACGCTTTAGTGTGGTACATTCTCAGGGTAATGGACATGACCAAAGCAGGAAGGGGCAGCTTTTTTACAGGGTACTCCACCCCTTTATCTGGGTAATTCATCACATGAAAATACTCCAAGGTATGCTCACCTAAGCCTCCTCCAATATTGTTTTTTCACTGATTATTTTGCGTTCCCGACATGTGTGTGTATTTCTCATTCATTTGCCTTTTTGTTTGTTTGATTAGTGTGATTTAGTTACTCAGCATTTGTGGCCTTTGCTGACGCAAGGAATGCTTGAGATTTTTATTGCATGTGAAAAAGATAACATTTCAATGTTATTAACTGTAATCACTTTTGATGTGTCATGGGAATATCCCTTTAAACCCTCTCCTTCAGAGTCAGGTACCCCTTAAAAGTGTCATTTGGATCTTTTATACTGGAGGAAAACTTCTTAATTAAGTACACACTCTCGAATTATCTGGTGGGAGTTGTAGTTTGAGTTCTGGTCAACATTTCCTCCTCAAATAATTTCCAAGTCTTTTTTGTGAGAAAATTATCGAAAAAGATATTTTGGAGAGTGATGAGTATGAATGGGTTAAAAACTTATTCCATTCATTGTTTGTTCATCTTTGCATATAGATATGACAACGCAATTAGCGCCCAGAAATCTTGATATAAGTAGTTTTAGCTGCTCACCTATTACAGGATATTGTCCTGCATCTACAATCAGGTACACAAGCAATTCTGAGTGTATATGGGTTAACTGTGTTGCCCAGTGGTAGCTTTGGTATTTAAGTAAATCAGCAACATACTTTACAAATGGGGATAAATATTTGCAGGAACTTTGACCTGAGGGTGACTGTACTAAGAAAATATTATCTGAGAATATTCTCTATTATCAAAATATCTATCGTCAAATCTGTCAGGCTATTTGGGTTGTAAGAAAAGAGAGGAAATATAAAAGGCTGAATTTCTGGTAACTTAATACTATTGACGATTCAGCCATGCCACTTGCTCCCTGACATCTTAACCCTCATGCTGCTGGTGGCTAATTTGATCAATACAAAATAATGTGAAAAAAGCTGAAAAATGTCCAAAACCCTGGCACATGGGTACTCATATGAGAGTACTCAATGAGAGCTTTCCAATGAATACCAAGATGATAGGGTTTAGGTGATTTTCAATGATCTTTGAGTTCTTGTGCCTTAGACAAAAGTAGTCTCAGCATTGAAAGGGTTAAGAGGAACTTTCATAGAAATGATTTTGACTTTTATCAAGCACAAGGCCCTTTTTGCTCACATGCTTTTAATGGTCATCCTGACTTGTGTTCATTATTATAAGCAAGTATTTTTCCCAGGCCTGGTCTGACTCGGACCACACTGACCACCGGTCAAGTGGCAGCTTGGAGGGTGGTGCATGAAAGAGATATATTTTAGGGGGCAGGGTGAATATGGGGACCTATGGTGGAGGGTATTTTAGTTCAATTAACATGATGGCTCTCAGGGGGCTTCTAGCTGTCACTTTGGACAGTTGCCTTATAAAGGGCTCTATTGTACAATAGTGGATAGGTGTACTCTTCGTCTGGCTGTAGATATGAAGTCACAGGACAAGTAGAATCTAGCTTTTACATGCCCCATTTGACTTATTTCAAATTTGCAGAATAAAATGAAAATACTGAAAAAAAAATGAAAAATGAAATAGATGTTATTTTGAAAAGTTTAAAATTTCGCTTCATACATTGTATTTTTCTTTTAGTCAAATAAGATTTGGGAAAAATTACCTTTTGGTTGAAAATTCCTCACCCTTTTGCCAGATTCTTATCTAATTAGGTTTTATAACGAGATCAAATGAAGAGTCCAAATGAATTGAGACATCAGAGTAAGTAGTTATTTTCTATCTCTGAGAGGGACGTCTCTGGAGTGAGAGCGATTGTGATTTTATTGAACTGGTAATTTCTGTGTGTCATTCTTCATTGAGTGTATGAGGCTCCTCCTTGACATGCGTAAAGTAAACGTTATTCGTGTAAGCAATTTTTCCTCCGCCCTCCGTACACTGGCCCCTCTGTGGCAAAACATGTGCGAAACTCGATATGCAATTTACACAAAAAAGCTGTAGTAATACCCCTTAAAGCTGTGGGCCCCTGGTCTGACCCCATCAAAACTTAATCAAATAAGAACCCTGGGGTAAATCAGGTGAGGCAGCTGTTTGGATAGCATCAACAGGAGATGCGCTTTATGATGATTTTTAATTCCAGTCCACGTGTCACCCTAGTCAGCGATTTCACTGACAACACCCTCGCGGTGATGGGGTCAGCTTTGAAGATGTTTATACGGGATGGGCCAACTGCAAATTGAATATTTGGATCCTCTCAGTGGTCTTAATAGGGAAGTTTTTGTATTGAGCAATCTTTAGGTGAATGAAGTTTTGATCTGTCATGCTTGGTCCTATCTCCTCATCAGTGACATCGAGTGAGTTTTGATGTGCTAATCTGAAAGTACCCTCAGGCTTTAAGGGGCTTATCCTAAATTGTACCTTTAAGGGGATTCGGAAATGCTATTTCCAAATGAAAAAGAAAAAAATGGATTTTTAAGCTCTTTATCCTGACCATTCATCTCTGAAATGGTGGATCATCTGCAAACTGCTATTTTTCCTAAAAGAACATTTTCACAATGGCATTGATACCATGACAACCTGGCAGATCATATCAAAATCCCTGCTTCTGTTTGTGTACCGTTGAGCAGACACTAAGATCCTACGGCTTCACTTGCTCTTCTGACCTCGCTATCATAGTCTTGCACAGAGTTACGTTACTGGAGGAAATTGTCGTCAGGATACCATTCACTTTCGAAAATAACTTTAGAATTAAGAGTAAATATTGGCAAAATGTCCAGATGAACATTTCTCCATCAAATCTATTTTAAAGTATGTATTCTTCTGTCAGATATCATTCACTGAAATGATACAGCCTTACTCGGTCTCTTGAGGCATGAATTAGGATTAACCCTTTTGTTGTTCTGTCAATTGGTAAAATATTGAAGAAATGTTAATTGGAACCAAAGGAACATTAGTCTCAAACAAGTGTTTGGGCATGTGAACACTTATGCTGCTGGTGGCTAATTTGGCTAATACAAAATGATGCAAAAAACCTAAAAAATGACTGAAACCCTGGCATATGGGTACTCATCTGAGAATACTCATCAAGAGCTATCCCATGAATACTAACATGACAGGGTTTAGATGGTTTTCAAAGATTTTTGCGTCCTTGTGCTTTGGACGAAAGTAGCCTCAGCATTGGAAGGTTTAAAAATTTGGCAGTGACTTGGGGTTAGGGGGGTGGTTTTCTCCGGGTAATCTGGTATCCACCACTACTTACATATTTGGCTAGTTACGACCTGAATATGCCAGGAAGTGTGACAATAATTGAAATTCTAAATTCCAAATTTGATCAAATATTTTTGGACTCAATTACTGATACGTTTATTACCAACTACACCAATGCCATGCTGCTCTTCCACTGCCAATAGAGGGAGCCGCCGTGGCCTAGTGGTTACGATGCCTGGCTCCCAAGCGTGAGTTCGCAGGTTCGAGTCTCCGCTGGATCCTCAAGCGGGTCGGCCTGGTCGCTATATAAATGTGCGGCATTGTGGGGGACTGTCTATGGTCCTTCTGCAACTGAAAGACCCCTTGGAACTATTCGTGAAGAGTAGGGAATTTCTTCCCCGTTCTGGGTTTCTTTCTTGTCGCGATATTACCTAAGCTGTTGAAAGCGACGTAAAACCCAATTCCTTCCTTCCTTCCACTGCCAATATTCTGATATGCTTACTCCTACCTCGCAAACTTGCCAATACGGAAGAAAAAACATTTCAAGGGTTCATCCAGGTGAAAATTATTATCATTTATGGATATCTGATTAAACATTCTAAAAGTGTTTGATTTATTGGAGCAGTAGTTTTCTGGCGAGAGTGATTCTTCATGTTTGAGCCGTGATTGTTGAGATGTGAGTTCAGTGAAGTGAGAGAGAAGGCGATACAAGGCGCCGCTCCTATACCACATAGACAGGCTATTGTTCAGAATGAAGCTCACCATTGTCGGTGTAGGAGACATTCAGATGAACCTGATATGCACTCATCAAAATCAGTTAATCTAGATTTATTTCAGTACCATACAACACTAGGAATAATGAAATGTAAAATCTGTCATCAATTGTGGCCTGTTATTATTCAATTGGTTCACTATTTAAGGCCGGGTTTTGCGATGTGGGAGGCAGTGTCTGGATTTATAAGTATATAGCTTTATGTTTACATTTTGAGTTTCTCTATTTTCCCATTTCATTTTTTTCAGTATTCAATATATTTTCTTTCCTAATTTTCTCATAACAATGATGCTTTATCTTCTTCCTTGTTTCTTCTCTCCTCTTCTCCTTTGTCCTCTTTGTTTTCTTCTTTGCCATTTTTCTTTTGCCTTTTCTTCTCTTTTTCTTCTTCCTCTTCTTTTTCTCCTTCCTCTTCTTTTTCTTCTTCCTCTTCTTTTTCTTTTTGTTCTTGTTCTTGATTTTGTTGTTGTTGTTGTTCTGACACTATCAGCTCAACATCTTTTCTCTTTCATCCACATTTTATTCTCCATTAATTTATACTATCTATTTTTCGTTCATCTTTTTCTTCTTCTGTCCTTATACTTAAAGTGCATGTCTTCAATTTTTCTTCTAGAAATTCCTATTCTCTAAGTGAATTTGTTTTCTTCTCCCCATTGCATGTCTTATTTATAGTGTGATCTTTTATCAGCCTTACATCACACCCTCAGTGCCTGGGTGTCCTATGTAATAGACGTGCCCATTGAATAAGCCACATTTGATATCCCATTGGTATCTGATGGTCTTGATGTGATCAAGACCGAGGTGTGCGTAGCGAGTGTTTTTCCTCTACGTTGTGATATTTGTATGAGTAGAGGCATCTATTGAATAAGGCATATCTGATAGCCGTCCCATGATAGACATGATGAGATAAGGGCTGTAGAGGTGTAGGTAGCGAGTGTTTTTCCTCTACGTTGTGATATTTGTATGAGTAGAGGCATCTATTGAATAAGGCATATCTGATATCCCATTGGTATCTGATGGTCTTGATGTGATCAAGACAGAGGTGTGCGTAGCGAGTGTTTTTCCTCTACGTTGTGATATTTGTATGAGTAGAGGCATCTATTGAATAAGCCATATCTGATAGCCGTCCTGTGATAGACATAATGAGATAAGGGCTGTAGAGGTGTAGGTAGCAAGTGTTTTTTTGCTGACTATGCGATATTTATCATCTTTGCTGGTTGTTTACAGGCGGTGGCTGATGTGCCTTATGGCTGGCTAACTGGTCTCTAATGGCAGTGAGGAGATCCGATCTGACAGCTACAGCTTTTTTGGAGACTCAGCTTTTTACTTGCCTCTTTGTCATATAGTTTGACATAGAGCAGGGGTCCCTGTGTTAGGAAATAATTACCAATGCTACTCCTAAGTGATATTCAGACCATTAACCAATTCACGACCATACCCCCCCCCCCCCCCCCCCCCAGCTTTAAAAATGATATCCTGAAGACTGTGATGATATCTTTCAAATAAAAGCATATTTGGAAAACTGTTTGAAGGAGATATGTCAATAGGAATCTCATCAACAATTCCCCTTTAAATATCTTGATGCTTTGTGCTTGGTTTCTGAGTTATTCTCAAAAGTGTCTAACCTCCAAACGATCCCTGCCAAGATTGGTATGGGGTACAACTAGGGTGCCTCCAGTTTCCTCACAATTTAGCCTTTCTATGGGCTCAAAAGTGACAATGATCAAAATTCAAAATTCTAAAACCATTGCATTCATCAATATCTGGAAGATTAAGCTATCAGTCCCATAGGGTAAAAGAGACTTATTGGCAGTTAAATTTCTTTGCCCATAATATCTTTTGGACTACATTCTGAGTGACCTTCCACACTCTTATAAGTATTTTGTAAATGCATGCTTTACTTGGACCTTAATACACTCAATATCACCAAGTTCTTTAGATTTCATAAGCATCATTCGTCCAGACAGTCGTTTTCTAAGGGCCTCTCATGCAAGCATTGGTTCAAACATGTCCCTTTTACAATTGGCCTTGAGTTCAGATTTTCATACTGCACATTGGCATATAGACCAGTAATCAGTCAGCATATAAAGTAGTACTTCACTTTTTTAGCTCCAGTTGAGTAAAGTTTAACTAGGCGGAGCCAGACATTATTTGAGCTAGAAGTAGTAGTCTGAACTAGAACTGGAGTCAACTGTTTTAGAAAGCAGTTTTGCTTAGCCTAAACAAGTGCCTTGTTGAGAAAGAAAGATCAGGGTTTCGGAAAGAAATTCCCCTCTGCTTCTTGACTTCAATCTTGAGTTTAGTGTTCAGTTGGTTTGTCTCATTTGTTGAGCTGCTTGAATGTACATGTTACAGGCAAAAGGTAGTTATACTTTTCTGCAGGAACATGTATATTCACGTAGTTGCTGATGCATGGATGGTACAAGAGATCTTTAGTGTTGAGCCAGCCAGCTGAGAAACTGTCACTCATGCAGGTTCAAAGCAGTGGTGGGTAAGGTAGTACTTAGGTGCCTCGGACAGGATTTTATAGAGCCGCATTCGGGTGTTAAGGATTGACATCAATGGTATCTTTTGTTGCCAGTAACGGTCAACATTAGAGCCTGAATCCAGGAGAGTGCTGGTGAAAACTGCTGCATCATCAGAATGGGGCATGCTTTATGGGGCATGCTAGTGGCAGTTTCTACACTTAGTCTGTATAGGGCATAGGGAGGAAGGAGAGAAAAACTGAAAGATAAGACTCCTGGGACCACAAGCCCTTATCAAAACTTACCAACACTACTGCTACTGCTGCTGCTACCACTACTACTACTACTACTACTACTACTACTACTACTACTACTACTACTACTACTACTACTACTACTACTACTACTACTACTACTACTTTAACTTTTACTACTTCTACTTTTACTACTAATACTACTACTTCGGCAATTACTGCTACTTTTGCTTCTTATAAGCTTCAGCCACTGTTCCTTTTACTACTGAAAGTTTACTAGTAGACCACTTTATCCTAATAAAGATGTCTACATATTTTCTCTGAAAAAGTTCTCATTGGGTGAGGAAGCAGGCTCTTCAGGCCTGGTTTTCAGTGCCTGCTTAGAAGAGGGTCAAGTTATTACAGAGATTCCTGGCGACAGCGATAAGATGCCAGGAAGCCCAGAGTCTGAACCTTGCATTAACCACTGACACAGGTTAAGTCTAGGGTGCTTCTTTTTGCATGGAAAAGGTTTTGATACAGGTCTTACTTTTGTATCCGCTATGCTGTATACAGACTCCTTTCCCATTTTGAACCATCATATTTGAAGTCACTTTTCCCTTAAAAATTCTCAGTAGATAATTACTACTTTCCAAGCTGCAGAGGAAACTTGGGGAGTGAACAACCCCCTATTATGGACACCCTCATTATAATGGACACTTTTTTCGGTCCAAAACAGTTTCCCTCTTATTCATCATATAATATGCAGTAATGTATTTACTGATTTGTTGTATATTTTTCTGGAGAACTCCCTAATCTCAAATCTTGTACATACCTCTCAGTATGGGAAAATCACATATGAGACTGCTGGGAGCTCAGAAAGGAAATCACTCCCATTTCCTAAAACCCCTTTCTGACCCCATGTTGCCTGGAAGTTGAGTGTTGACCTCTGACCTAGCCCTTGCCACCTGTTTCTGTTAGCGTCTGTTTTAAGTCATGTTTAACACTGTTGACAGTATGCTGCTCCACAGAAGCTGATGTAATGGACTCTGAATTCCACTTAGCTAGAATTGCCATTTCCTACGCAATAGTATAAGCTTTGTAGGATTCCAGGAAATGGTACTTTCCAGGGGATGTCACCTTTACTCTCTGACTTAACCAGTCTGCCAAGTCAACATTTCGAGATCCTTTGTAATATACATACATATACACTGACTCTCTTGCTATTTAATATTTGTGATTACATTAGTTAGTTCACCAAATGTCCACTAGGTGGCTATTTTAAAGGTGCCTGTATGCCATTGAATGCCACAGAAGGAATTGGATGCAAAAAGGCATGTGCTGCCCTCTTTAGGTCAGGTAGTAAACTTCTACTCACTATCTGTTGGTTGCACTCAGCTCCCTTCAAACCTAAGATTATCTTTTAAGATGCATGATAAAGGTTAATCTACTATTATATCATAAATACTCAAAATGTATTTGTTTATCTGGTACCCTTTAATGGTTCTCTTAAGCTCTCTCTGCATATGATTGCTAACAATGAATAATCCACTTGGAAAGCAGTCCAAAAATTATGAATGTTGGGACCCAGTTTTTTAATGACACTCTAAAATGCTCTATACATATGATGGCCAACATCAAGAAAAAGTCACGAGGAAAGTCTGGAAATCATAGATTTGGGACCCTAGATATCTATTGACTTTCTAACACTGAGTACACACATGTTGAAGAAGAGTACCTGCTATAAGCTACCCTGTGCTATATGGTATTAAGTGAAAAATCCTCGTGGAGGGTCTGAGGTGTAGGATTTGTGTACCCTTGTCCTCTGCCGACTCCTGTTATTGTTTACGTGACGGCTAGCGGTTGGCGCGGCCCAGAGCCTGTCTCCTACAATTACATCATGTAATATCACCTCAAGGGTTATTATAGGATTAGGCACTCAAAGGGAAGGACACTCACTCAAGCACACATCATTTTCCGGCTCCTTGCCAATGACACAGAATGATTTGTCAAACTTTCTCGGGCCCTCAGACAACTTACCAAGGGTTGTCTGTTTATTTTGGCGAGCCTCATGCGGCCATCTTGTACCCATTTTTAGGTCAAAGGTCAAGTTGATGATATTTTAAATATATATGTGATGCCTGGCTGTCTGTTGTTTTTTATGCGTGTATCCCTTCATGCTAGAGGGTGTTTGAATAGATATTTTAGGGTATACACCTTTTCTGTCTCTACCCTTTCGTGTAAACCCCAATTCATTCAAAAACACCCCAAGTACTGCCTCAGGGTAGCGGCGACGTCCGTAGGTGAGGGTTCCAGGGTTGCAGATTTGGGTATCAGGTAACCGAACCCTGGATGACTTGCCCAAAGAGGGTATGTAGGGGTTGTAAAGAAGGGTAGCGTGTAGGGTGCTAGATCAGATAATGGGCGCTGGGGCTATTCTTCGCTATTCTACTCCCCAGACGAGTCTTGCTCCTGACTATGGAGATCACACAGTGTTTTTCTGGTCAGAACTGCGACAGCCAGCCTTCACACAGACATTCAGGCCCCCCTGGTAGTACTTTGTGCTTCGTTTCTTATCTGTGGTCTCTCGTTGAAATGTGATCACCAGCATCACTAGATGATGTCCACTCTCTTCAAGAAATTACTTAAAAAACTAAGAATAGAGTAGAACTACAAAAGATTTTTAGACATTTCATCTACAACTTTTCGATTCTGTATTGCCTGCCTATGTATGACAATAATTGGCTTTGTAATGAAGAGTAATAAACTATGTAAATTAACTTATGTGAAAAGGTTGTTTAAACTACGCAAGTCCTCTCTAAAGTCACTTTGCCATTTCAGGTCTGGAATCTTTTTCTTGCATATAATTACAAGTGATCTTGAGATTTTTCCTACTTCAGTACTTACCTATAAGTTCATTCATATTTAATTTAAATAAAGAAAAACATCCAGTAAACCTTCACTCATCAATGATAGTAAATGGTAGTATTCTAAAAACTTCAATTAAAAAAAATACATTTAGAATGTTATGGAGATATATAGCAAACTAGTTTTCAAAGATCAGAAAATCTAAAAACAAGTTTTCCCTCAGTTTCTTATTGATAATGATAGCATTTGACATATGAAGATTATTCCCATTTTGAATACTTTTTAGCAATCATGCATGTAGTTCTGATTTTTGCTCCTATAAGTACAGATATTATTCAGTACTCAGTATGTACAGTACCATTATTGATTATAATAGTAATGACTTTTTGCTGTTTACTACAACAGAAGTGATTGTAACTTAATGGTCATTATCTTTGCCAGTGATTTCAGGCCATTGGTTGATCTGTGATCCACCAGACAGACAATGTTGTCCCTTTAGAGGTAGATTTACCAGACACACATTTCATTTCCGACATAAACAAGTCCCCATGAAAGACTGTAAACAAACCGTTTGAAGAGTTACAATTTGAAAATGCCACCCGCCCATGGTTATGATATTTTCCAGTAGTTAAACACAGTAATCACCAACAAAGTAGACATAACCCGATATAATGAAGTCAAAAATGATAGAGATGGTGATAATTTGGCCCTCTTGACTTCCTCTTCTCTGGGGCAAATTGCACCCTTTGAGTTGCTGACAGGAGACGGTAATTGAGTGTTTTACGCATAAATTATGTGAAAGAACAAAACAACAAGAAGTGTCAGGTTGTCCCCTCAGGAGATGGAAATTTCTTCAGATTTGTTGAAGAAAAGGTTCCCTTTTTTGTGGTGCATCAGGCGTGATTAGGTTTGATAAAGAATTCACACAATCAATGAAATATTTCTTAATTAAATACTGCACTTCTCTCAATTTAAAAATAAAAATCATTTCTGAAGTTTTTTGGTCAGTTCTATGCAATCAGAACCATTTTTGTCAACGTATTATTTTGCCATGTATGAAAAATCAGGAGTTTCAAGTCATCATTTCACATACTTATAGTAAAAAACAGTTATCAAAAACCAGGAAAAAAATCAATTGTCAACTGATGATGGGCCAAAAGGGCCTGACTGTTTCAAAGCATCTTCAGTAAAATAGAAATAGCAACAAATCTTCATGAACCAATTTGCCAGTTTTTGCTAAATCCCAAGTTATACGTAAAAGTATCAAACATGCACTCATCTGGAGAGTTTAGGCATAAATGGGTAAAATTCCAAGTTATATTCAAAAGTATCAAACATCTAATAAGATTATGGCATGAAAGGGTTAAGGTATGGCTAGAGAACGGAATTGACAGGAGGTGTCAGTTTCTGTGATGCAGGCGTTTGTTTCACTGACAGCTATCTTGACACATCAGATATCACCATTACCATTGGACACAGATAAACTGTGAAACCTAGAGAAAAAAGCCAACAACATGAAAACGCTGATGACCTCTAAAAATACCTCAATCAATTTACACGCCCATTTAGTCTGAGATTTCTGTCAGGGTAGAAGGTTACTCCGTGAGTGTGCCACTCGAGATCTCTCATGTTTTCACAGCGTTTCATTTTTCTCAAAAATTCAAGGCGTGGTGCAAGTTCTCACAAAGATTTCACCAGTCGAAAAATTTTCGATGTTTACATATCTTCATCACATGTCTTTAATTCCTGTGGATGTTAAACATGCTAGCATTGATGAATATGCTAGCATGGCTATAAAAAGTGTTACTTTTCACTAATTGGCCAATTACCTGTGATTACCTGTAGGTTGCACTAGCCGCATTCAACTCATAGCTTTGACTGTAGGACTGGGTGTGGTACGTAGCGGGTTTAAAGTCACAGACTGAAAGAGAAGGGCGGGCTGAGAAGTGAAGTGACTTGCGAGAAGCTGAAAGCCACTGGGTACTAAGGTAAATACTTGAGAGCCCCGAAAAAATCTCTCTGGCTGGGATTCTGTGGGGTTCTTTGGTACACCTGGAGTGGGGAGACCAGGGGAGAAAGGGGACTCGGTGTGGTGTCTCATTAAAGGTAGCAAGAAACTTACTCTCACAGCCAGCACACAGATTAACCCTAACATTTATAGGGTCACTGAGTCTCAAAACATGGCTTGGTTCTGATTGACATATCTTCCTCAAATATTTTCTGAAAAAAATAGTTTTATAAGAAAAATATTTACAAAATAGTCTTGCAAGCTTTTTGAGGTGCTAGTGCCATGACGGGGATTAAGCCAAAACCTTAGAGCACAGTATTGCACTGATTTTCTCTCTATATAATTGGCATGAAAACTTATTTATTTATCAACTCAAAACTGTGTCTACTCTGAGTTAGTTCTTAAATTACCCACCAGGTAGTCAAGTGAGACCTTTTCAGTTTCTACAATTCTGACTGACCTTTTTGACCACTCTTGATGCCATATTTCTTAAACCACAGGAACTAACACCTAGACATTTAAGGCAAATGATTAAAGGACCAGAACAGAGAAAAGTAGTATTTATTGAAATCATGGACTAGGAGCTAGTCTAAACATGTATTTGGTGTTCGTAGTCCTAGAGCCACCATGCTGTTGGCCACATGTACATGGACAGAAGCTAGGGATAATGGTGTTCTATGGTATCAGCATAGAGACATGCAGACTTGCTGCAGACCTACTGTCAGATAGCCAGCATAGTTGTGTATATCATACCAGTAGGACTAAGTGCTGGCCTGTGGTTTATACTGGGCAACCATGGGGCAGATATTGTATCTATAGGTGACCTCAATCTGCCATATACCAGTTGAAATACAGCCTGCTGTCTGCTGTATTAGCCTTCAGCATTGGGCAACATGTAACAATATTGACTTGATAGAATTATAGGAGATATTCATCTTTTATAACAAATTATTCTCTCTTATAGTGATTAATAAGAGTATGTTGAAACAAAAAAGATTACTGACATCCCAATCTTGGGTTTGGCTGATGATAATGCAAAGAATTGTTATGAAAGTTATACCTCTAAATAAAGCAGCCCCTCTCTCATCCCCCACCCCCCCCCCTCTTACTAATTAAATCTTCATATGTGATAATTTGATTTTTTTTTTCACTTTTTAAAATGGCATTTTACAAATCCAGCCCATTTGGCTACGCCATTTAGGGGGGTTTCATTCTCATTTTTCCTAGATATTACTGTTTGTTTCTGAGAGTGAGTAATGAATAGTATATGGGAACATGCCATGGCTTTTGGAGGGGGGTATCCCAGACAACATATGGCGATCGTCTAGCCATCATTATTGAATCCCCACACCTGTGGTCAAACCACAGGAAACAAGATCTGTCTTACGCTCTATAACTGTCCACCAAAACATTCCCTCTACCCGGCTCTGATGACAGATTTATGCTAATGAGCCCCAGGTAAGCAGCGTACTTGTATTACCACATCCTGCTCAGGTGAGGCAGTAATCAACACATCAGACAAAGACATAGCAATGCACTACTAGTAGATTGACATGTTTTGGAGATTGAATTATTCTAACAAAAAGTGGACCAACGGAATATGTCTGGGTTATGCTTGTTAACCCATTCACACTCACAGTTCCTCTTCAAAGTATCGTCTGCTACTTTCATACTTTTGAAAATAACTTGTGAATAAAGCTAAAAGTCACAAACAATTTGAAGGAGAGTTGTTGTCTGACTTCTAAGAAACTTTTTTCCTTCAAATATTTTCCAAAAAATGCTTTTGTTGGATAAATATTTCCAAAATTGTCAGGCCTGTTTTGGCCGTTCTGAGTGTGAATGGGTTAAGCTTTTGTGTGTGTGTTTTTTTTTTGTGTTTTTTCAAAATATGGAGTAAATCAAATCCAATGAATGCAGAATTCCATGAGAGAAGAGTCTGAGATAGGGAAGTTTGGCAGTCTACCTGTATTTGTAGCAGCTGGATATGAATGGGCTAGCCAGGAATTCTGACTGGACTGGCCAGGTGAGAGATGAGTTATGATGAGGTTTCTAGCCAGTTATCATGACACAGGTATGCTGACACCTAGTACACCTGGCTCTCAGGTCGCAGGTCACATGTCAAGGGGTCAAGGTCAAAAAACAGAGAATTTGTGATTTTCTTTATTGTCCTTTTTTCTGCCATATTGCGGTTAAGTCTTTAATAGCTTATAGATATAAGTGATCAAAGTGCCTAGTGAAAACCTGATTGCCTAACACGTAGTCACTGTCAATTTCCTCACATGCCCTAGCCAGGGTTCGAATACAGGCAACAAGTATTATCTCTGACTTCTCACTGTCTCTCACCACTGAGTATCTGGGTTCAAAACTAGTTTAGTGTGTGTGATACAGTTGCCAGTGACTTGGGGTTTGTTGGTGTTTTTTTCTGGGTCCCCCACTTCCATCTCTTTTGACAATTGCAAAGTCACGACACGATTCACCTTAAAATGACAGAAAAAAGTGATGATTTAAGAAAATTGGCAAATATTCAAGGGGGTCGAAGTACTATTTCTCAGCCTTTCTTTCCCTAGCCCTTTAATGGTGAGTGACTTAAGGACACACATGCTGGCAAAAGGCTCATTTTACACAATGGGGTAATTTGTCTGTAGATAAGATGAAATAGCCAAAGGAAATGCTAAGTCCTGTAATTATGGGATTTTCTCCCATTTTCTCCTCAGTTCATATATCTAACCCCCTAACAAAGGTGTTTAGACTTCGCGAGTGGCCTCTAGCTGGGAGAACACACGTCACATGACCTGAGCAAAGGGTCACATCCAAAACAGTGCTTGACTCGGAGTACCCCTTTTGAGGAGATTTAATGCCCAATTTGTGCAGTATTTCATTCTTGTTAGGGGCTTGCTTAATCACTGCCCAATTACATGCTAAAAGGGTGCACCTCTCCATTAACTGAAGTTATAGGTATTTTAAGGGTCAACTTCATTGTTATTTACGTCAATTTATGCTACAAATGACAATCCTAAGCAATTGCAAGGTATTTTCTTTACCCTTAGTGTTATGTATTGAACTTTTAAGAGTTCACATAAATATAGATGTATAAAAATGTCAGTATATGTCTAAGAACTGAACATAATTGATTTTGAAGGTGTTTTCTTCCTTCATTATGTTTATATTTTAAGAATGTACGAAAAAGTGCAAAAAGGCAGTGATGTTGATGTCTTTATCTGGGATTGAGAAGTTCACTGCCAAAGCTGATTAGGGGTTTCGGTTGAGCTCTGAGGTGTATTATATAACATCAGCATGATTAATGTCTTACATCAAGATCTGAAGATCTGTGTAGAAAAACAGGCTGATGTATCTTCTTGTGATATTGGGGAGTCAATGAGAGAGAGAGAGATAGAGAGAGAGAGAGAGAGAGAGAGAGAGAGAGAGAGAGAGAGAGAGAGAGAGAGAGAGAGAGAGAGAGAGAGAGAGAGAGAGAGTGAGAGAGAGAGAGAGCTAGGGAGGGAGGGAAGGAGGGAGATAAAGGGAGGAAGGGAGGGAAGGAGAGAGAGAGAGAGAGAGAGAGAGAGAGAGAGAGAGAGAGAGAGAGAGAGAGAGAGAGAGAGAGAGAGAGAGAGAGCTAGGGAGGGAGGGAGGGAGAGCAAGGGAGGGAGGGAGAGAGAAAGAGAGAGAGAGAGGAGAGAGAGAGAGAAAGAGAGAGCAAAAATACTCTCACCATGTTGATAATCATCGGACATTCTGTGGATGTTCCTGTTGTGATGTTAGTGATTAACACAAACATTTTAACACCGACACTGTATGGACAGAAATATGCATACAGCACTGCTACATAATCTATGACCTTGAACAGGGTACAAGGTTGTGAATGAGAAATGTGTAGATTTCACCCTGAGGGCATGAAGCCCTGGGGTAAGCAGCGCTGGGAGGTTGGACGTTAGTTTCACCATGTGGTAAGAGTTATCAGCTCCCCCTATAATCATTCACAGACCCTACTCATCAAGACCGACATGCTGACTTGTAAGATTCCAGAACACCCAACATGGCTGCCACACTAGTCCTACTGTGAACTTCTCAAGATTAACCCAATCACACTTAGTAACTTTCACAATGTTTCACCTATAAATGTGATATTTTGAAAATAAGGTTGTTTTGACTTACATTTATTCTTATATATTCCAAATATATCCCAAAATATGCTTTTAATAGCATGGTATTAAGAATCAAAAGAGGTCTATATCTGGATTGCTTTTGGCATGAATAGGTTACGATGTTCAAGGGTGAATGATTTCCACATGTTGATATGTGATATATGATGTAATGGAATTATTACATCAATGTGATTGAAACATTTATTTCCCCACTCACCATCCTTTGAAGTCTTGGATACATTCACTACTCATTTCAATTGGCCATGTAAGGGGTGCTGGGTATGTTGGTACAGCAGTGGGGTGCTGTTTGGGTATGCTCCGCGATACCCTGGTTTCTGTTTGTTGGTGGTGCTGTTGAAGTAAATAGAATTGTGAGATTTGTGGGAAACGTCAAAGCATGTACAAGTTAGGTTTGTTTTGATCTGTATGTGATTTGATTAATTCATTAGATCATTTCATAGCTAATTAGATTTGTTAGAAGATGTAATATAATGTGAATTATGAAGAATGTTTGGAAAATGCTGTAACTCATTGGGGATTTTCCTTAATTGCAAACAGCTTCCAATGAAGTCAAATGTTGTCATGATTAAAGAGAACATGTTTATAACAGACATAAAGTAGAAAAATGCAAGTAATCAAGTATTTGATCTACTGTCATGCAATTCATACAGAATAGTCAGTTTCACATATATTTTACGTATACGAATGGCCACAAAAACAATATTGTGATAGGGACCTAACTTAAGTTCATTTTAACATCCAATAAATATATACTTCGAGACAGAAAACTGAATAGCTCGAGATCTCAGTTAAAGTGCATCTTTTTTGCAACATTTATTTACAGCTTGGAAGTTATTATGTGAACAGATAGATTTGATATTTTCTTGTTGTTTTTTTAACGATTTATGATAAAAGTACCAAATGGTTCTAGATTTACTCCCTAGGTGGAGCTGATGGTCATGCTGATAAAGTTGTTTGTGATATTTGCCTTTATTTATCATGCAGTAAAGGTGTATCGGGTAACAGATGATTGCATGAAGTATCCTTTATCGCTCCCTTCATGGAAACTATACATTTTATTTGCGGTCTCGTAAAAAAGAAAAGTTTCAAAAGACTGATGGTTATCCATTATCACCTGATGACTACTACTTTTCTATAAATCATGCGTCAAATTGACACTATTTCCTGTGTGACTACCCTTCACCTCTCCCCGCCTCGCTGACGATGCTCCCTGCTCTACATAACACACTCGTGCTCAGCCGCACACCTCAAAAATGTCTTCTGCTCCTGTCATAATTACGAGAATCATTTGGAAATAAAGCGTGAATTCAGAAAAAAATTGACTGAAAGTTTTCGGCGATATTCTGAAGAACATCTTTCCATGAATATTTTTCAACACAAAGCTTTTGTAAGAAAGATATAACCTAAATAATGCAGCCATTTTGGGCGTATATGGGTAATGTAACGTTTTACGAGTACTCCCGTTCAGAGCCTCTATTCATCCACAACCTAAAAGGCCAATCCCGCAAATTGCCAGTGTTGGAATATAGAAGTCATTGCGTGGCAGTGTCGGTTGGTTATTATAGTGGGGAAGCCTGCCACCCCTATCATGGGGCTTTAATAGCACAGGGGTGCTGGGGGAGTTGTCGCACCTTTGCCACCAATTATTGCCTGGCTTTCAGCTATTGCATGTGTATGTGCCAAGATGTCTTTTCTCTTGCTTCATGCCCACCAGAGGGAGGGAGAAAAAAGCAGCCCGACCAACGATACACTCACTTACCTTTCAGGCCACAACTCTAATGCTCTCACCTGAAAGATTCCACGAAAATTGTCTGGCTGCTTTTGGCATCTGCATTATGGGTAAAGTACTGAGAATGCACTGACCATGCTTGACCATCAGAGTCAATCAGTGCTGACCAGTTGACCACAAAGGGGCAGGCAGGTAAGCCTGTGGTCTGGGGGATCCAGGTTCACCTGTAATTAGCATACCTTTAGCTGCCTAATTAGCCTCTGGCCCCAGGTGCCCCTGATGCTGGAGATAAGTGTCACTGATACAGTATGCTGGCTGCTCTCAGCCTGCATCTCCTTCCTACGTCGTTGTCAGTGGTTACGGGATGCTGGTGCACTATGGAAAATAATGAGGATGATGAGAAGGTGTTTGAGATGATGATCATCATCATGATCATCATAAGCAGGAGTATGGTTGCAGTAGTGAGGACCATGATGATGATGATGATAATTAGGATGATGATGATGATGATGATGATGATGATGATGATGATGATGATGATGATGATGATGGTGATGATGATGATGGTGATGGTGATGATGATGATGATGATGATGATGATGATGCTGCTGATCATCATCATCATCATCATCATCATCATCATCATCATCATCATGAGGAGTAGGAGAATGATGGGATTGATTATGATGAAGATGATGAAATTAAATGATGAAATAAATGGTGTGGTGCCATGACAGTACAACTTCCTGTTTGTTTGTTATATAGCAGTGCTTAATAACAAATGTAATGAATTATTACAATTGTTAAGAAG
Source organism: Maea johnstoni (assembly GCA_963942565.1). Lineage (NCBI taxonomy): Eukaryota > Metazoa > Annelida > Polychaeta > Spionida > Magelonidae > Maea > Maea johnstoni. The sequence goes on along the minus strand of OZ012689.1, from coordinate 27,893,298 downwards.
TGTACCTGAAATTACCTGGTTTCTCCTCCAGGTAGGTTGGAATGTTCAAGGTTCTTCCACAGTGTACTATAAGTCAAGATCCGATCCCCAGATAAGCTTGAAGAGAACAACATAGTTGCTGATTTACACTTCACCCTTGCCCCGACATTAGCCTTTAGAAAGGTATCAATATCTGTGCTGTGTGCCTCTCTGCAGGTAGCCCTGCCTCTCCCGGCACTCAGCCAGAAACTATGCCCCCCTTCCCCCTTAATTATTATCAGCACCATGTTTGTTTGACCTATTCTTACCTGCACTGCCACAAAAGAAGGTCAAGATTAATTTGGTGGTATTGTTCGGGGTGAGGCATCTTTTGCAACATATTAGAAAAGAGAAATATTAAAAAGTAAAAAAAAATGTACAAGAAGGCCGGGTTCATCAAATTCTCAGCTCACCTCTGTATCCTTGCAAACCTTTCCCCTTAGTCATTTTAGAATGATTTTTCATAACCCAAGTGTTCTTTCGTCAGACCTCCTAAACACCATGAAGGTTGCAGATAACTCACCTGTGTCTTACCTGAGCCTTCACTGTGTCCAGGTGAGCAGATCAAAGGGCTCCAGGTATCACATCAAAGGGCCACAGCTTCTAAACTTGTGTAATCGATTACTAACAAACACAGGTATTGTGCTGTGCGGGATGAGACAGCATTTTTTGGTGTGATGGGTAAGCCATAAAGTCACAGTGGGTATGGTCGCTGGGGTGTTAAGGGTATGTTATTATGTTACCCCCTTCCCTCTCCAGGCTGGTAATACTAGATGGAAACTGGTGCTGTTTTGATGTCCCTGTGTATGTCTGTCTAGCCAGCCCTTCAAGGGGACTGGGATTTATATTTCAGCTTCATTGTTTCTACCTGGGCTCAGTCGTTAGATAAGGCATCCTATGAGTGTGGCCAGCCTTGTCCAAGGTGAATTTTAACCCTTCCAATGCATCAAAAGCACATCATTTTCGCATCATTTTGTATTGGCCAAATTAGCTATCAGCAGCATAAGGGTTAATCAGTAATGTCTGATGTTGGAGTCTAGTATAGAGGCATTTTTCAATCATTCGGAAAATGGCATTGGCATGCTTTCTTTCCCATATACCATGACCCATAACAAGTAAAAAAGGAAAATAAGGAAAGTAGAAATCACCATTAATTAACTAAGCTACACATGCTAAAAGGCTGAAAACCATCAGTTGTAAAAGAGTCAGCTGGATGCCATTATATTTAGGGAAATGATCTGCCAAAAAATATAATTAAAAAGATGCTGGAAATTCAATTTGAAGAAGGCCACAATTAACTATTTCAAACATTTTCTAAAGGATGCTTTAACTAACTTGCATCTGGGATGCACACCTAGTGCAACACCTTTGATGATTGCTAATAGATTAGAGGAATACATGCAAACTGTTTGAATTCCTGATTGTTATGCTCCACAGGAGTTACGACTTTCTGTCAAATAGTTTTAAAATCATTGCACACATATCAATATCTCTCTATATACATCAGGAGACATGCACTATCTTGGTGTGTAGTTGTTAATTAGAAACCATCCTTAAACAGTCTATCCTTAAGGTGTCACTTAAGAGATGGATGTACAGGTAAGGGATATCTGTAATTATTGCCAATTTGTCTTGAACTGGCACTGTAATTAAAGGGTGCAACATGGATTACATATTTGTGGTTTACTAGTGATTGCACGAGTGGAGGTTCAATAAAATCTCTCTGAATTCAAAGGTTAATTGAATTCCTTGCTTCGGTGGAACAGGATTGGTAATAGAACTGCAGATAATGTTAACAATGAACTACTATGCATTTAGGGGAAAAAAGCTCTTTTTCCTAATTCTAAGGCACATGATTGCAAAAAGACAGTATTGAACACATACAATGCTCGTGAAACATTTTTTATCAATTTTATAGGAAATATGGTTGTTGCTTAGTCAAAACAGAAATCTGCCACCCACTTTTTCAGCAGGGCACTCAGCCTTAACGAGCACCAGTTTATGGTCTTATGTAATGAATACCTTACTAGCAATTTAGAGCATTAGTGTCTATTTTTGTTGTAAAATGTTTTTACCTAAACATTTTAAAGAAAATATTTGGGGAGAAATTTAAAGATCTTAAAAACTACTCTCATAAACCATTTTGTGAGAATTTGAACTTAATTCGAAAATGATTTATTTTAAATTCACTTTTGAATGGCAGTCATGTTAAAGAGATCTTTAGGCATGAGTGGGTTGATAGAATAGTGGCAACTATAGCAGACCTCAAGTAACCCTAGCAAGGGACAGTGCACCCTTTCACTCCCCTTTAATCAAGGTGACAAGCTAAGACAAATTAGAGTGGCAGGATAATGTGTCAGCTGACACTTCCCATGGACTCACAGAATGCTTTGATGTTGTGTTGGTTTCAGGTGAATTGTTGAGAAGATCAAAGGTAGAGTGCCGTACAGGTGGGCTTTGTCTTTGGGCGGAGACAGGGAACTGATGGGAGACTAACGAGTTTCTGATAGGTGTGAACAGCCAGCTGGGAGAATAATGGACAGACATCTTCCTCGGCAAACGCGATAGAGTTAGAAAGTATTAAATTTCAAACATCTCATACAAGATTTATGCAAAAATTGACATATAGCAAGAAGTGGCAGCTAGGAAAGATAGGGATAGGAAGATGAATAGTAGTCGACAAATTGGGTATTAAGGTAATTATGTAAAAATGAGTTTTTACATGAAAAAATCATAAAAAGTAACAATGATGTTTAGAGAACATGCAGTTTTTACTGACTTGAAGTTTTGAAGTGCAATAACTCAAGAGCTGCTGAAAAATTACACAGCTGACAAAGAGCCCCGCCTCATTGAGAAAGTAAGTATATCATGTCCAGGGGGGACTTTGATGATGATTAGCGTACAGAACTCTATTCTACTACTACTGTAGTACAAAGTGTCGTTTTCACCATAGTGCTTATTTGTATAGCGTACGTAGTAGCCCGGGGCGGGGATGGAGGTGGGTTGTGTAAGGTGGGTTCATCAATACTCACATGCTTGATAGAACAGAGGGGGACATCAAAGGGGAGATCAAAGCCTCTGGGCAGCAGCAGCATCTCAGGTGTGGCCCAGGTATGCACAAATACATAGCACTAATCATCTTCAATCAACACAGGAGGTGTAACGTATGAACTGTGGGCCATGTCATATCAATATCATAAACATCTGCCTGTGGAGAAAAAAAAGAAGAAAGGAAGTGTCTTGACAATTTCATTTTCTACAAATGGTTGATGTGTCTCTTCTTCAATATTGTCACTGGCATCGCCATAGTTGTCATCATCACTAGATTTATTGTCATCATCGCCATAGTTGTCATCATCACTAGATTTATTGTCATCATCACCATTGTTATCGCCATAGTTATCATCATCATCATCATCATCATCGTCATCATCATCATCATCATCATCATTTGTATGTGATAAGGGCCTTGAATACCTGTACGATGTAAAGCATGTAGAAACTGAACCCATTTGGCACAACTTATGAAATGTTCTAGAAGACAACATTCCTGCAACAAATCACTACATGTTAACTTACATAACCTTCCAGCCCTGCTGCCCCTTCACCCTGGGACCGTGATGTTCACATATAGGGAGTGGGGGAACATCTAGGTGCTGTTCTTGATAAATGGCTGTTTATCACTGATGAGGGTAAGATAGGCACTATGGCCAGGGGCAAACAAACAAACAAGGTGGGGTGAGCGCGGGTCATTGTCACTAGACCATCTCCATCTACATCGGGCAGCCATCCCGCCGGACGCCCGCTCACCCAGAGAAATAGAACGATTTATCTCTCAACTAGCAACAATCTCCTCTAATTGATTACACTTAATGATAGGATAGAGGGACTAGTTCGTCTCCTCAGGCAAATATTTGCTGCACGCCCTTCGTGTGTATTCTTCCTTGGTATTCTGGCTTGGTGGGATATGATGATGCCTAGTATCCTGAGATATCTCACCACAGAGCAATCGGTAGTAAAATGTGGAAATCAACGAAAAATGGGTGATTGGTAGAAAGTATATATGGATTGAAACAGGGAGTAGTATGCCACCTTCATTGATCAAACTCTAGATTTAGTGCAGTGTTGAGAGAATACAGGAATAGTGTCAGACTAACAAGCCATGGGGGCAGCCCTCCATCCTTTCCTTTGAAGAAATACATTTTTGTGCTGCACTACCAGTGACAATATATCGGAGCAGGCCCTAAAACGTTATCATTCTCTTCTGAGTTGACCAACTAGTGTGGTGTAGTACCAGCAATGGTCCATAGGTGGCACCATAAGGTCCTCCTTTCTTAAGTGGTTTCAGTGTCATACAAGAAGAGAGCCATCTGTCCACCTGGTGCAATAATTGTTAACTAATTAGACCATCCTGACCAACTTGACCACTTGGTGCCTGGTAACAGAAAAAATTTTTTTAATTCATTTATTTTTTAATTTCCAAATTACACAAGTGTGTATCAGATTTTTATTCACAGAAAACTTGATAACTTATAAAATACATACGAGAGCCTATAATCTAGGCAAGAGAGCTGTTTGAATCAACTGTAGTCTGCCTCTGAATCTGTGAGCAGCAAACCAGCCAGCCCTGGGCCATCAAGAGTGGCTGCTCCCAGACTAAATACTCCTGTGAGGAGGAGGAGGAGGAGGAGGAGGAGGTGTCTGGCCTAATGGCTGCTATCACATCCCCAGCCTCTCTGATAATCCTGCCAGCAGCAGCAGCAGGAATTTCAGCCAGCTACTACATCTCCCATGTTCTGATTAGCTGGTATTCTGGCTATTCCTGGTCATTTTTTCCTTCATGGCCTGTCAGTAGGTTTAATGTGCCAGGTAACTGATCCTACTGTGATGATAGTTTTATCAAGTAGTGTGTTCTCCAGTGATTTGATTAACACATCATTGCAGAGTGCTCATATTGTTGCATACAGTCAATATATATATATATATATATATATATATATATATATATATATATATATATATATATATATATATATATATATATATATATATATATATATATATATTCTTATATTGTCACACAAGTATTTGTTCATTCATACTCTAAAGGGTTCCTATCTTTGCTTTGCTAGCTTGTAGTTTTTTGTCAAGAAATTCTTGAGTAGTGACGAAAATTTGAAAGGTTTTTGTGGGGAGTATTGTGCAATTTCGTAGGCAGTATGTCCAGTTTCCTTGAACTCTTAACAATCTAGCAGTAGGCTTGTGGTAATTCAAAACTCTGTTGAGTCTGTGCTGTTTCTTAGTGTATGAAAACCTGAATATTCCGTGAGTAGCTTTAAGAGTCTTGAGTAGTAAACCACCCAAGTGTAACAGCCTCATAATTCTCAGCTTACTCCTCTCTAACTCTGACCTTTCCACCAAAGAGGTCGGCTTACCATATTCCCTAGTGACCCTTCATTACCCTGTACTGGCGGGGACTAGATTCATAGACTACATAGATCTGAAGTGATAGAGTACAACTTGTGAGATTGGAACCATATTGGCGAGCATGTGCTAAAGATGAAATAGACTCGCTCTCGTCCATGGCCAATGGAGAATGACCTTTGATTGCTCAGCTAGACTGACAGGTGAACTTTGTCGGCCAAAGGTGAAAATTCAACCAACACATATTTTGCATTTTGCAACATGATTTGTAGAGGACCTCTACATTTTGCCAAATTAGAGTGAAATGGACAACCGTTAACCCATGAATACCTGCAATGCGCAAAGAAAGTAATATCTTCTTAAGAAAACACCTTTTGGACAAAGTTTTTATTTCAGCATTTAACAGAACGCATTATTGCGACTTTCTTTGAGCATGGGTAGCAAAACTTGATAATTATGTAGCAATTCTGTAGTAGTTGCTGTTAAGTATTTCAAGTCAATCAATTGTTTCCCCATTTAGGCTCATCCTGAACATTTTGTTATGCTTAAAGCCTAGTTGATGCTATATGTTATGGGCTCCCATGTTTTTTGTGTTGAGAGGTTACTACAAGAAATCATATGCCGTGAAAAGTATGAGTAAAAATACAAGGTTGGGGATGGTTTCAATTAGTGAAGATGGGATGATAGAATGTCCGTCCTTAAGTTCATCAGTCGGGCTATTCCACTTATTTAACCCACCCCCTCTTACTGCTCACTACATGCAATCAATGGAAACTGTTTATGACTTGACTTGTGATAAAGAAGTGGCTAATCATTATGAGTTATGCACATTTTTGAACTGTACTGCCACATGGTATCTGCAGTGTAAATATATTTTTCTAAAGGGGGTGTGCTCACTGTTTGTAATAGCTGCTGTTGCAGGCCATAAATTGTGATATAGTCGTGTAGAAGATGAGTGTAATGAGGTTTCACTAATCATAAAGAGCTGAGGACAAACAGACCATAGCACTGTAAAATAAACTCCCTGATGCATATAGCCAAAAACCAAGCAATAATTTATGTATACTCTTTCTATAGGAAACCATAAGTACTTAATTTTATACCAAAATCAGGGTAGACTCTGTCCATGTTTATTTCAATTATTCTTTACATCTAGTCAAACAGTACAAAACAGCTCAGCAGCAAGTTAAGGCAAATAAACTGTAATTTCTTTAAAGATTGGAAGAAGTTCATTACTATTTACAAAATTACCTGCATATGTGTTGGAAAGCCATTAGTGGAGAAAGTTTTGTTTGTACAGAGGACAATGAAATTGCATTCCTCTCTTTAGTCAGGAAACATGTATGTTTAGGTAATTTTTTCTTTGATCCTCATCTTTGTTCATTGACAAGATCTGTGTTGACGTCTGGCAGTTCTTTTTGAGCAAGAGTAAAATAACCTTTATCCTATTCATCCTTGGAGCCACCCAAAAGGGCATGACTTTTTTCGTGATATCTTTCAAATAAAAGTGCCATTAATAAGATATTTCAAGGAGAGATGTTTTTCACACCTGAACAGATGACCCTCTTTCAAATTCTTTTTTGATTTTATGCTTTATTTGCAAGTAATTTGGAAAATAACCTACCATCCAGACTATATTGTAGAAGATATACTCATAATGAATGGGTTAACACATTTGTATCCGAAGTGCACACATGGTCTGATAACTTAACCCATTCACACTCAGAGGTACTTTGGAAAGTATCGTCTGCTAGTCTCATACTTTTGGAAATAACTTGGGTATAAAGCAAACGTTCACAAAATATTTCGAAGGAGAGTTGATTTTTTGCTTTTGATCAACATTTCCCTTTTAAATGTTTTCTGGAAAATGCTTCTGTGGGTAAAAAAATATATATAAAATCGTCAGGCCTGTTTTGGCTGCTCTGAGTGATAATGGGTTAAAATACAACTCATCGAATACAATTGTATTTGAAAAATGTTTAAAGTGGTATTGTTCAACAAAGCACAAACAACATCTTTCAGTCAATTATTTCTCAAAATATTGCTTTATCATCAAGATATTTCCATATTCGTCAGACCATGTGTGCGTCCCAGGTATGAATTGGTGAACAGGATTCACCATGGTCATGGTTGGTACAAATATCCTGCCCCCAGGACACTATACCGTTCCTTGCCTGAAACTGACATCCAGGTCTTTTGTGGACGGGTTTAGGATTTCAGGGAGGAGAGAGGCTTAGGTGCAGTTGGCCCTGAGACCCAAAATTACTAAAGCCTATAATTTACTGCTAGTTAACTTCCCAATTACGGGACGACTTGGGGAAGAATTCATTCAGCTTTGAGCGTCCAGCAATTGGTTGATAATTGACCAATTGGGGCAGGATGGACATCATGTCACTTTCAATTTGGAGGGTCATTGATAACATTACCTGGGAGGACTCTTGCTTTAAGGCTGCTACTGCACCTGTCTTGTGGAACAAAACAATAGAATTAACCTATTTATGTTCACAGTCACCTTAATTAGGTCCCCTCATACATTTTACATAATGTATGGTTACTACATAACATGTGAACATAACTGAACAACTGAACATGGTTCTGAAATAGTTGCTTTGAAGTTAAAAGATGGGTTTCTGAATTCCTTAGTGCAAGTTGCGCATTGTATACATGTATCAGGGATTGATGATGATGATGATGATGATGATGATGATGATGATGATGATGATGATGAAGAAGAAGAAGAAGAAGAGGAGGAGAAGAAGAGGAGGAGGAGGAGGAGGATAACATAACAATGACACTTATTATGATTATTTTGATTTATAAAAGCATCAATGTATGTCTTATCTCAAAACTTACAGTATGTTTCTTTTTTACTTTCAGGTAAGCATTTCTCTAAGCGAACATCCGTCTGAAGCGAAGCACAGAGTATGTGAGTATGGGGTCAGCCAGTGAAAGGTGCTGTGTTAACTCCCCCTCCAAGCCTCCCCAGGTTATAAAGAAATATTTACCCAACATATCTACTATTTAATGAACACCCCTCGTAAACCCTGACATCGTTGAAGCATTTCAGCTATTCTGGTGATTTCAGTATTTATATTTCTGGCTTTCATGCGGGCAGTTTACGCATGAAGCTGTCATCCCTCATACAGACACTTTGACATCTCTGTTGGTTTTTAATAAGACATAATTAAAGGGTGCAGATCCTGGCCACTCTAAGTTATGAGCACATTAGCGTTATTTAATGATCCAAGTCAAGTGGTTCTGCATGAATCCATCTTTTATAGGAATTTTTATGAAGTTGTTTATTTGACATGGAGTTAAGAAATGATGTGTTTTAAAAAGTACTTACTTGTCATTGCATTAGATCTGATTTATAGCATGAAATATGTGATGCACATTTTTGCCACTAGAGGGCAGCATCGATATATTTAAGTATAATACATGCAGCTTATTCCTTCTTATAGACACCATATAGTGCATATGGTGCATATAGAACTAGTGCATCATATTTAACCATTAAATTCCATTTTACATTATATATATATACCTATACCCGTTTATCAAATAATTGCAGCATAACATATATATTTCTATATCTGATCTCCCCTTTGCCTAGCTAGGTCTTTCTTCATGTTGTGACTGCACCCTTCAGGTAAATGCATTAAGTAAATTGTATCAAGCCAAAAAACTGAGTGTGATAATTGTGAGAAGTTGGCCTAAGAGTACATGTACCACCCTGAAGTGAGTGTCCTGCTGTCTGCCAGGGTGTCAGGTCAGAGCACCCCCCTATACCCCTACCCCTGCTCAATCAAAAACCATTTATCACAGAGAGAATGGGCGCTACACAAGTACTGCATGGTTCACCCTATCCCCTTTATCAAATTGGCTTCGTTTCTTCAATCCTTCAGTGTGCCCCTCAGTGTCATTAATCAGCTCTGACTCACCGTATCCAAAACTTCTCACTTACGCGCCAGAATATCATTCTTTATACTACCTCATGTGGAAAAGTAAAAAGGGGTCATGAGCCCTATCAATTAATGCTATCATTTAGTTCATATTTCCTAGGTGTGGTGCCTATACAAGAGGAGTAAGTTGGGTATGAATCCTGGTATCAATCAAATTTCTTTCACAAGGTATCAACTTGTCGTGACTTTTCAAATTAAAACCTATGCATTGCAAAACTTTGCAATGGGGTCATAGGCTTGTATACATCTTTTTATTTTTTCATCTAATTCATTTTGATTTATTAATTTTTCATTACATTTAATTTCATGCATTCATGACTACTACTCTTTTCTTATCAATAAAAGCATCCTTTGGAAAATGGTGAAGATTGGAAATTTGGAAAACACTACTCTCCTTTCGAATTTTTCGAGAGAATTGGTAGCTCCCCAAAATCATATTTTGTCCTTAATGTATCCTGAGCATATGAAATACGTTTTGGTAACATCAAATATAATCAGCCAAAACATCATCAATACATTCTGGTGTAAATTGATAGTTTTTGAACTTATTGTGTTGTAAGGCTTGTCTTATGGAAGCGAAGGAAAAAAAGAAAGTGTCTGATGGCTAATGGATGAGAAATTGACGTCATGAACAATTTTGTGGTTTCAACATGGAAGTGTTATACCTAAGCACAGGGTAGGCTAAGATCCTTGCTTATATATTTATATCTCCCTACAGCAGCTTTGAGTTTGCTGTATCCAAACCGGATATGAGTATGCCTATTAGGTGATGTGTAGGTGCTCAACGAGTGGGGATAGCTGGTTAGCTCAGATTCTCTAAATTGGTTTTGAACTTAAGGTAATGATTTCTGTGAGTTGATTTCTGGCAGTAAGGAATTCCTAACCGATCCCATTAAAGTTTGAAATCCTTCTAAGATGATTGATTCTGATTTCTCCACAAAAATGCAAACAATTAGGCACTTATAAGATCTGAATGGATAACACACTTTATCACTGAAGGGATAACACACTTATCACTGAGGGGATAACATACTTATCACACTCCTTGCTGGCCAGTGCTGAAAGGCTATCAGTTATAACACAAACAAATTTGTTTTTGCTGTATAATGATTGGGTTGTTTTGAAGTAGAGGGGGATTATCGTATTTCATGGTAACCCTACCCCTGCTCGCTTTTAATGACTGGGGGACAATGAGACAAAGAGGGGGCTGATCCGTTCACTTTTACCCCCGCACAGTGAGGGACCTGGAAGGTTGAACCCTGCCCCTCGGCATCTAGGGCCCCCTTCATTCACCCTTCTTTTCCCCCCAGCAGGGCCGAGACCCGCACTTAGCTCTCAGGGCCAAGGGGAGGGGGAGGGGTTCTCCCCAATGCTGTTATTAAGCCAAATCATAACTTCCTCGATCCGGCCTCAGCATAGCGACATCGAGGGTGGCACCAGTAATTACAGGTCCCACAAGGTAAAGGCCAGGAAACTAGAAACCTAGGTGTCAGCATTCACAATACATGTTATCACAATAAACCCGGAGCCAGCAGCCAAAGCTGATTGTCGTAAATACCAAGAAAAATACCCCATTACAAAGGTTTTAAAAAGCGGACTATTTGTTCAGTGCTCATCAATATCACAGTGACACGCAGGGGTGATATGCCCCTGGGGGCCAACTTCTGATCCCTATCATATTCATGCAGCTTTTTTGAGGGAGTTATGTGGAATTGTATTGGTAGCATGGTATTTTCACTCCAATCTCCCCTATGATATGATATGCAGTGATTTTTGTACCTTGCTGAAATTTTTGCCTGCAGGTTATAAACTGATAGCTTATGATGATGTGTAGTAAATGCACTAGTTATTTTTTTCTGTAATGAGCATGTTGTGACACTTGAAAACATTTTAAAAGAAGATATAGCATGTGGGTAGCATTGATTTGAAATTGGTTTATTTGAAAATTTCTCATTTCATAAACCATGATTATATACTTTGTCTCTTCAGCCTAGTATGTTCAAGCTATTACAAACAACTCTCCATGTATATGATATTTTGGGAAATGATTCTCAATTCCAAAGCTATCGTCAGAAGTATCTAAGATCCAGACTACAATTTCTGGAGGAGCTCTCCAGCATTAATGAGTTAAATGGCAGATTCCATTCGAGTCCATATGGAGGTTGTGGTAATTAACAAGTGTATCATATCTTTGGCAGAGAGTTCCTCAGTAATGCCAAAATGCTATTAGTTTAATACACCTAAAACTGGTACATGTTTTCTCTGAAAACACCTTTATGGTATCTGTTGGCAAGGAAAGTAATATGGAACGTAAACAAGGGCATGTATGTTTACCTCCACAGCCCCCTGAGTGATTGTGGTCAGTTACTGGTCAGTTTGCTGCAGGCGGAGGCAACTTTCCTTTCAAAACATTGTCTTGGCAGTGGTCAATCCCAATGAGGCATATACACTTAAAATCTATGCATTGGTGTCCCATGGCTACATGATTCATGGTTTATCACAGGATAGGATAGATATATGGCTGAAAAAGTCATGATTAGTCAAATTCCAAATACAAAGGTAAATCATGAGTGTTTTTATGATTATAGATTAAAGAAAAATGGCCAAACTTGTTGAGAACGTCAGGAAACCCCAAACTTGCACAAAAAGTGTATTAAACATAGACATTTGTTCATTGTAAGTTATAATAAGATGTGTTTAAATGTTTGCCAATACCTTATGGCTAAGAATCTTTTACAATATTTTATCTGTAACTTGTATAACTTGGCTAGTTAGATTTTCACTTTTTGTCCCAGTTCTCTGAGTTCTCCTGTCCTGCTGAGTTGGGAAGCCACAGAGCAACTATATATTCCAGCTGGAGCTTCCTCAATGAAGTGTGCATGCATTTCGTTGGTTGTTTTTCCTAGCTCGCTGAAAGTGTTTTTCCTCCGCTACTACATACAACATAGTGGCCTCCTCCTCAGGAGGCACGAGAGTATCTAGATGGCATTTGAGGAATATCGGGCATCGTCGTCCCGGGGGAGGGCTTGTCTGCAGCCACAACAAGCCTTCCCGGGGCAGCCAGGTCGGCACGGGCCTGTCAAGTCAATGTTACAGAGATTTTATCCACCCGTACACAATCTGCCTTTTCACTTATATTCTTGTCTACGGTTACCCTGGGTCGCATTAACCCGGGCACCACACATTTAGATGGGTATCTCGGGGTGGTGAAGGAATCCTGGGCTAAGTGTATGGTGGGTGCTGTTATGGAGATGCCAGTATAGCACTGATGACCAGTACTTGACCACTCATGGTCAGTTGTGAGCTTATTTGGCCGGTTGACCCTGCTATATCAGAGAGCAGAGGGTCTAGTTCTAACCTGGTGGCTTTCAAGTTTAGAAAATTCTGATTTTAAACTCTTGCTACCTATATATTCCTCTTTATTCATGTTCTTTGCAAGCATCACCTTTAATATAGAGAGAAGCAGATAATAAGGTTTTGAAAAGATTTAAATTGGCCAAATTGCATTTATTTTGTTGTAATTGCATTTATTTGCATCCTAATTTTGGTGCCTTTTTCCAGATACATATGTGAAAATCATTCATCTAACAAATTGATTTTTTGAATATTTTGACCATATCAATAATCAAAGGCTCCTGGTACTGGTGAAAGGAAAAGCCATATTTTTAGTGGAATCCCATTAGAATAGAAAAGAGAAAATCGTGCCAAAGTTATAGCTTTTTTATCCACTGAGAAAGTTATAATGGGAAGATAGGGGGAGGGTCTGCATACTTTCTGTCATAATCTTCAACCCTGAGATAAAGTGACACCTGCTGGACACATAGGGAACCACTCTAACCTGCCGAGAGGCTAGCATTGGGGAGACATAGATAGGGGGAGGGTCTGCATACTTTCTGTCATAATCTTCAACCCTGAGATAAAGTGACACCTGCTGGACACATAGGAAACTATTCTAACCTGCCGAGACACCCGCAGTGGGGAGAGAGGTAGAGGGTCTGCATACTTTTTGTCATAATCTTCAACCCTGAGATAAAGTGACACCTGCTGGACACATAGGGAACTATTCTAACCTGCCGAGACACCCGCAGTGGGGAGAGAGGGGGAGGATGTGCATACTTTCTGTCATAATCTGCAACCTTGGGAGATGAAATATGGCGTGTGCATTGTGTTTTAGGTGGCTGCCTGTATCGAGCTTGTCTCCTATGAGCTGTATCCAGCACAGTGCATGGTTTATGTCTTCTGAGAATAACCACAGTCTAATATACCCCGCAGATCAAATTCAAGCTCTGTGTAACGTACTGGGGTTACTCCCAGCAAAGTCCTATTAATTCCTGGCCAGGCCTTGATATATGGCTTCAGGAGGCCAGTATTTTCTCACACCCTAAGTAGCCAACTTGCTGAACAATGTGTTCTAGGTTGGAATATTTCACTCCCCAGGCTCCCGTGGGGCCTGACCCTTGGAGGTGACACTCACATATTCAGACTCCTGCAAGTGTTGAGAATATTAGAGATATATGTGCAACATTCTCAGTTGTTCAACTTTTGGATGCACTGGAATTTATATAATAATCTGTATTATTAATAGGCAGTTGATATCTTTAAAAAACAAAGAGCTGACCAATTTAAGATGCATATCAGTTGAAGTTGAAAAATTCCAAACCTTACGTCTTACTTATCAAAGGATATTTTCACTTGATGACAGGACTGCTGTAATGTCAAGCCCTGACTTGATGAAGCTTTAGAGTTCCATTAGTAATTAATTATATGCATGTGCATGAGGTTAAAGGTCATAGGATGCTATCTTTATTTAAGTTAGCGCCACTCCGCGGTTCCCTACCCAGAGTGGGTTTTGCCATTAATATTCATTAAAACCCTGCTGCTGGGTGCTGAAACTACCCGGCATGTCTCGGCAAGGTGCCATTCATCATGATTAAAAATGAAACTTTGTTTTAAGATCATGTTTCCAAGATAAATCCCCGTGCTCTGTTTGGGTTATCAGGTGCCGTCGCCATGGCGATGACCTCTGACCCTAATTAATCCCCATCCATTTAGCCTTTGATCTTGCGGACTGGCGGCAGACTGGAAGGGCAGGGGGTGTTGCTTTCTGTCAAAAAACTGACAAAACAAAATCCTGTGGACTAAATCTCACCTCTGAACTAAGTAGCTAAGTGGTTGATAGATGGTGTTCTGTGTTCCATGTCCAAAGCCTACTGGATTAATTGCTACATTCTCGTTATCACCAAATGGAGTTCTGTGAAATTGAGGGTCATGACATTGCTGAATGATATTTTCATTAGGGGGATTCAGAATCCAGTCTCTGCAGTTCTTTAATTGTTGGTTAACTCAGGCTTGTATTCTTACGAGTTTTGATATCCACACAGAGCATAGAGGAACATTTACATATTTATTTTACTTCATCTTATCATTGGCAAATGTAAACCTTAAATAAATGTTCATGATTTGAATGGAAGTTTGATTGGAGAAATATTCATTTACTCACTACCTGTTCCAGCATGAGGTAAAGCTGTATCGATCTACACCAAACTGCTCTCTTTTTTATGCAAACATTTTATATGAGAAGAATTCTTTCTTTCTCTTTCTCTCATGTGTCCATGCAGTATCGCACAGTTGAAGTAGTTGACATATTACCTCTATAATACCTAAATGTAGCTGGAGGTATCCAGGGATTCTTAGGATAATGCTTGGAAAATGCCAATATTTCCTGGAAAGTCAGATAATTCTCAGATAGTTTTTTCTCCTTATGTATCAGGTAATCTGTCAGGTTAAAGATGATTACTCTTTTCCCATATCATTTTAAAGTCCTAATCTCAAAAGCCTACCACTTGTAACTCATATCTGTACTTACATGTGAATCACCAGACTTTGAGTTGGCGTTTTTTGACAGCACTTATTGAGTAAAGCCTCAGCACAAGAGACGCAGCAGATGTTGAGTTTGGGACGTTCTGATTGGACAATAATAAGGCACAGACTTGCTGGAACCCTTCATCACAAAACAGCTGTTTCTTATATGTGCGTGCTTTTAAAGTCTGAAAGCCATTGAGAATTATCAATAGGGAAATGTGCCAGGTTTAAACATGTTTTTGCCAGGGTACTCAGTGTGGATGCATTTGCATATACGCTACTTCGTTGGTGGCCGGATGGGCTCATACTAGTAGTATATACAGCATACCTGTAGACAATTGTTGTGTTCTTTATTATGACATGTTTATCGCTATGTGTTGGTACGTATCTTGTTGTTGATGTACACTGATGGATTACTAGGTCCCATCTGGAATATATTATCTCCATTGTGAGGTGGTGTTTTGCTCTAGTTTTTCTCTGCTTTTTCTGTGTTTTTTTCTGGGATACGTGTTTGTTCAGGCCATTGTGACGTCTCACAGTTGTTTAACCCAGAAAGCCTAGGATCCTTGAAAACTTGAAATAGACTGCAACATTTAAGACATGTCTTAGAATACTATTTCAAAGGCTCACAATTCGAAAAGTATTTATTCATTCTGAACAAGATTCCTGCCCCTCCCCTTTGTAGGGTCAAACAGATATACTATTTTATTGCATTTGTCAGGAACAAGATTCTTGCACCTATTGTACTATTTAAAGATTGACTAAAGATGATTGTCTTAAATCTGAAAATTATCATAGATATGATCTTGCGTATGAAAGGTCTTGGTCGAGTCAAACAAATATACTATTTTATGGCATCCTAGTTTGCATGGCTTGCACACTATACAACACCATATAAAATCAAAAACAGACACATAGATGGTTTTCTTTTGCAACATTCATCTTGAAATGAATTTAAATGAACTGGCCCACTTCCTGTTGCACTGCAACTGGATCCACATGCTCTCCCGATCTCTGACCTTTGACCTCTTGCACCTGTGGCTGCCTAGGAAGCTCTGGCTCATCCTAATTGTTTTGTCTAAAACACATATGCTGCCGCGCCAACAGGATGCATCCTCGCATCCGCATTTATATATCCCTCTGGTATCCTGACACTCCCTCCCTCGCATGCACTGCTTTCCTTAGATCTCTGGAGCAGGACCTTGCTTACCGTAAAGCTTGGGAGGTGTTTTTTTCTTGCGGTTGTTCGTGTTGTAAACTGTCTGTTTTTTAACTTGCTCATCTGGTGGGAGGGCAGGAGTGGGGAAGCGTAGACCATCTGTAAACACTTGACAGATGCAGAAAAAAATCCCTCTCCTAAAATACCAGCACTCTCAAATCCATGAGGGAATCTTCCATAGATATTACAAGTGCAGGAATGAAATTTGGTTGGATTTACCAAAATACCAGTTCTATAAAATCAATGAGTGTATCAGCTTTCATAGATATTACATGCACATGCAGGAATAAGCAAGTACAAATCTCTTTGGATTTGTATCCTTTAGATAGTAAGAGGTTTGGTCAGTGTGCCTGTTTGCACCTGTAAGTCCAGAGAGGACCTGTGCGTCAGAACAAATAATATGATTAAAGAAATTACAAATTCCAAGGCTATGTATCTACAAATACTTGAGAGGATTATTAAACAAGTTAATGGAATCCTTCAAATGATAAGGCATCATCACTGATGTCTGTTTGATGGCCAATCTTATCTGCTGGTTTTCACGCTTAAACTTTGTGACTGAATTTGAAGACAGGAACATTTCAATCATAGATTACGATGCGATAAGGAGTGCCTGGAAAAGCACTCTATTTCATGTGAATACAGCGAAGGTAGACAGTGTTCAGCAGGTGTTGACAGAAAGCGACCAGGAAATAGATAGAGGGCTGACCCATGCCGTCCTGTAACATATTGCCTGTTTGTTTTTGGGTTTCCATATCTGGGCTCAGGGGCCTGAACAAATAGAGTTGTCACAGAGGAGCCTAGGAAGTCCTGATGCTTATCGCAGCTCGTAGTCAGGAATGCAGATAAATTGTCTTCTTGGTTGATGGGCGATGCCTCCCCCTTAATTCTTATTAGACTCATTGATCATTTTGGCCATCTCCTGGTCTATCGGGTCCCTTACATAACCAACGGTACTCCCCTCCCTCCTCCATGCTCTGGTAACCATCATGTTCTCTCAACCCTGAGCCGTCATTGGATGCCTCCTTGACAGGTGTCGTCTGGACCCACGAAACATTTGAAGTTACCTTTGGAAATAAGCATTATTACAAAAAATATTTGAAGGAGAGTTATTGGTTTTGTTTTGGTCAACAATTCTACTTCAAGTATTTTGGGAAAAGAGATATGGCCCAAGAAATATGTTTGATTCTTTGATACTGAGGAGTTCAAATATAAAAGGGTGGTTAGAGGGGTTTGTATCAAGCCCACAACATGCTTAACCCATTCAGGCCTGTAGAGCCAAAAACCACCCAACTGGTGATATCTCTCTAACAAACACAATTTTCTTTATATCTTTGAAGAGGAAATGTTCAAAAAAATAACCAAAAACTCACATTGAAATATATTTTCCAATTATTGATTAATTTCTTCCTTTTTTTCAAGAGTGTCATAGGTGGATACGACTCCTGTCAAGAAGACCTAGAGGCATGAATGGGGTTAATATACTATGAAATGTTTGATGGATTTTTTATGTTCCAAATATCTACAAAATAGCTATTTTTTATATTTATTGGCAATACTCAGATATCATACAGGTTATGTAGGGTGCGTGGGATAATTACTATGTCACCAGCGCCCAATGTGAAATTTACACTCAGCTGTGAATTACTGGCAACGTGCCAATAAATCTAAGCATTTAGATACACCCTAGTGAAATATGAAAACTGTGATTAGATGTTGATCAGGGAAGTGAGTGGTAATTTTGTGCTTGGGTTTAAGATTGATCGCTGATTGCTCTGATATATGAGCTGTCATTATCTCGCCAGCAGGAGCCAGTCTTAGGCACACAGTTTTGGTTGACCTGTACTTTCTAGAAGTTATACAGAAGACAGACATTGAGCCGTACAGTCCTAGAATATTGTAGGACTAAGATTTATAGCAATTTTTTATGGATTTAGAATCATAGAATTTCTTCTTAATTTATGAGGTAGGGGTTAGAATTTTTTAATGGATTTAGTCATCGCAAGGTGAAAAAAATTCTTGATCTATGGAGATAGAGGTTGGCAAATATTTTATACAACTATGAGGGTTTATACCAAAGTGGAAACTGAAAGAAAATATTTAAAAATGATAAAAAATGAAGTTAACCTTATGTGACAAGCTTTATGTAATTGACCCTCTATTTTGAAGTACATGTATTTCCATCTGAAAAATGTATATAGGATTTCAAGAGAGAAAAAAAGGAACAGCTAGTATTATCAACTAAAAAAAATGCAGGATACGGGAATGTTTGGCATGTGTGATAGGGAGGGTTCATTGAGGGGGGGGGGGGAGGAGGATGAAGGGGTAGGGATGGGTACAGGTAACCAATCAGATTACCACAAACAGGTGTCTGCTGCACTGGTAAAGCGGACATTAAAGCATTAAAGCAGGATGTGTTTTTACATTTGCACTCATCGTCAGGACCCTACAATGAACAGGTCATTAAGTACACATCATGGCACAAGTCATCCATTGTTATTTTCACCACGGTAAATGATTCTATGAAAACAAATATAAATTTAATGCGTTTAGAAAGTCATGTCAATGACAGCATGCTACAAAGTGGATTAATTATTATGATGTAAATATCAAGTGGAATTTCATGGGGTCAATCTGGTGCAATCAGAAATCATGTATCAAAGGAGCAGCCCAAGCTAGGCAAATTATAACATTATTAACCCATACATGCTTAGAGTTTCCCTTGAAAAGTATTTGGATTACCTGGGAGGGGCCGGGGGGGGGGGGGGGGGGGGGGGGGGGTATGAATTGTAAAATATGTGAAAGGGAGTTTCAGTTCAACTCCTATTCACAATTCTCCTTCAAATATTTTCCTGAATCTGATCTGATCTTATTATTGCTCACTATGGGAATGTATTGGTTAAGGCATTTGAAATAATCTCTGATTTAACTACTTCGCTATTCAATAAATCAACATGGGTACAATTATATTTTACACTCAGTAGTTTTATTGGTCCTTCCATTGTATCATGGAAGTAGTACTGTAATCATGTTTCAATTACTATAAATTGCCGTATGATTTCTAGGTGTTGAGTTCTACATTACTTGCCACTTCACTGTGCATTATGTACTGGAGATAGATTAACCCATTCACACTCAGAGATCCTCTAGAAAGTATCGTCTGCTACTTTCATACTTTTCAATATAACTTTAGAATAAAGCAAAAGTTTACAAAATAGTTGAAGGAGAGTTGTTGTTTGACTTCTCTCAAACATTTTGCCTTCAATTATTTTCCAAAAAATGCTTATGTTAGAAAAATATTTCCAAAATTGTCAGGCCTGTTTTGGCCACTGAGCATTAATGGGTTAAAGTTACACCTGTTGGCAATTTCTCATACAGCAACAAACAACAGCTCTTTTCCTTTCCACATTGAGGTCTTAATCAGTATTAACTTGCCATTGTATATAGATAGAATTTCGAATTTCATTTTCATCACTTTTTCTGCCATATTGAGGCTACGTTAGTGACTAGCCCGTTGTAATTGGTGTAGGAAACCGGAGTACCTAGGTGGGATTCAAACATATACAGTGATGAAAGACAGCTTGCAATCAGTGGCAACATCCTAGACTACAAAGCCATCAGGCCAGGCCTTTATATATAGGTGGAAGTGACCCCTGGTGACTATTTCACAAACTACAAAACATAACAACAGGTTTTTTCTCTTTCACATCGAGGTCCTTATCACCGGTAGCCTTGTTTGTGTAAGTAGAACATAGACTGCTGTTGAGGAGAGCAGGGAGCTGGGAAAATGCTGAACTCTAGGGGGCGCCCCGCTGGGAGCCAGGGTGCATAAATAAACACATACACATAGACTCCCAGCACAGGTCAAAACATGTATTGTTCTACAGCATGGCTTGGCTTGACACCACAAGGGGAGAAAAAACAGTTACAACAAACCAGCAGTCAAACTAAGGCCATATGTACTGATGACAGTCATAAGACAAGAGTGGGTTTTTGGGGAAAAAAATCATAAAGAATTCACATTTACCCTAAATAGTGTTGAAGTCGTTTTCTTATGTATTGTTTTATAGAGAATTATGAGAAAGTATTCATATGAAATATTTCTTTTGTGAAAAAGTATTTGTCTTAAGATTACCTGTAAGATTGCATAAGAATGATTAAGATAGAATTTAGTAATTCACAATGAAATCATGTTTATGTATACAGTTCTGATAGGTAATACTTCACATAATTGTTGACTATTGTTGTGAAACATGTCTTTGACAAAGATGAATGGGTGATCTGTGCAGGTCTATTTTGACTGCTGCTTAATGGCATGTTTCAATACACTCAAGTTTGACTCCATTCTGAAGGTCCATTATTCACAAAGCACAGAGACCCGCTATGAATGGACCAGGACACCACGCAACCGCCGCCACTCAAGCACAGAAAACATAAACACTGTAGTTAAACGACAACTGTTTCTCCCTGACCTCTCCTGACCTTCACATTCCGTATCCTTGCCCTTGTGGCACGACCTTGACCTCCGCTCAGATTGATTTTTGTTTCACAGCCAGGTTGTCCTATGCATTTAGATTCTTTCTTTGCCATGAATTGTAATTCAAGGTTAGGTACCATATTTTGACTTAAAGTGATAAAATTCATTCAAACAACAATCATAAAGAAAATATATTTAGTTTAATGTATGATAATGAAAAAAGTGAAAATTTTCAGAAAGGTTACAAACTGATAAATTGTGCAATTCACATCCAAAATATTTGGTTGTCCAGCTGTTTGCTTTTAAGGATTTTGGAATTTAAATGAGCATAAAACAGTGTTTTAAAGGCCTGCCATACATATGCCTTGAAATTGGCATGCCCTGACAACCTTGGAATCAAGGTCACCCTTATGATTATCACTGACAGATGCCTCCGGGCTAACTCTCATTGTTTGTTTAGTGTGTGATAATGGTAGGACTAGAAACACAGCATAGTAGTAATTCCACTGCATAACGACTCTGCCATCAGCTTTTTCTCGGTGTGTTTCTTGCTTTTGTATCGCCTGCTAAAAGGGTCCATTTGCTTACTTTGCTCAATTAAGATTTTTTTTGTAAAAATGGTTAGATAACAAAGATGTGTCTGTCTAATGGCAATAGTTCCGAGAAGTACCAGGATAAGATTGAATTGAATAGTTAGGTATGCTGTGTTTTGTATTGTTTTGTATCATAATAATAATGATAATAATAATGATAATAATTATAATAATAATAATAATAATAATAATAATAATAATAATAATAATAATAATAATAACAATAATCTTTATTTAAAGAGGGTAACTCAGTCCAATTTTAAGGATCTTCCCTGTGGCCCTCTGGCATGTTTACAAGTTGCTCGAGGGCCCCAGGGTTACAAAGTAGTACAGTACATTGCTTTTAGGTATCGAGACTTGAAGGAAGGTAGAGATGGTGCACATCTAATTGCTTCAGTTAAGCCATTCCAAACTTTGGGCCCTGAGTATGAAATGCATTTTTGGCCAATTGATTAATTACATTTTGGAAGAGCTAATAGTGAGGAGGTTGCATTTCGAGTACCAGAGCTGTGGTTTTCTTGTGTATATGAGAAAAGTTTGTTCATATCATCATAGCATCCATATGGCATGTTTCAAGTGGAATCAAGTCCTGAGCTCATTATGACAATAATTCCTTGCAGTACTACATGTTTATCTGTTGAGCTGGTAGTAGTATGCTGTGTATGTTTATGCCATGTGTCTTGTCTTGGCTTGGCACCTTGCCTATGGTAAACAGGGTGTTGAGGGGGTGCTGAGAATAGTTATGGTTAACTCACACTTCTCCTAGTAGTGAGATTATTCGCCTGGGCAGGTCATATTTAAAGTGGTAGTACACTAGATGACCTTATACCAGGGGACAATTACTAATACCTGATGTGAATGCTGCCAGAGGTCTGTTTTAGTGCTGACCAGAATAATAATGTATTAGTCTCATTGGCTGAGGTCAAACCTAAAATAGCAGAGAGGCAAAAGGCATGTGCAATATAGTATTGTAAGAGCAGGTTTTGTTTTAAACATACAGCAATGAAAAGTTATACTCTCTCGTCTAGGGGAAGAGGTAGAACCCCATTCAACCCTCCTTAATTCCACCTCATCACCAGAGAAGTGGACAATGCTGATTACTTACATGCACAGAACTCATGCATTCTGAACCTAGGACTATTTGTTGGTATGAGGAAACCAGCTCAGAGATGGTGACCTAAAGCTTAAGGCCAGTAATATGTAATTGCACATACTGATGATGGAAGTGATATTTTGAACTGTTTATGTACAGTTAAGGTCTGTTATGAAATGAGAGGCTTCAGTGATCATTCGAATTTAATAAGTGCACCATACTTCCTGAAGCTTCCACCCAAAATGATTATGCAACCGATTCATCCCCTAGTGTTCAAAATAGGAACTACCATTTTAGACAAAAGGCACTCTTTGGTGACCAGAATTAATGCAGAGAGGCAGGTCCAGGATTCAGGATTTCTGTGTATTGGGTTTATTTTAACAAATAGGATCTACATTAGTTTTAAACAAAACTAAAGAAAATTGAAAATTCTTTGCAAAGATATCAACAAGTTGAGTTGTAAATGGGGTTCATCTAGACCCTCGAACTCCCTCTGAACCTGCACCTGATGCACTATTTTACCATGCAATCCCTGATGTACACAACATCTATGTTCACACACACTGAAGATGATATTTCTGGTAGCTATTAGGTTCAGATGAATTGGAGCATGTGTAAATTAAATCATATCGTACTCACATTTCAGTACTTCATTTCATGTTAGACCTTGGGCGTAGAATACAAACCAGCATGTCTATTTAGACGTCCAGCTGATTTCCTGTTAAAGATGCTGTCAACAACAATACTTCCTGTGTATAGGATAACATCCTGCCACAACTTTTTTTGTCGGAAAATCTGTCGGCAATATTTCTGATTTTACACACACCTTGAGACAATATGTGCTTGGTAGCTCCCATGAAACACATATTTAGCTACCATAAGGCCTATAAAATTGATTGTTTCTTGTACAGGGATCCTAAAAAGTTTTTACTCAAAGAAGATTTTACTCAAGATAGTTTTTTCCGCCTTTCCATATGTAGCATATATGACCCTCTTAGTATCTGAGATCTGTGGGCCTTCAAGACCCCCCTAAACCCCACCCCCTTCAGTCTCTCTATCTTTATTGTCAGCTGTGTACTTTGATCTACCAAGCACACCTTGTATGCACAATGTGGTCCACCTGGTGCCAGAATGTAGGATGCTTGACCCATAGAATATGTGTGTACTACAGTGGAAGGAGAAAATGTGGTGTTATTTACTATAAGTGTAGTAATTCTTTGCATGCTGTGATGGAAGTCTTTGTGCCTTAGGCTATCGCACAGGAAGTTTGCCAAATATCCAAACTGTATGTTTATATTTGCAAAAATTACTTGGGTAAAAAAGCGAAATGTGTTTCACATTATTTAATCATGCTGACCTTCTAGCTATGAGTTGTGTCCAGGCTTACTTACATAAATAGATATACACAATAAACTTGTGAGTCCTTTCTCTTAAGTAAGTGATTGAGAATTGGGAGTTGACCAGATGAAAGCCATGGTGGGTGTCTCCACACTTCCTGGGAGTCCTGCCAGAACAGCGTGAAGAAAGCACATGCTCTATAGCACATGCGGAAATCTTTAACAAATGAGAATAAATCCATAAGTCGTTGCGATGTCTGTGTCCCATTGACGGTCCAGGGAAATGGTTTCCCTATCGCTCTAATTGAATAGATATGAGAAACAGTACGACACTGACTCTCTAGACCACAGTTGGTCCGAGCTCAGTCCTCTGCGAGACCACAGTTGGTCGGAGCTCGGTTCTGTGAGCTCTGCGTGCCCACGGTTGTTCCTGGTGTTTTTGCTCCCTGTCACATTCCGGGACGACACCCACTTGTCAGTTTCGCCATGAGATTCCCCGCCGCTCCAGC